>CM066336.1:12208736-12641156 GCA_033807585.1 Hydrophis major | reverse complement strand
TATACAAATAACAAACTTCCTTTACTTTTTATGTTTTTGTTACAACATTGTGAGGCTACATTGTGGGGCTGTAGGCTGTGGGTTGGACACAACTGGTATAAAGTATACTAGGGATAGGTAGGTAGGTAGGTAGGTAGGTAGGTAGGTAGGTAGATAGATAGATAGATAGATAGATAGATAGATAGATAGATAGATAGATAGATAGATAGATAAGAGAGAGAGAGAGATTGTAGATGTAGATGTGGATGTGGATAGATAGATACATATAGATATAGATATATAGAGATAGAGGGAGATAGATAGATAGATAGATAGATAGATAGATAGATAGATAGATAGATAGATAGATAGATAGATAGATAGATAGATAGATAGGCAGGCAGGCAGGCAGGCAGGCAGGCAGGCAGGCAGGCAGGCAGGCAGGCAGGCAGGCAGGCAGGCAGGCAGGCAGGCAGGCAGGTATAGATGGATGGATGGATAACTGTTTTATATTAACCGAGAAGAAAGTGCACAGTAGTAGTATTCTACCGGTTTGACCTGGTTCTGCCAAGCTGATAGCACCAATGAGTAGCAGAGACTGAACCGATTCCCTCCGTCGCTCTGCTGTTGGGCCCACCCACTTGCCCGGGGTCCCATACTCACTTTACTCCCTGATTTTGAAGTGTAGCTGCTTTGCGTGGCACAGCAGAGTGCTGTGTGGCAGCTGCTGAAGTGACCGGGAGAGTGCGGGCTTGCAGGAGGTGAGTTGGAACACCTCTGTGACTGTGTAAATGCCTCTGTGCCTGTGCACATGTGCACAAAGTGTGCGCACACACTCAAAGCATGCCTAGCAAGCCACACTCACTGAACTGGTGGTAAAAATCTTTGAATCCACCACTGAAAGTGAATGTACCCAGTGGGAGTCACAGGAGGAAAGCCAATGTATGCCAGTGAGTTTCACAGGCAATTATTTCATTTTAAGATGACCAATTCAAGCCAACCACAAGCCTCAGTCTAATTTCAAAAACTTGGAAAGGATCCCCGCAGATTGCTAGCGAAAGCCCTCTGTCCCTCTGCCACAAGTTACTATTGTGAAAGAAGAATGGCAAAGAAAAATAAATTGGAGGAAAGCAGAATATGAAAAATCCCTGATGTAGTGGTTAAGGCAGGAGGCCAGAGACCAGGAGATTGGGAGTTCTAGTCCTGCCTTAAGCATGAAGCCAGAGAGGTGCCCTTGGGCCAGTCACTCTCTCTCAGCCCTAGGAAGAAGGCAACAATCAATCTCTATTGAGATTGCCAAGAAAACTGCAAACTGACTCGAAGTTACCTCACAAAACCACACACCCCAAAAACCCAAGTAAACTCTCCAATTATTTGCCAGGGGTTGTGGGAAGAGTCTGTCCATCACTCTGTTTCAGAATAATCCATAACTTTGAAACGTTGCAAGGCTGAACATTTATTTAACAATCGACATATGCACAGTTCTGGTGCCCTCAAACCCTTTACTTGTTCCTCTCATCCTGCCTCTTTAATGGCTCCATTAATGGCTTTTAAATGGAGCTTTACTCTGAGAGACAGGAATTGGGAAGTTTTGGGCACCCACCACAGCCAAAGACAGCAATAAAATAGCTACAGGGAATTAAGATTTCCCCTACTAAATTTTCCATCAGCATCCTAGAGGGCATCTGAGAGTGACCTCATAGGCTGTGAATAAGGCACATGAATCAGGCTCACAACGGCTGAATTTATATTAGGGGAGACAGATTCTGCCACAGGATGATTCTTCCCAATATTTAGGTAAGCTGACTGTAGAATATGAAGTCATCTTGGCAACGCACGGGCCAACCATTTGAACCACAGCCGACATCATGAACTCAGGAAAGAAGGATGCAGGATATACAGTACATCGCTGTAGCCTAGATCAGCTGTATTCAGGAGTCTCTAGATGGAGGTCCCCAAATTTGGCAACTTTAAGACTTGTGGACTTCAACTCCCAAAATGTTGTGGTTTGCTGGCAGTCGGTGCAGACAGCAGAGGTATCAGACAGTGAGGACAAAGGGAACCACTCAGGAAGTCTGGCAAGGACTTGGACGAGGGTCCTACATCCGATGCAGAGATGGGGCCAGGACCATCTGAGAGTGGGGTGCTGCCTTCAGAGCTTTCGGGATCTGGCAGCAGTGCACGTAGTGTGCAGAGCTGCTAGAAGGTGAGAGCAGCCGAAGCAGAAGGGGTGACTTGGGAGTAAGGCCGGGAGGTGATTGCCCCTCCCATAAGGGATAAAAGTCAGTCCACCATGACGAAGAGCTTTGCAGGAAGCAAAACAGTTCAGTAATTATCTGAGTCTCTCGTGAAGCCCTGTACTCTGGTCATTTTTTTCTAGGTTTTTGGGTTGGTTGATGTTAGCTTTGATTGGACTTCTGTTTCTTGGCAGCATTCAACAAAACTGAAAAACATGCTCTTATCTGGAGGAACTATGTCTAATGAGTTTTGGCTGGGAATTCAAGTAATTCGCAGCATCAAATTAAAAAATGTTTTACTTTTAAATTCAGTGTGTATTTTATTAAGTTTGACGAAGCCTGGAGTTGAAGTCCACAAGTCTTAAAGTTGCCAAATTTGGGGGACCCCTGATGTAAATGAATGAGCAAGGAGAAAAAAAAGAGGCTTCAAAATCTTGGCCAGACTTCCTCAAAATTGTTAAAAATATCAGTTTGAGGGGCAGCACGTTTCAGCTCTTTTTTATTTATGGCAGGGGTCTCCAACCTTGGCAACTTAAGACGTGTGGACTTCAACTCCCAGAATTCCTGAGCTAACATGACTGGAGGAGGAATTCTGGGAGTTGAAGTCCACAAGTCTTAAACTTGCCAAGTTTGAAGACCCCTGCTCTACTAGGGTCAGGATTTGTCCATTGTATGTTACCAGAGAAAGATCTTGAGATCTTCTCAATGAGTGTACAGGTAGTCTTATAACCCCTCATTTAGTGATGGGTTTGTCATTACAGCTTGCCCTTACAACAGTTGCTGCATCCCCACAGTCAAAAATCAGGTGCTTGGCAACCAGTACAGTATCGGTAGTCATCAACTTAGGACCACAATTGTGCCCAAAGTTTATGTTGCTAAGTGAGTAAATCTGTTAAGCAAGGTTTTGTCCCGTTTTACAATTGTTCTTGCCACTTTTGTTAAGTGAATCACCACAGATGTTAAATTAGTAGTACGGTTGTTAAGTGAACCTGGGTTCCCCATTAACTCTGCTTGTCAGAAAGTCACAAAAGAGGATCACAGGACCTCGGGACCCTGTAACTGTCCTTAATGGGAGTCAGTTGTCCAAGAATCCAAATGATCCGTAGAGATGGATAAACTCACTCAGAAGTTAAAGGACAAGGAAGACCCCAAATATTTTACAGTTTGGGAAAACTATAATTGGACAAAAAATAGAAACCAGTGAGTGAATAGATAGGGGAGATAAAATATATAGAGGTTATAATAGGAGTATTAACCAGATAGAGAAAATAAGTATTAGAAAATAGTCTGATAGGAATGCACCGTTTAAGCAATTAGAAATGTATATGTACATGTTTTGCGTTTATTGGATATGTTCTCTCATCAAACCTCGGAAGGATGGAAGGCTGAGTCAACCTTGAACCTGGTGAGATTTGAACTGCAGACAGCTGGCAGTCAGCAGAAGGAGCCTGCAGTACTGCGCTCTAACCACTGCGCCACCACGGCTCAATGATTCACTTAACAACTGCCCTGATCCCTTACAACCATGGCAAAAAAAAAAAAAAGAGTGTAAAATCAAGCACAGCTTACTTAATAATCCTCTGGTTGGTGCCAACAGTGGCCGTAAGTTGAGGACCATACCTATAGTATGGACTCAGTCACTGGGCCTCTTCTCTAGGCATTCACACCCCAGTGATATCATACTGCATTTGTCTTAGGCCAGCCTGTTCAGTGTTATTCTGGCCAGATGGGCTACCGCTTCTATCGCTCTTAACCAGCAACAGTGCCTCTGAAAACCACACACATACAGCCCCCTTGCTAAAAAGTACCTCTTCCCTAATGTCACAATTTCAGAATTCACAATATCCTCAAGTCCCACCTCCCCAGAGCACGGACCACATGTGGACGTGCTCCACCCACCCAAGAAGTCTGATTTGATTTTATTCTTTATTTTATTTATTTGGATCCCTCTTTATTAGGGCCAGTGAAAACAATAAGCGTAACACACCCTTCTTCTATTATACCCTACACCTCCACCACCGCCTCGCCCCGTAAAGTGTAAAAAGGATGGATGCTTTCAGCCACGCCCCATTCTGATGATGTCATTCCTGACACCAGCCACACCCCCTGCAGGCATGAAAACACAGTATAACAGGGGACCCCCCTCCTGCCCATGGAAAGATCACTGGCGTGGTGGAAAAAGATACGCCAAGCGACCCAGTCTGCAGGAAGGAGTGGGAGGTGTACTCCCTGGATCTAAATGAACAGCCCCTATTTCCATTCCACCCCCCAATCAAGACCCCCCCCTCCTTCCCAGCTTCTGCCCAGGAGGTATTCATGGCTATCTCTAAATCGGGGAGTGGGCAATTCTTTCCCCACCCTTGAAGAGAAATTCTGTATGGGAGGCTCTTTCACTTTTATTACTTGAGACTTTGCTTCTGCTGAGAGGGAGGGAGCTGAACCCAGAAAGACGGACCAGGAAAGCAAGGATTACAGTGCACTCCCACCCGACTCAAACCCCCTTCCTCATATATATGATTTCCCTGCAGACCTTGACCCGCTGAGATGATGAGCAAATATGGTTCTATATATAATACTAGACATCATCCTTTCCTCGGTTTCCCCTCCCACCTTCCCCACAAGACGCTCACGCTGTGCAGCAAAGCAAGAAGGGGGGGGGAAACGCCCCCCCCTTCTGTGCAAACCCATCGACCTTCAAATGACGTCACAGCTCACCTTTCCCCTCTCCACCCCACCTCCTCCCCTACCCCTCCCTCCCGAAAAGGGGAGTTTGTAGCAAGCCAGAGGAAAAAGAGCTGAAGATTTGCAGGTGACTTTTGGCGGGTCTGGAGGGGCCCTGTTCAATTGACTCCAGCTGTGCAGTCGAATTGGGGGTGGGGGGGGGAGGAGGAGAGAGAGAGATAATACCTTCTCCTTTCTATCAAGACTTTTTTTTGCAACTAGAGCTTACAAACCGGGACATCTGCTTGTGCCCCAGCGAAGGAGAGGGCAGCGGGTTGTCTTTAATTCTTCAACAAAGCTGCAAAAGCTTCAAACATGCTGACCCGGGGAATGTAGCACGACCGATCGGGACACCCCCCCCAACCCCCCACTCCACTTTCTTTCCAAATTAATTCGGCCAGCCTCTACTCCTAACTAGAATGACCCATTCCTTCCGGGAGATGGATGCTCCCTTGACTTGCTTCGGAGCGGCTCGGTACCCTCCAGCAAGCCGAGCCCCTCCCATCTTCTTCTCGGGTGCAAGAGCGGGATGCAACCCCCTTCTAAAAAGGGGGCGTGTGAGCCGCTGGCTAATCCCTCCAAATCACCCCCACCCCCACTGCAAACGGCGGCAGCTGCTGCTCATTCAGACTCCCCTCTTTCTCCCCATCTGACCCCCCTCCCCGCTCCCGCAAGCCACACACGCCCTCCGCCCTAAAGGAGAGAGTCTCCGGCGTCCAGACACACCTCTCTCTCTCCCTCCCTCTCCCTCCCTCTCTCCCTCCCTCCCTCTCTCTCCCTCCCTCCTCCTCCCTCTCCCTCCCTCCCCCTCTCCCTCCCCCCTCTCTCTCTCCGTCCCTCCCTCTTCCTCCCTCTCTCTCTCCCTCCCCCCTCTCTCTCCCTCCCCCTCCCTCTCTCTCTGTCCCTCCCCCTCCCTCTCCCCCTCCCTCTCTCTCCCTCCCCCCTCTCTCTCCCTCCCCCCTCTCTCTCTCCCTCCCTCCCTCCCTCTCTCTCTCCCTCCCCCTCCCTCTCCCTCCCTCCCTCTCTCTCTCTGTCCCTCCCCCTCCCTCCCTCCCCCTCCCTCCCTCTCTCGGCAGCCAAATGACTAGAGGGGTCCTAGCCCCCCTCAGTTCAGCAGGGCTGATTTACCGCCTTGGGAACCCTTCGCAATCCCTGCATTGGCTTGTTTTTTAGAAACGCGCCTTCCGTGGGTGGTCGGGGCAAGGAGGGGCTGGGGGGGTGCTTTTCTCTTGCCTTCGGGCCTTTTTATTAAGTGGGGGGGGGATGCTGAAGCCGGGAGGGGGAGTCACTCTAATGCAAGACTCCGGACATCCCTGAGCGAACGGGGGGGGGGGGCGCTGGATCCAGGCGAGGGAGCCTGGCAAGCGAAGACGGGTTAGAGTGAGCCTCCCCTTTCCCCCCCCGTCCCCCCCCCAAAAGGCTCGCCCGGCCCGGGATTGCCTGACAGGCGCGGCAGATGCCACTTACCCGGGCGACGTGGCCGGCCAGGAGCAGGAGGAGCAGGAGCGGCGGAGGCGGCAGCCCTGCCTGCCTGCGGGGCCTCGACGGCTGCAGCCGTGGCATTTTGGAGTCCGGCTGGGCGAGGAAGGCACGGCCGATCCGGCTGCCCGCCGCGGCTGGGAGTCCAGAGAGACGGAGAGGGGAGGGGAGGGACGGTGAGGAGCGGGAGAGGAGGAGGAGGGTGAGGGGGGGGCAAGTGCCGTTCCTTTGTTTCCGATGCAACCAGAAACCCGGACCAACGCAGCGGCTGCAAGGAGGAGGAGGAGGAGGAGGGAGAGCCGGGGGGCTGCGAGAGGCAAACGGGGAACGGGAGAGATGCAGCCAATTCGGAAGGGCGAAGGCCGGCCCGAGCTGCAAAAGGATGGCGGCTGGGACGCCTCCTCCCTCCCGGCTCCAGCCCAGAGTCGCCCGCGGCCGCCGGGACCGGAACAATCAGAGCGCGCCCCGCTCACGAAACGGCCGCTCCTGATCCGTTTCCCTTCGCTCCCCGTGGCTGGGAGGAGGCGGCGGGGAAGGGGGGGGGAAGAGAGACGGAGAGGCTGCGGCGCCCTCTTGCGCCCACCCCAGATCCCAGCGTGACGGTCGGCCTTTCCCGCTTGCGGTGGCCAGTTGCAATGCCCCCCCCCTGACCCACCCAAAAAAGAGGGGCCGCGGGTCAAGCCCAACAGCCTCGTTTCCGGTTCTTCCCAGTTTTGTATGATTTATGGCTTGGGACCAGGTTATCTGAAGGTCCAGCCGGTCACATCGACCGACCCATGAGCGCAGGGAGGCAGGGGATGCTGCGGGTCCCATCCCTGAGGGAGATGCACCTGGTGAGACCCAGAAAAAGAGCCTTCTCCGGGGTGGCTCCCTCCAGTGGTGGGATTCAAACATTTGAATACTGCTTCTGTGGGCGTGGCTTGGTGGGTGTGGCAAGGGAAGGCTCCCTCCAGTGGTGGGATTCAAACATTTGAATACCGCTTCTGTGGGCGTGGCTTGGTGGGCGTGGCAGGGGAAGGTTCCCTCCAGTGGTGGGATTCAAACATTTGAATATGGGTTCTGTGGGCGTGGCTTGGTGGGCGTGGCAGGGGAAGGCTCCCTCCAGTGGTGGGATTCAAACATTTGAATATGGGTTCTGTGGGCGTGGCTTGGTGGGCGTGGCAAGGGAAGGCTCCCTCCAGTGGTGGGATTCAAACATTTGAATATGGGTTCTGTGGGCGTGGCTTGGTGGGCGTGGTGTGGCTTGGTGAGAGTGGCAGGGGAAGGATACTGCAAAATCTCCATTCCCTTCCCATCCCACTAACCTGCTTTCCAGCTCCGTTCTCCTGTGCAGGGCAACCAAAGAAGACCCAGCCGATCAGCTCAATGGGAGGCAGAGAATAGATGGCCAGTCAGGTGGGATTTGCTGGTTCTCCAAACTACTCAAAATTTCTGCTACTGGTTCTTTAGAACTGGTCAGAACTTGCTGAATACCTCACCTCTGGTTCCTCTCTCTGGAACATCCTCCTCCCCAGAGATTAGAACCCCCCCCCCCACTCTAATACTCTTGCAGAAGGTGCTGAAGACCTGATTCTGCCAGCAGGCCTGGAGAACCCAGAGTGGAATGGAGCCCATTAAATGGCTCACGTGATCTGCTGTTGTGGTGGTGGGGAGTTGGGGTGATTTTGTTATATTGTACTTTATTAATTTACTAGCTCAATATCCGTGCTTTGCTACGAAACTATGTGGTCAGGCTTAATTTTGGGGGAAGAAAATAAGGGGGCATCCATTGGTATTCATCTGGCTAGTGTCTTGTCAGTGTGTGAGTTGAGGGCTGTTTGAAAACTGAAGCAGTACTTGCTGTGTGAGCAGGAAGGAGACAGCAAGGGGCCTGGGCGTGGCTTAGCTCAACTGTTCTGTACTAAAGCTGCTTGGTGCTCTGAAACTGAAACTCCTCTCCTCTGCTTGTGTTTTGCATTTGGAAGAGATTTCTTTTCAGGTGGGGAGGGGCAGTACAACTCCTTAGCATCAGAGCGTGTTAATAATAACAATAATATCTGAAATACGAATGCTCCGATGGTCATTTTGAAAAATCCTTTCTTGGTGAGCACCTAGAAGCCAAGAGAAACATATGTGCCAAATTTCAAGTTTGTAGGCTTTACGGTTCAGGAGATTTTGCAATGATGCATGAGTGGCATTTTGCTTTTATATACGGTATATGGATTTGATTCTTTTGATTAGTTTGTATTGTTTTAAATGTGGTTTTATGTTCTGTAAGCCACCTGGAGACGCCAAGGGCGAATAGGCAGCAATATAAATCCAATCAATCAATAATAAAGGAGGAGTCCTTGACTTATGACCACAATCGGGCCCAGCATTTCGGTTGTTGAGCGAGACGTTTATTCAGTGAGTTTTTTGCCTCGTTGACAGCTTTTTGCCCCAGTGACAGGGTTTGGTTAAGCAAATTGGGCTTTCCCCTCTGACTTGGCTTGTCAGAAGGTCAGGACACTTCAACTGTCATAAATATGAATTGGTTGCCAAGCGTCCGAATTTTGATCCTGTGACCAAGCAGATGCTGCAGTGTTCGTCAGTGTGGAAAATGGTCCTAAGACTTTTTTTTTCCATTGGAAAAAGTCCGTTTTTTCCGTTGGAAAAAGTCAGCTGGAAGTTGGAAGAAATGAATGATGGTAAGTCAAGGACTACCTACTGTATATTGGAATAGATTTGAACATGCCGAGGGATAAAGAGGAAATTTCCTGCTCTTCAGATCCACTCCCAAGTGCCAAGTATTCCAAGTGCCAAGTATAGGGTATATAGTACATATGCTATATACCCGTAATGGTGAACCTATGTCACAGATGCCGGAAGTGTTAATCTTCTCATCACTCCTTATCACCCATCCCCTCCCACTTGTGACTGTATGACTGTAACTTTGTCTCTTGTATCCTTAAAATTTATATTGACTGTTTCCTAGTATGATTGGATTGTTTATTGTACCTTTTGACTATTATTAAGTGTTGTAACATGATTCTGGACTCTTGACAAATGTATCTTTTCTTTTATGTACACTGAGAGCATTTGCACCAAGACAAATTCCTTGTGTGTCCAATCACACTTGGCCAATAAAGAATTCTATTCTATTCTATTCTATTCTATTCTATTCTATTCTATTCTATTCTATTCTATTCTATTCTGTTCTGTTCTGTTCTGTTCTGTTCTGTTCTGTTCTGTTCTGTTCCTTTGCCAGTGGGGAATTTAGCATTACAAATGGAACCATGTTCAACTTCCGGGATTGATATTTGCCAGGAAGGTCATGTTTTTTCCAACACTGAGGTCTATGAATACTTTAAAGCAGGGGTCTCCAACCCTGGCAACTTTAAGCCTGGAGGACTTCAACTCCTGGCTGGGGAATTCTGGGAGTTGAAGTCCTCCAGGCTTAAAGTTGCCAAGGTTGGAGACCCCTGCTTTAAAGGACTATCTGCTTCTAATTCACAGAAGGGCTTTTGCAATCATGTCACTGTGTCCCAGGAATTAGAAATGGTGGAGGAAAGGAGGAAACTGGCAATGTTGAGACCCAATTCTCACTGTTTTTAATGCCAGAATGGTAGAATGATGACCGGTGAAACCAATTCTAGAATTTAAGTGGAAGTAACCCATCACTCGTGATCCTAATCGCATCTCCTTCCTTCTTACAGCTTTTAAGTGGGTTGACCATGAATGAAGCTCCTCCTTGGAGGAAAAGGCTCAAGTGGTCCTTATTCCCAAGTGGGTTCATGGAGAGCGACCGGATGTCGGTTCAATCTGTACCAGACTGGGGCTTGAAGAGGCCCCAGCTGCTTCTCCTTCTCTTTGGAAGTACTGATGGACTTAACAGCTACCGGTAGACTCTGCTTTAGGGGGAAGGAACCTGATGCGTTGGGATGAGTTCCCAGCCTGTCCGTCTTGGTCTGGCAACTGCCAGGTGGAATGGACACTAACGGAGTCTTTAAGAGTGGGGTAGAAGTGACTGGTAATTCCTCCCAGTTAGTCTTATGAAGTGGACCTAAGAACCTCCCTCCATACACTTGACTGCTGTTGTTGGGTTCCTTGGGTAGTAGTGGGATCTGGGAAGAATGTAAAGATTGCTCAGGGTGAGAGCCTGTCTCGTTCATCATCTCGTGCACGGAAGCTGGAATGGCAACAGATGGAGACTGTATTAGAAAGGAAGAACCCAGTGATGGTTCCAGGACAGGCTGCTCCCAAGTGGGCTGGTGAAGGGGGCCTGGGTACCTCCCCTTCCCCTTCTTAGAACTTCCAGGATGATTTATATTGGACGAGCTTTGTCCTGAAGGGACAGATCCAAAGGTCTTTAGGTTTGTGTTATACAATGATTTTGGCTCTTTCTCTTCGCCTTTCTGATAGCCAGAGGTTGATGTAAGCACTGGGGGGAAAGCATCTGGAAGGGAGGTGTTCAAGAGGGGTTGCTCCCAGATTTGTTCATGGAGAGGACCGGGATAATTTCCTTTTGTCTTCTTCTTAGAGCTTTCTTTTCCTGAGGAATCCAGTGGCTTTTGGCCCAAGCCAAAAGTTACTGACTTTTGTTCCTTTTGATAGATGCAAGGGGGAATAAAAATTGGGGACACCAGTTCTGGAGCTAAAGCATGTGATGGTTGGTTCCAGACAGGCTCATGAAGAGGGCTTATCTGTTTGTTCATCCAGTCCTGACATCTCTGCTGTGCCATGGCTCCTGGAGTCCATTCTGGATTGAGAAAGTCCAAAGGGACTTCAGGAAGTTGCTGTTCCCAAACAGCTTCATGGAGAGGTCCTGGCTCTTTAGCAATCCATGTTGGGTTCCCACGGGGTGGAACAGTTACTGAAGGAACATGTTCTAGGGAGTTAGAATCCAATGATGGTTTCTCCCAGACAGCTTCATGAAGGGCTCCCAGATTTCTGTTCATCCCCTACTGACAACCTCCAGAAAGAATTACTGCAGATGGTGTCAAATGAAGATGGGTGAGTCCTCCTGATAATCTATAGCAAGTTCTTTCAGCAGCCTTCATCTCTCTTTTTTCTTCATTCTGGCAATTCAGTTATGGAATCATCTTAGCTGTGGAATAATCTTCTAACTAATCATTGTGTGTGCCTCACCTTCAAATGGTTAGATGGTGTGAGCAGTATGATTAGTGCAGTTTGGACATCTCTAAGTTTTGTTTTGTTTTTTGTTGGTACTGGTTTTATTGTTGCATGGGAAGTTATGTCATCCCTTGCCTTTGTTATGGTGCAAGATGACTAATGAGCAGAAATGACAGGACCTCTAGTGTTTAAACTAAGAAGCTAATAGATCCAGGGTGATCACCATTTTTGTTGGCTTCCTTCCTTTGGCAGCCTTGATAACTATATCTGATGTGGGGATTCTGAACCTATTCCCTTTAGCTGACATTTGTTTGTGATCCATGGTAAGATGCACTATTTCTTGTAGAACTGGTAGTAGATTGACCCCTTCTGCAAAGCAATACCTTAGAACAAGGGAAGGGGTACATAGGTACTTCTGTTGACAGTGCTCATAGGTGCACATTAAACATGTGAAGCACACAAATGCATTTTGTCAGAAGCAACATTGTACCACTGCATTTTGTATCCTCTCTATTAACTTTACCTTTGAAGCACTTACATTGGGTGTCAAACTCAATGTCAACTTTAGAAGCCATATTAGCACCAGACGCTTCCATGCTGCTACATTCTTGAGCCTGAGAAAATGGGAGGGGGGATTTCATGGAGCATATGTGGTTAGACATAATCGCATTCTTCTTTAAAGTCAAGGTCATGTTATTCCTGTACCTGGCTAAGGAATGGTTGAGGGGATGTCTCAAATTGAGATGGATGGTGATTGGGACATGTGATGGAATGATGGGTGAAGGGGTGGATTTGTAATTTTTTACTTATTGGAGGGAATTTCCCAGATGTGCCAGTTTACTAGTCTAATAAATGGAAAGCTTGAGAACATGTCTATCTTGGAGTTATTGATTGGAGTTGAGGTTTCCTGGAACGCTGACGCTCAATTTCATTGAGGGCCGCATCAGGGCTGTGGTTGACTTCGGAGAATCAGGTGGGTGTGGCAGACTGGGTGGGTGTGGTCAATTGGGTGAGCAAGCAGCTTGACACCACTCACTGTGCGTGGCTGACTTGATACCACTCCCCAACCTGCTGGCATGTTTCCTCTTCGCATTGGGTAGACTGGGCTGAAGTCATGCTGGCAGGCCTCTTACATTTTCCAGGATAGCCCCACAGGCCGGATCTGACCACATTGTGGGCCAGATCCAGCCCTTGGGCCTTGTGTTTGACACCCCTAAACTTGCATAGTTAATGCAATGACTTCCATCAGAATGGTTTGCAAGTCAATGTAGATAGTATTAAAAGTCACAGAACCAAGCATTTGAAGAAACAGGCACATTCGGGACTTGGGAATGCTGATTTTTAATGAGTCCTGGTGGAACTGATAGAAGTTGTTCCAGAAGGGAAGAGACCTCGTCATACTTTCTTCTAGCCAGCTAATAGGAAATCCCTGTTTCTCCCACTCTCATCCTTCAGAGCCTAGAAAAGATTATTTTAATCCCAGGCAGGCTCATGGAGAGGTACCGGATGTTTGTTCAGTCTGTACCAGACCGGTGCCTGAAGAGGCCCCATCATCATTTCTTTCTGGGAACCTTCATCTTTACTAGCTATAGAGGAATTTGGCTTTGGAAAAGAGGAGCCTGGCCCAGCGAGAGACTTTTCCTGCCTCTGAAACTTCTTCTGACCATGGACGGGTGGAATAGATACTAAAGGAGTTGCAAGGAAGACAGGAGAACCCATAGTTAGCTTCCTCAAAGAAGCCTCAGCAAGAGGAGTTATGTGTCTCTCCTTCCCTTTCGGAAAGCTACTTGATTCAACAGCCACGGGAGGAGTCTGTTTTGATTGGGAGGAATCCAACGGCTTCCCCCAGAAAGAATCTTTTTCCTCTTCTTTCTGAAAGGTAACGGCCAAAGCTGTCGACAATACGACCTGCCCTTGAGAAGAATTTTGTGGTGGTTGTTTCCAAACAGTCTCTTGGAAAAGAACTGGATGACTCTCCTTTTCTTTTACAGGTTTTACAGGTGCAAATGAAGTTTGTTCTGAGAAGACAGGGCTCAAAGGTGAATGACCCAAGCCCTGGATAGCATCTGACCCTCTCTGTCTCACCTTCTGAGAGCTACCTGGGGATAAATTCCCTGTTGGCTTCAATTCTGCAGGTCCGGGATCCAGTGTTGGTGGTTTCCAAACAGGTTCAGAGAGAGGGCTTGAAGGCTTCTCTTTATAACTTTCAGGTGCAGTGGCTCTTGAGAATGATTGTCCTGATGAAACATGGTCCAATGGCTGGTACAAAGTTTCTGTTTGCTTCTCTGTCTCCTTCTGAAAGCTACATGATGCCGCAGCTACTTGTTGCTCATTTACAGGCTCATGTAATGGACTTGTCTGTTTGTCCATCCACTTTTGACATCTGTGCTGTGCTATGGCCACTGATGGAGTCTCTTCTGGCTTGGAAGATTCCAAGGGGATTCCAGGAAGCTGTGGCTCCCTACCATCCTCACGAAGAGGGTCTGGTTCTTTGTAAAATTCCAGGTTGCCATGAGTAGGAATCGTAGTCAATGATGGGATGTCCCAGTCAGCTTCATGAAGTGGACCTGACTTTTTGCTCATCCCCTTCCCACCTACCAGGGAAAGCAACAATTCAGACAACTTCTTAACTGATGAGGCCCTTCCAGGACCTGGATGGTACAATAGCCACTGAAGAGATCTGTCTTTGGAGTTGTTGTGATTTCTTATACGACATTTCCATCAATTGCCAACATAGTGATGTTATGTGAGTGAAGATGATGTAGGTTGGATTTGGACACCCCAGTTTTTCTTCACCTTGGTCATTATTGCATGATAGACGTGTCATCATGGGAGAAGGAGGGCTACTTGGCAGTCTTTTGTTATGATGTAGCATGTCCATCTAGCTTGCAATGGGAAGGCTTGAGTACTATACCATATAGGAGACTCCAAAACTATTTGTACTGGGGATTCTGGTAACAGGATCTGAAACTATGGGTGATGTCATATGGGTGAAAGCCAATCATTTCCAAAGATTGCCAACATCATTCTCCATAGCACTGAGAGACTATTGACCAACTGTGCAACGCAATGGAGAAAACAAACATACAGTATACACACATGTACACACAGAGACGAAAGCAGTATTTTCTGTCGCTTCACTGATGTCTACAAGTTCTGTTTACTATAGGATATTCATGGGGAGGGTGTGTGTGAAGCACCACTGTATTGCTTGCCTCATTTGAAGTAGAATATCCTTGATCTACTTCCACACATGATATCTGTTCTTTGAGTATGGAGATTACTTTATACATAGGCAACTTACACATAGGTGACCCTTTAAAACAGGGGTGTCAAACTCAAGTCCTGGGGGCGGATCCAGCCCATGGGATGCTTAAATCTGGCCTGTGGGGCTGCCCTGGAAACAGTGAAGGACCTGCCCGGGGTGCCTCTGCCAATGAAAACAGAGCTCTGGAAGCTGTGCAAGGCCCATCCGGGCTCTGTTTTTGGCTGTAATGGCCTCCTGAAACCCTCTGCCAGTGAAAACGGAGGCCTGGAGAGGCCACATGCTCTGTTTTCGCCAGCAGAGGGCTGCAGGAGGCTGTCACAGTCAAAAATGGACCTTCTGACGAGTGACGTCAATCTGGCCACACCCCCTGGCTATACACCCTCCCCTCCAGCCCCCTGAGATCAAACACAACCCTGATGCGGCCCTCAATGAAATCAAGTCTGACACCCCTGCTTTAAAGAAACCCACACGCAGCTTACAGGCTTTGGGTGCCCAGGATGATCCATGAACTTGAACCAAATTCACCATGAGTATCTACTCTTTGGATGTGAAAGATTGGTTTGCACTGGGCTAGGATGCAAACTCTGAAGAAGCTTACTTTGATTTTGAAAAAGAGGCTACCGCAGAACCCATGCAGTGTCAGCTTCAGGAGACACAAAACCAAGAATCACATGGGCTGTTCAAAACCTGGATGAGGAGGACTAAGGCCTCCCAGCCTTCTCACCTGATGAGCAGAGAGATGAACAGAGCAGAGATGTTCCATGAGGCTCCTTGCCAAGCAAAGGAGTATATCAACAGCATGCCCTGTCCCCCAGCATCAGATATTCAATCTCTTGATTAAAGATTAAAGAAATCAAACTAGCTGCCATCTGATTTAAGAGGTGGCCCTGCTCCACGTCCCTCTGTTGGAAACAGCCCTCTGATCTCCAGGGCTTGCATCGTCTTCTTGTGGGTTCCACTGATGAAACTCTGACCATCCTGTCCTGGCTCTCAGTATATTGAACTTATTTTGCAGCATTCTTCTGTATCTTCCTGTTTCAAAGCTAACCATTCAGGCAAGCATCTTTCAAGAGACTCTCTTGGGCCTTGAGTAAACTGTGAACTACCACACCAACTGCGTGTGAGTTAGTATTCAAACTCAGAAGTAGGACACAGGAGGACACTGAGAAAGGATTGATACCCATTTTCCATCTGGGGAAAAGACATCCTTTGTCTCTCTGTGAGGGAGTTGTAATGACTTTGTGATGTCATGGATGGGTGGAGCCAAATTCTTCAAACCTCTTCAGGTTTTCAATTGCCATGGGCTCTTTTGTTCTTTGAAAAGCTTGTTGGCCATTTTGCCTCTTAAATTCTCTACCTTGCAAAATATATATATATGTTTTTTTTTTTTTTAAAAAGGAAGATTATAGCTCTGCTCACTTCGGTAAGTGCCACAAATGTCTAGGGGCCACATGGCTAGGTATCGGTTGCTCACCAATAGAGCATAACTGACAGTACAGTTACCATTTTTCGGTAATTGGGTCCTCTCTAGTTTTTCAGACTATAATTGCCATCAATCTGTTAAAATAACTAATAAATGAGATGACAAAAACTGAAGTCCAAAATGCTACAATGTGTATGGACATAATTACTACATCACATTTTCAAGATATTTTGGCTTTTCCATTTCATTTGTTTTTGCCACTAGTTTTGGAATCCCACAGGTGGCATCAAACAGAAGTTTTCAGATAAAATACAGGGTCACTAATACCTCTGTTGGATTGGTTTGAAAGGAGTCCCTCGTTGGATTGTTTCTGCAGAAACCCAGAGGCCCATCCCATCTTATTCCTTCACTTGATTGGTTGTGCTTTGTGTCACTCCTGGAACACTTAGGTTTATCCAGAAAAAATAATGACATATAATTTATAAAATCACATTAGTCATAGATGCACCAATGCATCTAATTATCTAAATTAATAGTTCATCCATTTCAAACACAATTTCCACACTATCTTTTTCATATAAAGTATTTGCTTTGTTGGTGTGTTTATGTCTAGTTAGAACCCAGGAAGCTGATTTATTTTGAACTGGACAATTGGTCCATTTATCTGAGTATTGTTCATGCAGCTGGAAGAACGTTCAATCCAATCCAAACACAAAATTCAAAGGTGATTTAATCAAAGCTCCACTCTGAATCAAATTGTCAGACCAAATTGCAGAATTAATTTGATGTGTCTAGCAAAATCAAGGAACTCTGAATTGGTTGGAGGTTTCACCAGACACTTGCAGAGGCTGAGTTTACTTTTGTTTCCAATTCCAGTAGCTGATTTGAACCCAATTAATTCCATTTGATGATTCAAATTGATTTGAGTCAATTGACTTGACTCGGCGAATAAAATTGTCTCCTTGACTTGACTCATTGAATCTACAGGCAAAATCTCTTGTTAGATTTCTCAGGAATGAGATAGCGCCTAACATTATAGTTTGCCTTAAGGGATAATACTAATACTTCATATTCCGTGGTCTGGTCAAATACTTAACACATTGGGTTTTTTTTTTTAAATCTTTAGAATTATGTTATCTTTTCTATAACACTAAGAAAAATACTTCTCTTCCAATCTACTGAGATCAGCTTTTATAAAATAGAATCATAGTGTTGGAAAAGATCTTGAAAGTCTTCTACTCCAACCCCCTGACCATAGCAGGAGACATTATTTCATCCCAGACAAATGGTTATCCAATCTTTTCTTGAAAGCCTCCAGTGATGTTGCACCTGTACCTCTAAGAGGCAACATGTTCTATTGATCATTGATCTTGATCTTGTTCTCATTGTCAGAAAATTTCTCCTTAGCTCCAGGTTGGATCTCCTTTTGATGAGATTCCATCCATTGCTTCTTGACCTACCTTCAGGTCCTTTGGAAAATAAGCTGACCCCCTCTTCTCTGTGAGAGCCCCTCAAGTATCGGAAGACAACTCTCATGTCACCCCTAAACCTTCTCTTCATTAGGCTAGACATATCTAGTTCCCTTAACTATGATTTAGCCTTTTCAGACTCCTTATTATTTTTGTTGCTCTTCTCTGCCCTCTTTCTGGGGCAGGATGACAAGCAGTGTAGAAGCTTTCCAAAGAAATGTACGCTTATGCTGTCAAACATGTTCTTCACAGATTGCCTAATAAACATAGCACAGCAAGGAGTGGTGCAATTCAACCAGTGTAACAACTGGTTTGGTGACTCATGCACTTTGTGAGTGCTTTGTGCACATGCTCTACGTTTTAAAAAGCCCATTTTCAACTCAATTACTTACCTTCTACTGCAACCCTGGTGATTAAAACAGCTGAGGCATGGCAAACCACCCTGCCACGCGAATCAGCTGTGTTTAAAAAAAAAACAGGAAATAAAGAACAGGAAAGAGCAGGGGTGGGTGGGTAGAGCCAAATGCTCACCGGAGCTACTGGTTCGCCCAAACCAGTCCGAACCAGTAGAATCCCACCACTGATAGCAAGCAAGGATAATGAAAGTGAAGGGAGAGCAAAAACATAAGGGTCAGGTCTCAATTATGTTCTCTCTCTTTTTTTTTTTTTTAATGAAGCCAATTAAAACAACAATTGATGGAATTCTCTGAAGGAGACGTATCTCGTGGGAAAAGTCTGACTTTTCTCCCCAAAATTTCCAGCAGTTCCCCAATGGCATAGTCATTGATGGTATTCTTTTAAACAAGTAGAAGCTCCATGACCCTGATTCCCTAGAAGATTCATAGAGAAGGATTCGGGCCACTGTGAGACCACAATGGCCAGAAGGTAGAGTTGAGTTTCTCTACTTTTCCTGGCTTGGCCAGGAGAAACTTGGCAGATTGAAAGGATGTACCTGTCGGTCTGTTGTGTTCCAGCATTTGGCAGAATCATCATTACTGGAGTTTACAGAAGGTGAATGGAGACCAGGAGTGATTCCTCAGTCTCTTCCCTTTTTGAGAATTGTTGGCTGTGACCGGCTGAGAAGAAGGCAATTGCTCCTCATTGTGAGAGTCTTTCTCCCACTCCCTTTGAAAGTTGACAGCTGGAACAGCCACCACTGGATTCTGCACTAGTAAGGAAGAATCTAAAGATGATTGCTCCCAAGTGGGCTCATGAAGAGGACCTAGGCGATGCCCCTTCTTATGGCTTTCAGATGCAGTGACTCCTGGTGACATTTGATCTGGGAAAACAAGGCCGAAAGGCTTCTGGTTCAAATTATTAATAGATGTTGGTTCTTTCTTCTTTCCTTTCTGACAATTTGGCAGTGACATAGCTACAGGTAGAAATGGTTTCGAAGATGAAGGTTCTAATGGTATATTCCAGATAGGTTCATGGAGAGGACCTAGATAATCCTGTTTCCTGTTTTTTGAGCTTCCAAATGAAGTAACCCCGGACAAAGTTTGTCCTAAGACCACTGTTGCTGCTGCTGAAGGTGGTGGTGGTGGTGGAGGTGGTCGTGGTCGTGGTCGTGATGCCAAGCCAACCTTGCAGAACATATCTGATGGTTGTTTCTTCTCCAGATGGCAATTGCGCAATGGGATAAATAATTCTGGAGAAGTGGGATGCAGTCTTGGTTGATCCCAGACTGGCTCAGGCCTAGGATTTTTCATGTTGTCCATCCACCTCTGACATTTGCATTGTGCCTCGATCACTGGTGGAATCCAATCTCGTTTGGAAGAATTCAAAGGGAGCCCAGAACGCTGTTGCACCAAGGCAGCTTCGTGAAGAGCACCTGGCTCCTTCTCACTTTGCTTTCCATGAGCTGGAAGAATCTCTGGTGAATCACATTCCAAAGACGAAGAGCTGAGTGATGCTTGTTCCCAGGCCGGCACAGGAAAAAAAACTGGCTTTCTGCTCATTTCCTGCTGCTAGTTTCCACAGAGAGAGAGTGACAGTTGGTAGTATCTCTTGTGAGTAGATAATACTCACTGGCAATCTCCATCAAGCTTATGAGCTGACCTGATCTGCCTCTTAATTCTTTCAAGAGTGGATTTTAGAATAGCCACTGCTGGAGAATCTGCCGAGATTTATTTTGGCTTCCTATCCAGGAGTTGTATCACTCGCTACCATGTTGATGTTGTATGAGTGTGGCTGATAATGAGATAGATTTTGGACATCTCAATTTTTGCTGAGTCTGGTCATTGTTGCATGGATATATGTGTTGTCATGGGTGCTGGAGGAGTCATCATCAGCATCACTGATGAGCAGGAACCATAGCAATTACAATGATAATAATTGGCTGCTGATGGGATGATCCCTGTTTTCCCTTGACTTTCTTGTCTGGGGAGCTGTGGTAATTATTACTAGAAAGGGGGTTCCTGGATAGGTTTACCAATAGTTACAGGAGGTGATTCATTCAAGAAACAAGGTTACTTGTGAAATGGCATTTTGATTGGCTCACTGGAGAGTGCATTGGATGGAAATAGTATATGCATAGAAAACATGGAGTTGGAAAAGGCCTTTAGATTCAAATTTTCACCCAAGCAAGAATTTCAGTGTGGAGCATATCGGCAGATAAGCTTCCAACACCTGTGTCAGCCTTGGAAGCCCTATTTTACTTGGAAGTTACAAGGCTGCCACATTTAGTGCCTAGGAATTTGGGAGGGAGGGATTTCTTAGTGAGTAGAAGATTAGATTCAACAACACTCTTTCTCAGAAAGTCAAGGACATGTTGCACTGCACCTGGAGAGGAATGTCTCCAGTAGGGTTGAAAATTTGATTGGGCCATGTGATGGACCGATGGGTGCAGGGGATGTATCTTTGTATTTCTCTGGGGGAAGGGAAAACCCAGAACTCTCAGATTTGGGTTTTCACAGATGTGCCAATATGACTTCTCTAATAAATTCTTACTTGGATGAACTTTGTTTCTGAGTGCTGAATGAGTATGGGGAGTTTCGTTGCAATGCTGACAACCTGCTTGAATACTGCAGACTGTAGTCAATATGGGAAGTTCATCCCTTCTATTCACTATCAAACAGTTCTTATACTGTAATTAGATTTTTTTCCCCTAATATTCAACCAGACCCTACCTTTCTGTTGCTTGAAATAGTGAACCTGTGACCCATATTCTGTATTCTTGAGGTTCTTCTATGTGACTTCTATTTATCTACAATATTTGGAGAGCGTTATTTTTTCCCTCTCACCCCCCATCTCCAGTCATCTTCTCTTGGTTCCTTCAGCCTTTCCTTGTTAAATTTATTTTCCATCTCACTTACTACTGTATCTACATTATTCTTCTTTGCACCTTCTACAGTTTCTCCTCAAATCTCTCTCGAAATAAGCGCTCCGAAATATAGACAATATTTGTGCTGGAGTCTGACCAAAGCAAAATATAGGGAAACTATTAATTCCCACAACTGTGAAAGTATACTTTTATTGATTTCATTCAAAATTGCATATTTTTTTTGCAGCTATGCCTCACAATGGACACATATTCAGCTAGTAATCAATTACAACTATGAGATTCTTTGCATAAGTTCTTTTCATGTATAGCAACCAACTATGAGTAAATGAAAGGTGGGGAAAAAGTTCACACATAGGCACTTATTTGAAGGAATTCTGCTCTTAACACCTGGATGTTGTAGGACAGGAGTCTCACTAAATTTCATTGAGGGATGCATCAGGGTTTTGTTTGACCTCAGGGGGCCAGGATGGGCATGGACAGAGTGGGCATGGCCAGCTCAATTCACTTGTGTTGGGGGCACCTATGGTCGCCCAAGCACTCTTGCCAGCTGCAACAGCAGGGGTGGGATTCTACAGGTTCACACCTATTCATTAGAACCAGTTGTTAACATTTGAAGCAGTTCTGAGAACCTGTTGTTAGAAGAAATTACTGGCCTAATCCTGTAAGAAAGGCAGGAAGGAAACATTCTGGTGTTGCTTGTAGAAACTGCCTCTCCGTTAACCCTTCTTGGCAGGACTAGACTTCCTGTCTCAGGAACCTCTCTGGAGTTTTTTTTCCCCTTCTTTGCTGGTACTTTGCTTGTGTGGAGCGACCATTCAAAGTTACAGTGGCACTTATGACCATTTTTGACTTATGACTGTTGCAGCATCCGCACAGTCATGAGAGGCCAGGAGAGGAGATGCGTGCCTCAATGTGAGTGATGTTGAGATGGCCACACCCAGCCAGTCACATGACCACCAAGCCACACCCACTAACTAAGCCACACCCACAGAACCAGTTGTTAAAAAAATTGAATCCCACCCCATGCAACAGCCTCCTGCAACCCTCTGCCATTGAAAATGAAGCTCGCGAATGCCTGACACGGCCCTTCCCAGCTCCATTTTTTGCTGGCAGAGGCACTGCAGGCCAGTCCTTGGGCCCAAGGCCCCATGGGCCAGATCTAAGCACCCCATGGGCTGGATCCAGCCCACGGGCCTTGAGTTTGACACCCTTGTTGTGGGACATTTGAAGATATCTGATATAGAACACTGGTGACTATTGCTTGTATTTCAGATAAGAATATTACCAAACCTTTGTGGAATTGCTGAATATTCAACATCTGAAGCATGTGCTCTCTACAAATGAGCTGCCACTCAGCACATAGGAAGTTGTATTCTAACAAGGTAAACTCTTATGAGAGTTCTACATTAAATGGTAAGCCCTCTCCATGTTTTCAAAAGTGTCTTCCCCTGCTAAAACTAGTACAAAGCTGCTACAGAGAATGCATTTCACCACTAAACTACAAAAATTGCTTTGGGAAAAACCTTTAATAGCCAGTTTGTCAACTCGTAAAACATGCCTGTTTTTTGGCTTCAACTGGGATAATGCTGACATGTTGCTCCTAATAAATCTTTTGGATTCTTTTGAAGCTTGGCTCAAGGCTCATGATTTAATTAGGGCAATCGCTTGAACCCTGACACAGTGGGTATTTGATCCCCTCCCAAAAGACCCAATTTACAATGTAGTGGTTGGAGATTAGCAAGCCCACATTTGAGATCCAAGTGCTGCCATGGGGCAGGATGTCTCATCCGTCGCTCCAGCTCCTACCAGGGACATGAAAGGAGCCCCCAAATTGGCATCTCCCAGGCAAGAGTGATGTCACCAGCTAATCCTTTCAACCCAGAAGTGCTTTGATACTTCTGACATGAGTGCAATTTACTGTGTTTCTTAAATTTGCAAGCTATCTAATGGGAGAGCGAGACTCCTTAATACTTTGCAAGGCTGTGTGATCTTGGGAAAGTAGTGGCAATGTTACATGTTCGTCGTTGTGATCATGCTCATTTTTGTGACAGTCTTATTACACAGAGCAATCTGCTTCATGCATTACACCAGGAGTCTTTAAATTTGACAGTTTTAAGACTTGTGGACTTCAACTCCCAGAATTCCTCCTCCAGTCATGTTAGCTCAGGAATTCTGGGAGTTGAAGTCCACAAGTCTTAAACTTGCCAATTTGAAGACCCTTAATGCTACACAGTAATGTTAAAATTATAGAAACTTTGCAGCTGAAATGAGTTACAATTTCATAAAAGTGGAACAAAAAGTACGAGCGGTGGAGGAAAAATAAGAAAACAAGCCAAGTCACTGCTTGGGTACCTTCATTTTTTTTTTTTAACCAAAACAGGCCCAGATGTAATGGCTACTGGTGGTATTGGAAGGAGTAAGAGAACTCATGGAAGTGGTGACACCCAGGCTTTGAGAAAGTCCTTCTTGTACCTAGCTTCTCTTTTTGAGAGTTTGGCCACTGATGGACACCATTTTAAGAAAAGAGGATTCCAATCATTCCCAGAGAGTCTCATGGAGGGGACCTAAGGGTCTTCCCCCTACTTCTTGGCCTTTACCAGGTATGATGCCTACAGACGATGCCCGTTCTAGGCAGGGGGAGCCAATTGGCAGTCGGCACCATGTAGGCTCATGGAGATTGCCAAGATGACTTCTACAACATGGAATGGTCACCAAAGTAGTGTGTTGAGGTTGGGAGGTATCTGGCACAGGCAGTGGATCTAGCTGGCCTTGCTCTTTCTTGTGACCATTGTCTACTTGAATTGGCTCAGGTGGAGTCTGCAGTAGGAGGGAAGAGCCCAATGGTGGTTGATCCCAGAGAGGCTCATGCAGAGGTCCTAAATGCCTCTTCATCCCTTTCTGGCAGCTGTTAGGTGCAATAGTCAATGATGGTGACTGTTCGCATTGAGAGGAACTTGATGCATCAATAGGATCTGGTTGCCTTTCTGCCCTCTTCTGGTAGAGGGGATTTGGAACGTTCAGTGGTGATGGAATTCGCTGCAGGAGGTAGGAAACGAATGGCATTCGGCACCATACAGGCTCGTGGAGAGGAGTAAGATGCTTCTTCTTCCCCTTTTCACGATTGTCAGATGCCACTGGTGGAGTTTGATCTGGGAAGGTGGAGCCCAATGACTGTTGGGTCAAAGTAGGCCCATAAATATGATTCAGATGACTTGGACTTATCTTCTGATAGTTGCCAGATTCAATGGGTTCTGGTGGAGTCTGGAATAGAAAGGTCTCCAATGGTGGCTGATTCCAAACAGGTTCATGAAGTGGGCCTAACGATCTCACTATACTCTTCTTGGAGGTCCTCAGATCAGCAACTCCTGTGGGAGTTTCCCCTGGAAAGGAGGTAGCCGATGGCTGTTGCTTCACACTAGGACCATGAAGATACAATGGCCTGTCTTTCTCTTTTTCAGAACTGCTGAATTCAATAGGTACTGCAGAGGTCTGCAAGAAGAGAGAGGTACCAAACGGTGGTTGCTCCCAGACAGGCTCGTGGAGTGGGCCTAGACATCTATTCATCCATTTCCTACACTTGCGTGGAGGAATGACCACAGGTGGAGTCGGTTCTGTTTCAATGGAATTCACTGGCAGTTGATCCAAGATGGGTTCGTGGAGAAGACCTGGCTCTTTGTCAATCCCCAGATGATAGCCATGAGGAGGAATAATGACTGATGGGATCTTTTCTACAGAGAGAGTCTCCAATGAGGATTGTTTCCAGACAGGTTCATGGAGAGGGCTTGCTTCATCAGTTATTCCATTCTGATATTTATCATAGGGATTTGCCATTGATGTTGTCTCTTCTGGGTGGGAGGAGCCCAGCAACCATTATCCCCAGCTAGGCTCATGAAGAAAGCCCATCTATCTTTCTCTCCATTGTGCTGGATATGTGGTGGAAGGGCCACTGGTGGAGAGGTTTGCTGAGATTTAATGCGGTTTTCTGTTAAAACTTTGCAGCATGTCTCTGCATGGCGAGGTTGCATGAATAGGGTTGATGAGTTGATAGATTGGACATCCCAGACTTTTGTTGCCATTAATCATTATTGCATAGCTAGATATGTCATCATGAGGGATGGAGAGTAGCCCTTTCCTATGATGCAACATAGAGGACCTCTGGTAGTTATTATTTTCCCTGGCTTGGCTGGACTTGTACTGACAGCAAACTGCTTCTTTTTTATATGCAGTTTCCTGAAATCATTTGTAATGTCATGTAAGCGTGAGAGATTTGTAGTACCATGGTAACTGAGCCATTCTTTGTGGCATAATATTCTATAAAAACTAGAGTAAAAGAGAGATTTCTCTTGCGCTCTACTTATATATTTAGATCAGGAAAGAAAAGGCTTACAAATTTCTAAAGCCAATTAAAGATAACCAGCATGATTTCCCTGCCAAGAGATTTTCAAAATTTTCCCAAGGTAATTAAAAAAAAAAAAAACAGCCTAAAATCTGAATGACATTCATTAAGAAACTTCCATCTCATCTGGGACTTGGTTGGTCAATGGCTTCTTCTTCTACCCTTTACTGGACATGTAGACATTGTAGACTTGTAGACCTTGGAGTACTCATCTCAAATGATCTAAGTGCTAGAGCCCACTGTAAATACATAACCAAAAAGGCATTGAATTGTTAACCTAATCCTAGGTAGCTTTTTCACTGGTAACATCACACTACTAACTAGAGCATACAAAACATTTGCTAGACCAATACTTGAATACAGCTCATCAGTCTAGAACCCACATTACGTATCTGATATTAACACAGTAGAGAAAGTCCAGAAATATTTCACAAGAAGAGTTCTCCACTCCTCTACTCATTGCAGAATACCTTATGCCGCCAGACTTGAAATTCTAGACCTAGAAAATCTAGAACTAGACCGCCTTCGGTCTGATCTAAGTATAGCATATAAAATCATACATTGCAATGTCTTGCCTGTCAATGAATACTTCAGCTTCAACCATAACAACACAAGAGCAAACAATAGATACAAACTCATGGTTAACCACACCAAACTTGATTGCAGGAAATACGACTTCAGCAACAGAGTGGTCAATGTCTGGAATACTCTACCTGACTCTGTGGTTTCTTCCCCAAACCCCAAAAACTTTAGACTGTCTACTGTTGACCTCACCCCTTTCCTAAGAGGTCTGTAGGGGGCATGCATAAGTGCACCAACGTGCCTACCGTCCCTGTCCTATTGTTTCTTTTATTTTTCTTATATATATCCATGTATTCATAACTATGTTTATACTTATACCTATTATCTTGTAAGCAATTGACAAATCAAATCAAATCAAATCAAATCAATAAATAAATAAACATCATCTCTATGCTCAAGACTAGATAGACATCATTCTTCCTTCGAAGACTGATCATCTTAAAAGGTCAGGAGCAGATTACAGCCATATCTTTTTAAAAACTCATTGAATTTGGTACTAGATGTATTTTGGCAGAAAAAATTTGGGTACTTGTTCTTAGTACTCGTGCCTCCTGGGAAAAAAACTGACGAATGCCAAGCTATCACCGTATATAGAGGCAAAATTGCAGTATTTTATATATATATTTTGCAGGGGTTTGCAAGGGTTGCGTGCGCAGAGGTATGCAGTGCGGGGAGGTCACACATGTGCAGAACGTGGTGCATGCACAGGGGGCGGGGGTAGTCACGCCATATTGCATCATGGAATTACAGGCATGGAAGCACACTTTTGGCACGCAACATGGAAAAGGTTAGCCATCACCGATATACAAAATGAATTTAAACACACTGAACCCTTATTGAAATATTTGTGTCCAAACAAGCATTGACACCCACAAGAGTTTTAAACACACCAGAAATGTTTTACCTGTGGCTTGTTGAGAAAGCTACAGTAGCTACGGGTAGAATCAGCTATAACACCACGTCATACAGCACAGATTCCTAATCAATGACTGGCTTAATGTATCAGATTAATGTGATTTATCATGATGTGTCAATCGAATCAGAATATACCTCGCATAGGTCATACATTTCCCTCTCTTTTTAGCTGTGTTCGAACAACATACTTAATCAGATCATTGCACATTTTGACAAATGTTCTGTTGGTTACTTTTAATCTTGGTATCGTTGAGGATGTCTTAGTACATTGTTTGAACGCCATCAATCCTATCCTGAAAAACCAAGCTCTAGTCTATTACAGTTTAATTATTTGAGGAGGTGTTGCATGTTTTCTTACTTGGCTTTATTGTAAACCCTCTTGGAATTATAAAACAGGTTGCAGCTCCCTCAAGTGGCCTAAATTGGGCATGTACAACCCACAACTGTTTCTCTAAAATGCACACTGAACGAAGTCTAAAATGTTGTACTTTATATTTTTTTACAATCAGGTAAAAACAAAACAATATTCTTGAAAAAAAAGCTACTTATTATTGAGTCTACAGGTCAATTAATTGCTATTCACTGTTTAAAATATGTTAGCTAGCCACTTGAAGTTTTCAAATAAATAAGAATTGATGCCCTCTCCTAGTCACAGGGAATTTAAGATTGAATACAAACTTCCTTTTAAAACCATTTCTTTTGGAATGGGTTTATTCATTTCTTAGAAAGCCAACAAACTGGGTTCCATGATGGTTGCAGTCCTATCCTTGTGAGTAGACACCACTGAACTAAATAGGATTCACTCTTGAGCAAATCTAAGTCAGATTCCCATAAGATGGTTTGGATTTAACATTACTGTTTGTTCAAAAATAAATAAATCATGGAGTATTACCGTATTTCAAGTATTTCTGCCCATATTCAGAAGACAGCCTCGTAAGGAAAAGTCTTAGAGATATCTTGGATTAATTAAAGGAACCCTATCACTATAAAAAACAAGATAATACCGTTATCTCCCACCAGAACTAAGACTGGTGGTTTAAATGAAGTTCTCTACATTAGCATATCATCTTGGCCTTTTCTGACTAGAACCATCTTCAGCAAAAAAGGACAAAATTTGCCATTCATTATGTAACCATCATGCAATCACAAGAACTTTACCTGCATTTGAGTACTTCCCCTCATCCATTTTCTTTTAAATATTCCTCTCTGGACTTAAAAGTCAATACAAAACTTCTTTGAATGCTGAGGGATAAAACCAATATATAAATACAGTGGATGGACTCGTGTGGCATTAATCCATATTCTGGATTATTTTGACACAGGATATTCATTATAACCTGCAAACTTAATTTATATGGCTTCAGCTTATGGGTGAATCTAGCTAACTGTTTTAAGAGAATAAACCCTCTTTAGGTCTGTTGTCATGCCCCTGGTGGAGTCTGAGGAAGAGGAGGAACAGCCAACAGGGAGTGAAAGTGTGGCTCCGGAGGTGGTGGTGGAGGCTGGGGAGGAGCAGAGGCCGGCTGAGCAGTCAGAGGAGGATCCAGGCCCATCCCCTATCCATCCTAGGTCACGCAGGGAGGAAAGGATCAGGGAAAAGCGAGGTCTACTCAAGAGGAGATTACCATGATCCTCCTCGTGGCTTGCAGGTGGGAGCTACGTATATAAGTTTGCAACTGCAGAGTTAGAATTGCTGAAGTCAATCAGTGTTCACCTTGAAAGAGGCTTATCTTTGTTGGCATTCTTCCCATAGACTTTTCTGTTATTTTCCTGGAGTTTATAATTAGCTATCTCGGCTTGCTTCAGAACTCTCATCAATAAGGTTTGTTTTGGTTTTCTGTTTGCCTCCTTATTTACTTTTGTGACTTTAAACTGTGCCTAATAAAACAGTGAAGTTAAGTTGAAGGCTTTACCGCACTTTATGTTTTGGGTTATTTTGAGAGACTACGGGTCATCACATCTGTATAGGAACCAAGTAATAGAATACAGCCTCCGCACCGCCCCTCACAACCTCCAAATGTACAACCATTTCTTCAAAAGCACATGGTGAAATGGGATTGGGGGGGGGGGGGGAGACAGTCAGTCATTTAGAATTATTTTGTCCTGGTGCACTATATTGAAAATACTCAAACGAAACACAAATCCAGATTCCAAAGTTCTGTATTTTTCAAAATAAAGATCACACGTTGTTTAGAGACAATCTACACAAGAGTTACAAAAAATAGTTGCCCAGGCATAAGCATACACAGGTTTGTTAATTATACACATATGGTTACAAGTGTGCTGGCAAAAAGGTTCATTGGAAATATACACAAGGCTCTGTAAATGTACACCGTGTAGTGTTACAATTCTATATTCAAACAAGGAAAATTGACAGTATGTTACATTCACTTACAAGTAGACAAAATGCAAAATACAGTTTATCTTCTGTACAAAAAGGCAAAGTGATTTCACACTTTACAAGGTGAAAGAGGGACTCTGATTTAAAAGGAATAAGGGGTGTGTGTGTGTGTAGTATTTTTTACTGCCACAAAATAAGTAAAACATTGCTTTTCTTTTTCAAAGAGTGAAATAAACACTATTTTTTAACTGAATTGTTTGTAACATTTAGAAAGGATTGCTACTCTCTTGACTAGGTGACAAATAAAAAAAAAAAACCAAGCATTTTCTTTTAAACATTAACCAGGCTGTATAAAGAGAACATTTCCTTCCAAAGAAAAATTTTTTACTTCTGGTTGAAATTACAATTTACAATATACAACACTATATGCTACGACCATAAAAGGGGTGAATATACACTGAAATGCACAGGTTTTGCTAATTTATTTTCTTACCAAAAATGGGTTTATGTTGATTCAAACTTCTCCACATTTACATTACAGAGGTTTACAAATGTACAATTGTACAATCAAAAGTATGTTCCACTACTAGGGTACATTATAGATACAGATTAGACATCAAAACAAGAAAATACTACAAATTTTTATATATGCAAAGTCTACACCAAGTATACACTATATATTTATAGAAGCAAGACCAAAGTTGAATTGGATTCTTTTCTACATGCTAAATAATTAAAAAAAATTGCCTCTGTGTTAACAGAAGAACTGTAGTAGGCAGTAACTACACACCAACCAGCTATTTAAAAAAACTCTTGGTGTGTATGTTTTCCCCCCAAAATTGACTGCTAAGCTCAATTCTTTAGCACTTTGTACTATGAAAAAAGGAATTTTTAAAAGTCTGTGAAACTTAAAAACTTACCTTAAATTGAAGCATTAGCAAACCGATTCTTTTTTTTTTTAATTTATAAACAGCGTTAAATGCAGATCTGCACAATTTAACTAAAACTTCTCCTTGAGTGTGGACTAAAAGAGAATGAAACAGTTGTTTCCAAAAAGCTCTCCTTTAAGGTAGAGGAGTTAAAAACTTTTTTTTTAATTTCATATTAGCCACTTTGAAAGTTTCCATATTTGAAATAGTTACATCATTGAACAAAAATGGCTTTCCATGTACATTTGTTGCCTATGTACAAGAATTCTATACACCACTGAAACAGCAGGGCAATTTAAAAAAATAATTAGTACATGTTATGCAGGATAAAATTAAAGAAATTTACAAAGGGGTTTTTTTTGGCCTCCCCTCCCAGCTTTTTTCTGTTTAAATTTGTTGACTAGTTTTATTTTGTCGATCTCATAATATCTATATGTTGAGCAACCATGAATATTTTTCAAAGTATATATTAGAGCTTGACAGGTTGCTGGTTGTGAATTCCAGGTACTATGGTCGCAAATTCCCTTCTGCCATTCCGTGCTTCAGATGATGCCATTTGGTGGTCCACAAATAGGCCCAAGGTCAACCCCGTTCTTCATGTAATACTTCTCCAGCTTGGCCAAGATGTGTTTCCCGTACGTGTATTTGCGCAGAGTGGCAATGTGAGGTCGGATCTAGGGGATGAGGGTAGAGGAATTTAAGCACAAGTGGTTCACAAGTACATTCACATGAGTACACTATGATTTCTGAATTAGACGATGATGAAACTTCAGATCTGGGAATCATCCTGGCTTACACAAATGGTCCTGAAATAAATAGTCTGACAGGAGGTAAGTCAAGCTGCTACAGAGTGGATTTAATAGCAATAGCACTTAGACTTATATACTGCTTCACAGTGCTTTACAGCTCTCTCTAAGCGGTTTACACACTTAGCATATGGCCCCCAACAATCTGGGTCCTCGTTTTACCCACCTAAGGATAGACAGCTGAGTCAACCTTGAGTCTGGTGAGATGCGAACTGCCAAATTGCAGGCAGACAGCAGACAGCAGAAGTAGCCTGCAGTACTACAGTCTAACCACCGCACCCCTGTGGCTAATGCAAACTTTGAACTAGGCAATGAATAGCAACAGCCATTTCTGCCTTCACACATTGTTGTAAGGATGAATTCAGAGACCAATGAAACTAAGTCAGTTTTTATATTAAAAAGAAAGAAAGAAAAGGAAAGAAACTCAGTCAAATCAGAGGTGATCAACCTTAGAAACTTGGTTGAACTGGCAGGTGCAAAACAAAGGTGCCAAGTTCTGACTAGCCAGTATTAGGGAGACACATCTGCATGCAATGATTTGTACTTCCTCTGAAATTTTCCTGTGTTTTTCCAATCCCTGTAAAGATTTGGGATCCTTCCGAATAAAGTGTTGTAATGTAAGTGTGTGACACCCAACCCCTTGGTAGTCATCTTGGTTGTGCATTAAAATAGCAGTCCACAACCTTTCTGGATTTCTTGGGGGGGGGGGAATAGTTGCATGCAAGCAGCAGGTGCACAGTTCACATAAATGGAGCTGTGTGCATGCGCGGACTCACCCGCTCTTTGCATGGCCCTGTTCCAAAGGGGCCACAGCCCAGGGGTTGGGGACCCCTGCATTACAGGACATTCATTTGCATGAATCCTCTTCATGATTATTCAGTAATATAAACTGAAGAGCTGGGATGGTGTAGTGGTTAGAATGCAATACTGCAGGCTACTTCTGCTGACTGCCTGCTGCCTGCAATTTAGCAATTCAAATCTCACCAGGCTCAAAGTTGACTCAGCCTTCCATCCTTCCAAAGTGGGTAAAATGAGGATCCAGATTGTTGGGGTCAAGAGGCTGACCCTATAAACCACTTAGAGAAGGCTGGAAAGCACTGGAAAACGGTATATAAGTCTAGGTGCTTATTGCTTTAATGCAAAACCAGCAAATATGATTCATTTAAACACAATTTGTATTTTTGTAGGGAAAGCGAATCCTGCCCCCTCCAAAAAAAACCCCATCATTCAAGACGCTACCCTATAACAAAAACACAGAGAGAGCTTTGACACAGCTTGTTGTCCTGATAAGCAACTGGGAAGGGGGAGTGGCATCTTTCAGGTGCTTGGGTAGTACCTCCAAGAAATGGCTTTCCGTGGTTTTTGCACTGGTTGTATTCCAACAAAATAGAACGGGCAAATCCAGGCCGTCGACTCACCTTGTGCATCACGATTTTCCTTTGGGCTGGCTCTGCCACATCGATCATTTTCTGTACCACATAATTGGCATACTGATCTTTCATCATGGTGTATAAGGCACTGTGAGGGCCATCGTTCATAGTACACACCTCATCAATCAGCATGGCTCGTTCAGTGCGAGAGGCATGCGTGACACATTTCTCCACAACATTGCTGTAGCGAGTCAGAAAGGCTACCGGTTATTTGCAGGCATCCCAACAAGCATCCATATCAATGGATTTTGCAAAGTATTTCACGCATCTCTAAATGTGGATACGCACATCCACAGAGGAAAGAGCCATAAAACATTTGAACAGTTTCCCCCTTGTTACATACAAATGCACACTGGGAAATTGAAATAAATGGCCAGGACTGAGTTTTAGCCTGAGACAGACAGACAGTGTCCTCTATAAACAAGATTTAAAATACGTTCATTAACGTTGGCTCACTGATATCAAGAGCAACTAGAAGTAATGCACACGGCTACTATCTACGTTCATCTGAAAAACAACTGCTTTACAATATAGCATATATCTCCCAACTTCTTCGCCTACCCTTAAAGATACCCTGAACTGACAAATACAAAATAGTTGGTTGGGCTAGAATAAAGACTGTGGTTCTAAATACACACTGCAAACTGCTTCATATCAACAGCAAAATTGCTCTTAGATGTTCTTAGTTCCTGAAAGAGTAACAACTTCATCCTCCTTTTAGTATCTACATTATACACTGCTCTGAAGCTGCCCCCCGATGGAATTAGATAATACTTTGGTCCTGATTTGGAGAGGCGTGTTGGTGCAAACATTCTGGACTCCCATGGATTTGAATTATGTTCCATATGAGGCCAGTACTGGATAAAACTAAGCAACACAACACCTCTATTCTTTCACCTTGATTTGTTCCATGACTGCATTCTTACACATTATGTAACTCTGCCCAATAGAGAGATCTGAAAATACATTTGTGGGACGGGAGCGAAACTAATAAATATTTTATCATTATGAGGAATTCTGAAGCCTCATCTTGAAGCTATAGCTTTTCTTTCCATACATGATAAACAGAATATTTTCCCACTTCAGTGTTTTTTCCTACAGCATTATTTAGAAATAGACATAAAAGGAATTATGATGATACCTGGCAAATTTGTGCTGACTCAGTACAAGCACGTTGCCTCTAATTTCTGCCACAATCTTGCTTTTATCTTCAGGCCGCCCATGTTCAAGTACATGTTGGATAACATAGTTCCCATATTGATCCTGTTTGGATAAAAACAACAGAAGATTAAGTCTTAAAACCTTCTTTATGTTTAAATATCCTTAAAACACAATTATAATTATGCAGTACTATGTAATAAGCCGGGCTGTAATGAAATCAACTAGTTACAATTTTGAAATGGAATACCAAAACTATTGCCTTCTCATCAAATTCTTTCTTCGTCAAATGTGTACCCCATCTTTCATTCAGGAATTTAACACAAATGTATGCAATGCTTGTGCCTATTTTCCCCCACAAAAGTGTGAGGTAGATTGGTAGGTTGAATATGATACCCAGTTGCTATGTTTCCTACTGCTAATCTAACACCTTTAACAGTATAAGTCAATGTTTCTTGGCCTTGGCTATTTGAATCTGGCATGTTACGCTGGCTGGGGAATTCTGGAAGTTGAAACCTACACATCTTAAAGTTGACATAGTTGAGGAACTCTGTTATGCATTGGGTCCTTGTTTTGCTACCACAATTGGGACTGACAACTTAGTAAGTGAAATCACAGCTATGCTCATGATCTTACTTCAGCATTCCTTTGCTTTACAGACCTGCTAAGGTTATACATGCAAGTATCGGTCATCAGGTTAACTATTTCATCATGATTGTAATGTGACTAGTCATTAAGCAAGGCAGTTGCTAACCAAGGATTACCCATATACCAGAAGTGGTATTCAGCAGGTTCTGACCAGTTCTGGATAACTGGTAGTGGAAATTTTGATTAGTTTGGAGAATCAGCAAATATCACCTCTGACTAGCCCCGCCCCCATCTATTCTCCACCTCCAGAGTCCCAGCTGATTGGCTGACCTGCACAGGAGAACGGAGCTGGAAAGCAGGTTAGTGGGGTGGGGAGGGAATGGGATTTTGCAGTAACCTTCCCCTGGAGTGGGGAGGGAAGGGAGATTTTACAGTATCCTTTCCCTGCCACGCCAACCAAGCCAGGACCACAGAACCGGTAGTGAAAAAATTTGAATCCCACCACTGTCATATACCCTGATTTTCTGCCCTTCTCCAATCTGGTACCTTCTGGATGGGGGGAGTTGAACTCTCAAGATTTGCCCACTTGGCATCATCATTGCTGAGGATTTTGATGTCTCTGGAGAACATCCCAATACCGGCAGTCTGTGCAATTTCATTTATGATTTGACAGATTACCTGCACAAGCTGTTCTGTGTGTTGATGAAGCTCTTCCAGGATAGGGAGGGTCTGTTCAGGTAGACAGTGTTCAAGGATCCTCTGAATGACCCGGCAGCCGTATGGATGGGTTGACAAGGCAAACACCTGAGTTCAACAGACAGAGGTGAGGACAGGGTAAAAATCCTTATTCAGAACAGCCTAAATTTAAAACAAACAAGCAAACAAAACAGCAGGCAATGTAGCATGTCAAATATTTTTTTAATACTCGCTAGTTATCACTCACTGCCAGGCTCCAAAAACTGTGAAACTGAACTCTTTGTACATTTTAATACTTGATGTTAAAAGATCGATGGCGACATGGTGCAGTTGGAAGAAAAATGGTCATTTGAGCTTTCAAAACGTTGTCGTCTTGAACTACCTTGTTTTCCTGCAGTTCTGGAAAAGAGAAGGTAGCCTTGGCCTGCTGCACGCTGGATTATGCGAACACGGCAATGCTTTTAGCTTTCTGCACATGACTTCTTGGCTTTTCTCACAAAATCCTGCTGAAGGACTCAAATACTTGTGGGTTTTTTTTAACTGGCTGGTTCTTTATAGAAAGAGATAAATATCCCCATAGGATGCTTTGACTTTCAATCTCTTCTTAAAACTTAGCTCGTTTTTATGATTTTTTTTTGCTTTTCAGCTCTTTTAATTTCAGTCCAAGTACAAACAGCAGACCTGATCCATAATTTGCTCAGTGGCTTTGGGAAAATATTTGGAATTTAAACAATGCAAGGCAGGAATGTGGAGATTCACATCCATATTCCACACATTTATATGTACGGAGAATGTTTCCCTCTTTCATTGCTCTCTGCCTCTCTCAACATTTTCCCAGTCATTCTATGAAACAATATACATATATTGGTGGAAAAACAATGGTAACAGTGTCCCCAGACAGAAATTGGGAGGGGAGATGGGCTTCTGGACAGTAGCAGACAAAGGGAAGAGATCAGGTTGCTAAGTGTAACTTTTCAAGGAAACAAAGCATTTAAACGATCTGGTATCTGATCATCATCCTTCCTTTTAACTAAAGACAGAATACCCCAAATTGACCCCTTCCGCCCTGTTATTTTGCATCAAGTTTCCCCGCCTCCCAATGTCTGTGTACATTCTCTGTTAAATATGCACACAAACCCCTTCTTACCTGCCCCTTAAATGCATCAATTATAAACTGCAGGGATTGTGGCTGCACACATTCAATGCATTTTTGCACAACGTGATTTCCATTCTGGTCTTTTACACATTTCAAGACGTGGCCATCCAGTTCTCGGACCATCTCGTTCTATGGAAGAAGGGACAGAGAAACAAAGAGAAAGCACCACCAGAACCACAGAGAGCAAGCCCTAGAAGAACCAGCCCTTAAGACCCAGCTAAGATGATGCTTCTTCCTAAACTCCCAAGCACTGATCAGGAAAGATTCTCACGGATCTTGGGCAAAATGAAGCTTCTCCCATCTCCTGTTTCTGATAACCAGGAACCAAATCACTTTTGTAAACAAATTAAAATCCAACACAGTTCTGGAAATGAGGTGATATTGCTCTGGTCACCGAACTGTTTGGTTCATAAATATTTCAATTTCAAACCCCAAACGGGATGGTTTCAAACTCTTCTGGAATGGTCAGAATAGCATCCAAACTGCAATCTTGAGCTTGGAACAGAGTGCTTCAAATTCAGGATGTTTTGAGTTCAAAACATTTTGCAGAGGCCTGTTATTTCACTTCCCCAAAAGACTACATCTGTGCTTGCTGATCACAAGAGTAGATTTTGCTGAATGGGTTGTGGGCATGTGGACTATCTCAAAAGAGGAATGTCCCAACTGTAGCTCCGCCTAGCTAGCAATCACCACTCCCTCCTCACCCCAAAGGAAATAGCCAAGACTGCAAAAAAGACCTTTTATTGTTTTCTTCACTACCTTTCTGCCAAACATGATCTGGGGAAGCATACACCCTTGCCCACTAACACCGAATCTTGTGTTCCCCAAACGTCTTTCGCTATTTGTACATGTACACAAGTCACAGAATAGATACACCACAAACCACTAAAAGGAGAAGAAAAACAAACCACGATGACAACGCTTAAGGTGATTTAATTTAAAAGGAAAAGGAACACTGACATGTAACATCAAGAGATAAAATTAAAATGGAAACTTACAATTACCTGCTGGTCTGGGGGAATAAACTCAAGTGCTTTTTGGATAACTCGGCAGCCGTACATTTGCAAAGCCAGGGAGAGGACATGGCCACGGATGCGTTCTGCTAAAGCTAGCTTCTGTTCCAGGCTGCCAAACTGGAAGCAACAACAACAGTTACAAGGCACATGTCAGAGTTTATCAAAGCACATCAGAGTAGGCCTAAAACCCCACCTAATTTACAGTGTTTTTAAATTAAAGGGCCAAAGTTTTTTGCAGGACTGCCAAATCACAGGAAGTTTCTACATTCTCCCATGAGATTTCACAAGGTGACATCGTGATGATTGCATGAGATTAGTGGTGAGAAGAAAACAGGTATGTTCTCCTGAAAGGTTTGCCGATTCCTGAATCATTCCGCTTAATTTGCAGTTAAGCCAAATGGAAACAGTACCTTCTCTGGAAATAGCACTGTAAACAGGACTCACCTCAAAAAATTTCTGGATTACATAATTTCCAAACACATCAACCATCAGCTGATAAGCTGCCTGTAGGATTTCATTGAAGACAAGCTGTCTTTCAGCTGGGGTGGCACGTTCCAGTTTAAGCTGGATAAACCTGGAGAGGGTGCAATTAAACAAGAAATTTGTATGGCTGATGTTGATGTATTTTTTTAAACTTGAAATTATGGAAGTAAAATAACTGTGCCTAGAATTTATTTGCCTGACATAAACAAACAAACAAAAAGGATTGAGATTTTCTACTAGATTAACTTACCCACTACCCTCCAGCCAGCAATTCCCTATTGATTTTAACTCAAAATAAGCATAAAACCAATGATACCAATTGCTACCAGCATGCTGAAGCATATAAACCCTTTTACACAAAAATAACCCTTCCTGTCTTCGCCTCAGGACAGCTCCTCGAACAAAAGCTTTTAGAACAAGTGGTTCCTAGAGTCTGAGAGCCTTCCTCTACAGAAATGATATAGCTAAAATCTCTTCTTAAAGTTGCTTTAAGAATCTGCTTTTTTTGGCAATCTTTCTGACAGTTTTATGGAGTTTCTGTTGCCATTATACTGTCCTATTCCTTAAAGAAACGGTTTCTAAACATTTCTAGGAACGAATTGTCTCAGCCACATGCCAATCCTGAAGACCTTCAGTGACCTCCCCCAGGCCTTCAAAATTCAAAGTATATTTTTAATGTGAAAAGGGGATGAAACATGCCACATTATTATTATTAGCCACATTTTAGTCAGCATTGGGGGGGGGGATATTTCCTTGGGTCAGTTTCTTAGCCCTAGGAAGAACGCAATGGCAAACCACTTCTGAAAAAATTGCCAAGAATAGTATGGATTTGTTGATGGAGTTGCCAGGAATGAAGACTTGACTCAAAGGAACCAAAACAAAAACATCCTAAAAATAAGAATATAGGCTATTCTGATGGTCAGCATTCCAAGCAATGCACCCATAGAAAGCAGAACTCCAAGACAGGTAGATTCCTTAAGGAACTATTTATTGGATATGTCACATTGGCACACATTGGTGTCTCCGTGGTTTTCACCTAATTAAAAAGTGAAAGTTCCCCCTTCCCCCCAAGTCATCAGTCACATTGTCCAATAGAAGTGCTGTCCGGTTGCTTGGTTACTCCACTCCTCCTCTCCCCAGCACCTGTTGGAATGTCCTTGGTTCCCACAGGAAAACTTCTTTTAACTACAAAACCTCAAATATCTATTTTCCACCTTCCTTATATGACCCTCTTCTGCCTTGTGGCAACCCTGAAACCTCAAAGATGGCCTCAGCCAGGTTCGCTTCAGGGTTGACACCCATTTTGCAGGGCTCCATCATGTCCCTGCAGAATGGCTACTCAAACACGATGCTTGGCCCGGAGAAAAAAAACCAAAATTCCTGCGCTCCTTTCTACAAAAGTTCTCCTCTGCTCGTTCTCCCCACTTGCCTTGATCCATGCTGATCCTGGGAAAATTCCATAATGTGACCAGCAATCTCTCTCAACTGCAGGTTCGGATACCGGTTATTACGGAAGTCTTCGAGCAGCCGGCTGCGGCCAGAGGGCATGACGTCGGACATCCCGTAGCGCAAACGCGAGGATGGGAAGAGGGTGCTGCTGGGACTGAAGAGACTGGAAGCGCTGCTTGCACTCCGGTACTTGGCTTCCGCTCCAGGGGCAGCCGAGATGTAACGGCCACTTCCATTCGTGAGACCTCCTGCAAGGATTGTTGTTGTTTTTTTAAATGTTAAAATAAAAAAGGTGGCTTACATGGCTAATAAGGATGCCTCAAGCCGAAAACACATGGAGTCATTTTCCCCAGGCTGTGACTGAAGCGGGACAGACTTTTAACTGGAAAAAGAAAATTGCACACGGGATCATTCAATGGTTGATTTTAGCTATAGAGGCAAGCTGTGGTTGCCATGTCCTTTGAACCTTCACCCCTTTCTTTACCGGCACCAGAGGTGATCAGTCAGTTTCTATCATCCTCTTTTAACGACCCCATAATCCCTTGCGGGGTGGAGTCTGGGCAACTAAATGGAGCTAGCAGAATGGCCGGATGCCCTTCCTGACACCAATGCAGAGTTCTGTTCAGCAGATCTATTCTCAGTGGGCCCAGAGAGAGAAATATCTGCCTCTACCTAGGATCGAACTCACAGCCTCCTGATTGTGAGGTGAGAGCTCCACCTCTAGCCTGCTGCATCACTTCTAGTCAGTTTCTGTATCCTGCTTTAAAGTCTCCAATGGATGAGGGCTAAAAGGAGACAGCCTTCTCCCCACAAGAAAGCACCACCAGAGAAAACCAAGCTTCTACCACATCTTTGCTGCCATAAAAGGAGCATTACACAAGTAATCTTAGCAGATGAGTCGTTTTTACTTTCTCAGAAAAACCATAATCAGGACCTATCACTTAGCCACAGCATAACTTTGCTGCTGCTTTTTTAAAAAGCTGCTAGAGATTTCAAGCTTACTCGTATGCAAACACAGAAAGTCTGCTTCAACTGCCACTGGTGATACTTCTTTATTGGAACGTCTTATGTATTTTCCTGTTCTTCTCCACCTTTCTATTTGCTAGCATATGCCCTTGGAAAAGCATTCCGTGCAAATTCCCTAGAAGACGTGCCTTGATCAATACACCTGGGTGTGAAATTATGTTACCTACAACCTACAGTCGTTGCAACCCTATCAAGAGCCAAACGTGGAACAATCCTGGATCCAGCACGCTTTTGGATATTCAGCCATCCTGTTTCCTTGGGATGCCATCCCATCATCTTTCAGACCAAGGAAAAGGCTGGGATCGAAAGCCAGTGGAGGAAAAAGCTCCTGGCTAACAAGACTAAAAGGATAACAGTTTAATGAACTTGTATTCACAAAAGGAATATTTCCTAATATTGGGATTCTGCTGATATTTCTGGTTCAGACAAACAAAAAAGCAGCTTCATAAGGATTACAGATCATTTATAAGACAGTCTTCTGAACTTCTTTAACTGGGCAAAGAAGGGGTCCAATCTTGCTAGGCCCATAGAACAGTTTTGCAGAGGGGAGCGGGAGGCTCAAGAAGGAAGGATCCTAACCAGTTCAGATTCAGGACTTTTGAAGCCCTGCCACATCTGCAGGGATATCTAACCAAATAATATAAATAATTTAGCATGTAACAGTAGATAAATTATCTGTCCCATGCTGTCACTCAAACCATCTGGAAGACAGCAAGTTTCCTGCAAGCAGTGGGTCAGATGGGAGACAATGGAGCAGCCTTAGCTTCAACCAAGATGCAGATTTAACCTGTGAAAAAACAGCAGCATCCTTACCAAGGTTTAAGCTTGAAGAGGAGCCATGAGAAGACAAAGATGGTGGAGGAGTCTGAGAATGGCCAGGTCCCTGACTAGGCAAAGGCATGCCTACTGGACCCGGTGAAGAGGAAAATCCAAGGCCATTATAAAAGCTATGTCCTATAGGAGTCAAATTGCTGGATGTCCTTTTGTAGAGATCAGTGCTGCCTGTGAGGGAATCTCTGCGAGAGCCGCTGCCTGTGTTGGAATTGGCAACTGAAAGAGAAAAGAAAGGAAGTGAGGAGTGAAATGTTCCATCATTAAGGAAAGGAGGAATACCTCTGGGTCTAATTATCAAAATGGGACAAGAATTCTTTCAAATTAAAAGAATGACAGGAAGGTGTCCAAACTTCCAACAGCATTCTCCACATTAAGTAATCGTTTTTTTAATCTGAAAAACTCTGAAATCAAAATCTGGTTAGAATGCCAGCATCCTGTTTTACACATCATTTTAATTTTCTCACCTGAGATTTACAGAATTGAGGGATCAAATTACTGAAAGGGATATGGCATTTCTCTGAGATTTTTCATTTTCCCCGAGATTCAAAGTACGTAACAAATTTTATTGGGAAACCTTGGGTTAGTCACAATTTTAATGTAATACTTTCAAGGTGTTTAAATAGAATAGGGAAGACCACAAAAAAGGAGAATGCAAACAAACATAGCAATAAATATTCCTTCATACATAGATATCAATGAATTGAAATATGGGCTGTGTTAACACAATGCACTAAGTTATATTTATTTGTCATATATAACAACCACCAACCTCCCTCACAGATTTTTGTGATTTGTTTGATAGGGCTGTGAACCCAATTCTTGAGATACCCTGAGAAAACTGTGGCTTTAGTACAATGCGTAAGCCAGGATCATGTCCTAAAGCAGCAGCCTCCAATCTTTCGGGCACCAGGGACCGGTTCCGTGGAGAGAAGTTTTTCCCACAGACTGGAGGAGGCATAGTTTTGCATGCTACCTGCATCCCATGGATGGGGCTTCATTTGTGCGGTCCAGTTTCTGCCATGCTGCGGCCTGGTGCCAGTCCCTGGATTGGGGGTCGGAGGACCCTTGTCCCATGAGAAAAGGGGCATCAAACTTGATTTCACTGAGGACCACATTAGGGTTGTGTTTGACCTTGGGAGGCCAGGGTGGGCATGGCCAGCTCAACATCACTCGTGTCAGGGGTGCCTGTGGTGGCTCGAACACTCTGCCAGAAAAAACAGGCTCCCAAGCTCTGTTTTCGGCTGTGCCGGCCTCCTGCAACCTTCTGCCAGCGAAAACAGAGCTCAGGAGGGCTGCACACCCCGTTTTCTATGCCAGAGGCACTGCCTTCGCTATTTCCAGGACAGTCCCGTGGGCCAGATCTAAGCACCCAGGGGGGCCGGGTTCAGGTCCTTGGCCTTAAGTTTGACACCTCTGCCCCAAAGGATCTTTCCTGGATCTATTCAGAACCCTTATTCAGAACTGACCTACATCAACGTTCTTATTCCCTCCTGCAGCAGCAAGACATCAATGCCCATTGTTTCGTCACTTCGGGAGAGTTGCTGCTCCTACCTGCTGTTCCGAAGCCTCCCAGCGCAGACCCCAGGGTAGCACCAAGGGAACTACTGCTCCCAAAGCCGAGGGAAGTGTTGGTAGGTTGGGCAGAGCCCTGAGAAAAAAGCGAGCTGCTCTGAGAATTGCTAGTTAGGGAATTGTTGCCGTAAAAGGAGCTGGAGGCCAAGTTGCTGGTGGGCTGTTGTTGCGGCTGCGGCTGTTGAGTCCCGAGAGGTCGAAATGGTCCACTGGTCGTTCCTGCCAGGCCACCAGCAGCTCCGTTTGCTGAAGCTGCAGCAGCTGCAACCGCTATCACAGAGAAAGAAGGGGGAGGAATAACAAGTCAAAGAATGGGAAACCTCACACAGCCTGAATCAATACAGCATTTATTTTACAGAATGCTATCTATCCAAATTCATTTTCAGGAAAGGCTATCAATATTTTTTATGTATCACTTTGGAGCAGTAATCTCTAAACTGTTGGTTGAATATGATTAGTGTATCACCCTGGCAAATCAAATTAAACCATGGCAAATTGCCATGAGAGCAGAATAGCTTTCCACCTAACAGTCCCTGCCCTCCTCTCTTTTCTTTTGACTTTGCAAACAGGAAAGTACTTTTGCTGCTGGGGCACTTTAGAACTTACTTACATGTAAACCAGGAATTGTACTTTAAAGCAAACTCTTTTAGCTTGCTAAAACAAACCATGAAAACGTTGCCTGCTTCATTTACAATATTAAGCCACAGCAGGAAAGATTAGCATAACGTGACTTGCAAACCTGCCTTCCCTCCTTAGTATCTTAGCATTACGTGCAAATCGAGCCACTATTGCTTATTTAACAAACACTCAAAAAAAAATTTCAATTAAAAAAATCCTAACTAAGTAGGTGCAAATACAGCCAATTGAAGCTTGGAAGACGGCACATTCAACACTTAAACTAGGATTCCTGCTTTATGTGTTACAACTTAGGTTCACGTGCATTGAAACTAAAAGCTAGTTTCGTGTACATGAGAGAATTAGCAGAGAAGGAGGGCTAGGCCCAGTTCGCTACATGGGGACAGTACCTTCTTTGCTCACCCAGGCAGGACTTGTCTTTTCCATGTTGAAAAATATATTTCATATTTTCTCTGGATTTGAAGTTATATACAACCATCGATGTTCCCTTTGGATTTTGATACCCATTGTATCTACCATGTTTCTCTGAAAATAAGACCCGGTCTTGTTTTTCCCCTCCAAGAGGCATTAGGTCTTATTTTCGGGGGATGTCTTCCACCATCTCATCTCGCAGTGGCAGCACCAACAGCCCCACCCAGAAACTCATGTGGCTTCAGGAAAGGCCGTGAATTGGAGGCCAGGAGGCACAATGCACATCAATGCTGGGGTGTATGTCTTATATGCACATGTAAAAATCAAGCTAGGTCTTATTTTTGGGATAGGTCTTATTTTCAGGTAAACACGGTAACAGTTTCATAAAGCTGCTAAAATCACTATGCATCCAATCCCTGTGCTACCACAGAGAATATCTAAGCAAGACTTGCCTGCTTGTGCAGCTGAGGAACTGATGATAACAGGAGCAGGAGCTACTAGTCGTACAGGAGCTCCAAGGCCATTCCTTGCCCCTGTATTCACCACAAGAGCACCTGTTTGGTCATAATAGGCAGCGGGAGCCAGGACTGGATAACCTAGGAAGACAGATATAAGGAGTCATCTTTACAACACTGGTTTATTTTTTTGGGGGGGTTGCCCCCACTCTGAACTCCTCTGCTCTTCTGAAAATCCTAAGCTCCTACCTGGCATTCCTGCTGCCAGCCCCTGCCCGAAAGCAAGAGCTGAATTCACTGCTGCTGCAGCCACCAAAGGATCCGTCTGCTGGCCCTGTTGGTTCTGATTTGGGGTCAAAGGGCGCTGGCTGGCTCCCCCCCGGAGTACCTTGGAGAAAAGCAAATAGGGAGTAGGTAGCAGCACCATCAAGAGCAGAAAACAACATGCTGCAATTGACACAGAACATTCCTTTTTATTTGTTATCTTTGGGCACCACCCATCTCCCCTAAAGCACCTTCGCTGAATGTCATATATGCAAAATCAAAAATGGACAGTTGCTTTTTTTCCTGTAGGACAGGAAATGTAAAGGTTGGGCTACAGGAAAATGTATTGGTCAGTCAAAATTTGCACATTCTTTTATAAAAACATCAATTTCCTCAACTGCTCTTCACCATTCCTCCTAGATTCCAGTGATGGTTCTGGCATATCTTTGCTCTGGTCTATTGCCTCACAACCTTCCAAGAATGTCTCACTAGAAATATAGGTTAGGCTTAAGGCTACAATACTGCTTTAAAGCATGCCACTTCTCAGGGCTGTTTTTCTAAAATGATTTTTAAAAAAACACAAACAGGAGGGGTGGAGAACATGCTGGGCGGCAAGGGAAATGTTGCTAAGGGACCCTGTCAGGGTTGGTTTTCAAGAGCAACACCTATTGTCTGAAATGACCTTCTAGTAAAAATCAAGATTTTCCCCCTTGCTGGTTTCGTTCCAAAAAAAATAAAAATAAAAATAAACATGGAGTTTCCTTTATGGAGCGTTTGTAGCCTGAAATGACACCATTGATAGGTACTCAAGGATTTTCATGGCTGAGTATAATTAACTGAACTTAATACTCCTCATCTTTATCCATAATTAGTCTTAATGGATTGCTGCAAGAAATACAAAGAATACATATAAATTCATGGGTACTACAATGAGATTCTGTCCTGTTTTATTTCAGTTCTAAAGAGTGAGCCATTATGACAACAATGACAACAATTTATAACTGTTTTGTATATAAGGGAACTTATAAAAATACATACTTAAGTAAATTATCTGGAGAAAAACCGTCAATATATCCATGTGCATTGGGCAGAAAAGAGATGATAAACTCTTAACGTAACAGCAATGTGTTGTTTAAGAAGGTCCAGCTCAGCTTATCTGAGTCCATTACAAGATTCTCATTACAGAACAATGTTCTCAGTGAGGGCAAGAGTATCATCACTGCTGGACCTTTTAAGTTCGATGACTTGGAAAAATAAATTAAACTGTGTTTCCTTGTCCTCAACGTGGTAGAAACCACACTAACAAATGATTATTCTGTTGCAATCAAATATATTATACTATTCTGCCAATCACCAAAAATCTAGACAGATAATCTATTTTGAGGATAGATATGCATATATTTTATCTGATTGATAAGAGCATACTAAACCATCAATCATGATTAACAAACCCAACAGGGGAGTTCATACAATACACTACATCAAAACCACATTATGGCTTAATGTGATCCTGGAACCCAATTAAGAACTGCCTGTAAACAAGAACTTTTGCAAATATTTGTGGCCCTATTTCCATTGTTCTCTGCCTCTGCTCCTCTTGTGCACACACCAATGAGATTCTTTCTCATAATCAAAGACCAACACACAAATCCCATTGATCATTTTTGGACTTGGAACTACTTATTGAACAGTTTGCTAGCACTGCAGATTTGTCTCCAATAAGGAGACTGCTCAGTGGGAAACCTACCAAGGGAGTCTCGCGTCATCACCATCCAAATCGCACCTACCTACTACAATGTGCTGTTTTTGAAGTAACTCCTCTTACCTGCTGTTGCCCTTGCTGGGTCTGCTGAGAGGTTTGTTGATTGGAGGAGTTTGTGGCAGCAGCGGCAGCAGCTTGTTGCTGGAAAAGACTGGCGGGATAAACTCCCCAGGGAGCTACTCCGTAATATTGATGGGGGACAACGGCAGGCCCTAAAACATTGATAAAGGACTGGCTTTATCTTTTACAAAGTAGCATCACAGGGATTTGTAGCTCAAATCAATCTGCCATTAACTGAACAAGACAAACAAAGAGCTAGGTAGCTTAAGTGGAACCCCATCTGGCCCAAGAGGAGAGGGGATGAAGACGGTATCCCTGCCACGTGCCCAATTTTTTAAAATTTTTAGGAAAAAAAAAACTTTAGAACAGTTTTAGGCAAAAATAATCCTCGACTTACAACAGTTCATTCAGTGACCATTTAAAATTACAACGGCACTGAAAAAAGTGACTTATGACCTTTTTTCACACTTTTGACCATATTCCTGGGTTACATGATAAAAAAAATTCAGACACTCGACAATTGACTCATATTTTATGATGGTTGCAGTGTGTCCTGGGCTTGCGTGATCATCTCTTGTGACCTTCTGGAAAACAAAGCCAACAGGGAAGCCAGATTCGGTGAACAACTTTGTCACTAACAACTGCAGCAATTCCACTTAACTGTGGCAAGGAAGGCCGTAGAATGGGACAAAAATCACTTAACAAATGTCTCCCTTAGCAACAGAAATGTTGGGCTCAATTATGTTTGTAAATCATGGAGTACCTGTAATTGTACCATATCACCCAGAATATGTACTTGCTTATTGGCATATATTTCACCTGAGACGCTTATACTTTCAGCCCAGAGATACGGTGCTCTAACTGCTTAAGGGTTTGGACAAGCTAAACAACATATTTGGATCAGTTTTGTTTCCCTACCTTCTACAACAGGGGTCTCCAACCTTGGCTCCTGGAAGCCTGGCGGACTTCAACTCCCAGAGTTCCACAGCCAGCAAAGCTGGCTGTGGAATTCTGGGAGTTGAAGTCCGCCAGGCTTCCAGGGGCCAAGGTTGGAGACCCCTGTTCTACAACATGCTGCTCTGAAATCCAATGCAGGGGAAGTCTACTTGAAATTCTCAAGTCATCCAGGTCATGGTTGTCCCAAAGGTGCTTTTTCAAGAGGCAAGTGGACTTTCTGGATTTTTTTTCTCTCAGAGCTGAAGAAGCTTCTTGGATGAGAAACAAAACATCTTCGCAGTAAAACCAGAAAGTCCACTTGCCTCTTGAAAAAAAGCACCTATGGGACAATGCAAGGGAAGGCAGCAAACTGGGAAGGATACTGTGATTCAAGATACACAGCTAGTTCTGTGAGGCATTAGGAAGACGGTCTCTTGGAGCCTCAAGTATTTAGGGGTGGGGTAGGCGTGGGGAGGGGGGCGTGGGGAGGGGGGGCTTCTGTCCCAGAGCAGAGAGCATTTTGAAGCAACTCACCTAAAGTTGCGGCAGCCGCAAGTCCTGCTGCGTAGGGATCCGTTCCTGGTGGAGCAGCACTGATGATGTAAGGGTTGGGCACAAAGGCAGCAGGGGCTAAACCTGCTGAAAACATACCTGTCAGTGAAAACAAACCCCACTGAACAATTTCTGCAGGGTGTGTGCGTGTATGCATGTGTGTAAGCAATCTATCTCTGATCGTTCAGAGCAAAGGGTTCAGGGCATTAAGACAAGGATTTTAAAATCTACAGAGATCTTCTGCTAAGAAATCTACGCCTTTTGAATTAGAATAAAAAGAGAGCTTAAACTATAAAATGGGGGGGGGGGGTGTTTCCCCATTGTTTAAATAATTACATAAGTCTGATTTTACATACGTCTGATTTTTGGAACAGTTCTATAAACCCTCCCCCCCATAATAAGGCATACATTCTTCTGTTTGTCTTCAGTCTTGTTTAAATGATTGGCAGTTCTTGGGCAAACATTATGTGGGGCTATTTCAGGAGAAATACGAGGCAGGAGAATGTGTTTCTCAGTTAAATCTCTTAAATAGCTTAATTCATGTCTGGCTCAGAGGCAACGAGTCCTTCCAATAAAAGTTCTCATTATAGACTCACAGTCTCAGTGAGGGCAAGAGCATCATCACTGCCAGACACAATGAAGGTAAGGATATAAAAATCCTATAAAAATCACATAATCGTTTCTGCTTTATCCTCACACCTTTTTTTTTTTTTTTTTGGAAGCAAATGAACACCATCTTCAGAGTTACTTGACAAAGTGATGAAAAAGGGATCAGAGAAAGGGATCAGATTTTTACCCATCCATGACTTGGAAGGCTTACCTATGTGAGGCTGATGGGCAGCTGCTAATGCGTATTGCTGTTGCTGGGCTGCTGTCAGTTGCTGGACAGCAAGTGCATTCGGTCTTTGGAACAGCTGAGAAACAAACATTTTTTAAAAAAGAGACATCAATTTTACAATTTTACTCGGATGCTTTTAATGCCAAGAGCTCATTTAACCTAGTCTGTTTCTGCCCATAATGCTATTCCTCTGACAAATAAATAAAGATAGTCTTTGTATAGCGACTGCCTTGCACAGCAACTATTCGCAGGGATGAAAGCGTAACTCTGCCAACGATCCTCACATTTATAACTTTTGCAGGCCTGTAAAGTAAAGCAAAGCTGAACATAATAAGCACAGCTGCAATTTTGTTTAGTGACAGCTCCTAGGCCACTGGTCTCAATCATGGTTACTAAATGAGACCTTTTATAATAGGGGGGAATAACCAGGGACCCTGCAGATTCTATTAAATGGCAATTCTTCCAATGCCTAAAACTTGTCATTCTGGTGAAGGTTAATGGAAGCTTCCATGCTACTCCCTTTTGTTTAACTTCCTTTCTAGCAATCTTCCTTTTTTCCCCCAATCTCAGACTAACTACTATGGGGGTCCCTAAGTGATAACTCAGTTCGCTGTTATCAAACATTAGGATGCATTTATTTATCGAAATTTCTCTAAAGATACTTCCATTTATTGCCACAATAATGCATAGGGCCAGAAAAGTCTCACTGTAACAATAGAATGACACAATCAGCTGTAGAGAAAGCTTTATAATAACTCACTAAGTTTATGTTTTTTGGCTATAAAAACTGTGTTGACAGCCATTTCCTAAATGAATGCTTATAACCTATACATCCTGTTTGTGAGAGAGAGAGGGAGAGAGGGGGGAGGGAGAGAGGACAGAATATTTAATATCTCATCTTTATATCAGCAGCAGCAGCACAGGCCTGAAATGCAGGTATCCAGAGTAGAAGAAAAGGGTTAGGGAAACCCAACTGTTTAATCCACATGGACATGAATACACAGACCTATTTCCGCTAAATGGGGGTGGTGTGTGACTGTGCAAATCCACTGAAGTCAGGTGGGGAGGCTGAAAAAGGCATCGATAAATGCAGTAGTGCCTACCTGTTGTTGCGAGTTGTAGTCAAATAAGCCCACCGTTGCCGCAGCAGAATCCACAGGTACTTGGGTGCCAGAGTAATCAAACTGAAGTGGCTCCATGCCAACATGCTCCATGGGATCCAGAGGAACGCTCTGGGACTCCATGTTAGAGAAATCCTCCACAGGCTTGGCACCATTAGTACTAGCTAACTGGGCTAAGCTTTCTGATCCATTCTGGTTTGGCCCTAAAAGATCCACATCGTTGGCAGAGTTCTGGCAGTTTCCTGGTGTCCTGCTGAAAAAGAAAGGGAGAGAGGTGCTTTAGTTTGGTCCTACATATTTCCTATACACTTTGTTAGAGCTCCATAGGAACATGAATACTTATGTGTAATAACACAGTCTCCTTAAGCTGTGTTATCCTCTGCAATGGCTTCTCGTCTTTCGTATTATAAACGACTTTAACCCAGATGTGATATCATATTGGAATTCTCTCCCAGGACAATTTTATTAGTGACAATAAAACCGGAAAGCAACACAATAAGATCTTGCAAAATTGTCTTGCTCGATTAACAATCTGATGATGCAGCCTGCTGCTGTGTGATCTCCCAAGAAAACAAAGGAAAGAACAGCCTAAGAACCACAATTCCCAGGATTCTCAATCAACAATCCTAGCTTACAAGGGGAAAAAAACCTTCCTGCCCCTTCTACTATATACCAACGTTATAGTCCAATCCTGGTAATTTGGTTAAAGGTGAAGGCTTCCTGTGTCCACTTATTTCTGACTCTAGGGGGCGGTGTTCATTTCTGTTTCTTAGCCAAGGAAACCAGCATTGTTTTTATGTATGGTATTTCATGGTCATGTGGCCAGCATGACTACATGCTGTGGCACATGGAACGCCATTACTTTCCCACCAAAGTGGTACCCATTTATCTACTCACATTTGCCTGCTTTCAAACTGCTGGTGGGCGGGAAATGGGCCAAGTAACGGGTGCTCACCTTTGTTGCACAGAGCTCGAGTCTCAAACCTGGTTCAGCGTCTCTTACTGGTGAGCCATCATGCCCTCTAGTAGTTTTGTAATACATTGCAAACTTTCCTCAAGCTGGACCTATTTGGCTATGTTTCTAAGGGAACACTGAACTATGTGCATACGTACCCTTCTCCTTCTGGAAGAAGGAATTGGAGAAGCACTTCAATTTTTCTGGTTTGCTATTCGTCAATGAAAACCACTATAAATTAGGATTTTTATTTATTGATCACATTTATATGGTTGTTCATCCCATATGAAGCAACTCTGGACAGTTATGTAAACTTAAATGTTCTGATCCAGCCAACCAAAAAGCCAGGCCTTGGATAACCACTTTGCTTAGCAACTGATTAGAATTCATTCTAACCCACCATTCCTTATGAGATAGGTAACCAGTCAAAAATCAAGCAAATTAGGCTAGAATATGTCTTGGCACAAGAGTACAGAAATTAGAGGTTCCTTTCTTCTCAGAGAATATTCCCAGTGATTTGTCATGACCCATTGCTGCCCTGCCCAGTGCAGAACCACATATGGAAACTTACGTACCTAAAATCTTTTGCATCAGCATCGATTCCATTTTGCACAGGCAAACCATTAGCCTTGTCCATTACATCTCCCTCTTCCTTCAAATCACCTAATTTATCGCCATCAAATGTACCCTTATTTTTCTTGTCTCCTTTGTCATTGTCATCATTCTCTGCATCCCTTGGCCCCTGGGTAAAGTAGAGGGTTGTTATATTCTGCATAAAAAAACCGTATCAAAAAATTTGATTATAACAATTTGGGGAAAAAAACTCTACATCAATAATCTGCACAGCACTTCTAAGTTTAACGACTATTTTAATTCAGTTCTATTTAATTTTAAGCTTATGTCAACATAATTTGGGGGGTATTAAGATGATGATCAATTCAAAATTGTTCCAAATACGGTGACACTACATCAGGGTATATGTCAAAGAGATCACTGTGATTTAGAAATAGAAATGCTGTAGTGTTACTTACAAATCCTCCTTTTCTGAGACAGGAGTCTCCAGGGGATGAACTCAACACATATTCTACCATGCTAACGCCAAGCCCACCACTTTCCGATCGTGGAGACAGAACTGAATTAACTTCATTATTCACATGAAAACCTTGACCAGGTCTTCTCTGAACCATGATTGGTTGGGAAACAGAATGATCTGCAACACAAATAACCACAATAGTCACAGGTTACAATTTCTCAAAAGGGAAATTTATTACCAGCAGAATATTTGGGGTCTGCAACGTTATGATTATTTCCCACTTTATTCTTCATGCCCTATTATTATCTACTCATTAATTTTTATCAATTCAACCATTTTTTGGTCTAAAAGTCACCAAGGATAATGTTCAATTGAAACTACCTACTAAAATGAAGCAGGAAACCTAAGGTCAGGGAGACATTGTCCTACAGAGTAAAAAGTTAAGAGTAATACTAACATTCATCTATGATGAACATTCCACATCGTTTCATGTAAAATAATACAGGAAAGGATTTACTGTTCATGTAAAACAGAGACGGGAAGGAGCTAAATTTTTCCCTCTCGACAGACTGTTCCATAGCCAGGTGCTGCTATCAACCTTGGCTCTTGAGGGCCTCTAGCACTGATGTTAAATGATCATCAGCCCCAAATAAAAGAACAGGCTGTTTCAGATATTCTAGTCATAAATTATTTAGGGCTTTCAGAGTCACAACCAGCCCTCTGAATTGTGGCTGAAATAAACTGGAAGCAATATACTGTTCCAAGGTGGTGCAATGTAATTTCTGAAATGCATTCCAGATAAAAATACCACCCCATGTACAAAGGCTTTTCATTCTGCCTTTAAGGAATTTTAGTCTTTAACAGCGCAAAGAAATTAACTCCATCCCTCAATGGCCGCAAACTGCCCTGACTTTCTTTTCTACTTCCTTAAAAAGTGTACCCAAGATAATTTACTATCCTGTATTATTCCCTTAACCAATAAAATTATACTTACTTTTACACTAATTGACTGTTATGGACAGTTTTAAATACTTTTAACTAAATGTTCTTAAGTAGTTGAAGGGAACAAGAGGAAGAGAAGACTAGTTTTAAAAGAGAAATAACACAGATTGTGCAAAATTATTTACAATCATGGTCGTTCAAAATACCTGATGTCCCCCAAGCGCTGTCTCTCCACTGATCACCCAAAAATATTCCTTTTGGTCCATCTTTGCTTGAATCATCAGATTCCCAAAATTTTTTCCCTGGCAAAAGCTGCTGTAAAGGAAAAGCAGAAATACTGTTATGTAAAAAGGACATGGGACACTAGGACAAAGACAGAAGCTTTAAAATAATACCAAGTTCTCCTCTCTCTTGTTGCTCTTCCTCATGGAGCTAACACATAAGGCAGATTTCCTAAGTATGTTAGGGCTGCAACTTCCTCCCAGAAAAGTGTGCTTGCTGAGGGACTTCAGAAGTTGCCCTTTCAACTCAACTGGAGGGTATTGGGGTCAGGTGTGTCTGCCATTCAGTATTTCAAAGCAAGATAAAAGGGGGGGGGGGGCTTGGAACAGGAAGAGAAATTTTGGACAGAAAAAAATATATCGTTACAGGTAGTCCTCATCTGACAAGGGTTCGCTTAGCAACCGTTCAAAGGTACGACGGCACTAGGGAAAAAAGCCACTTCTGACCATTTTTCACCTTTACAACCATTGCCGCATCCCCATGATCACGTGATCAAAATTGAGATGCTTGGCAGCTGGCTCATGTTGATGACAGTGGAAGTTTCCCAGGATCACATGATCCCCTTTCGCAACCTTCTTCTGACAAGCAGGGTCAATGAGGAAGCCAGATTCACTTAACCACCATGGTACAAACTTAACAACTGCCAGGCTTCGCTTAACAACTGTGGCAAAAAAGGCCGTAAAATGAACAAAACTCACTTAACAAATCTCTTAACCACACACATTTTGGGCTCAATTCCCTTCCTGCAAGGAAGGGGGCAGCAATACTCCCTTGGATTACAAACAGAAGGCAGGCACTCTTGAGCAACATGTCCAATAAATCACCAAAATAATTCATTTTGTGGGGCAGGTCTAAGGCAGGCCTGGCAATATCTTTCGCTTCACCTTTTACAAAAGTTTCAATGACTGATAGGCTTTAATTGGGCAATAATAAAGTTAAGGCAGAGTTGGGTGGAACAAAGTTAAGTAGCAGGGGAGAAAGGTACAATTAGGAAACTCTTCAACAACTACAACAAAAACAGTTATGGCAGTTAGTGAGGAAATGCTTTCTAAAATGGAATGTATAAATAAGTGCACAAGAGCATACAACTAATTTAAGGCCAAAGAGTCATGTTTACATGCCAGTATTTACATATAGTAATGACATGATTATATAACTACATACTCATACTAGAATGAACAATTAAAAGGCCAAACACAGCCACAATGCAGGAAGTGGTAAAGTTTTAAGCAAAATGGAATTTCTCAATATCTTGCCTGCCTGACAGCTGCCTTCTTTCTCTTACTCCCTGGACACGTTCAATTCTCTATAGGTTAAAATATAGTTTAGCAGCTTATAATAAACCAGGAAAGCTCTCATTCCTAGTAAATGACATGAAACTATAATATTTTATTTGAGACCTGTTGGCATATTAAATCAAGGTGGAAGAATGGAGTGAAGAGTGTAATGAACCTTACCTACTTAGGGTTGCTGTGATGCATAAATCTGTGTTTCGTAGCAATATAATATATCAACTTTGTTGTTAGGATTCATCCAAGGAAATGGGGCTAAAACAAACTATGACTCAATGCACTTACAAACCCAACAAATTTCTCATATTCTAGGAAGAGAGTATGGAAACCATTCCTGTCGCTTATTTGAAATTTTATAATTAATTAAACACAGTACATAATATTATACTATAATTAATTAAACACGGTACATAATATTATACTGTGGCATCTTCCCATTCAGGAGTTTGGCCAACCAAGTGACATTTCATGATTGTCCAGTCTATTTATCCCATAAACCTTCCATATTTCCCCTCCCATTATTCAACATTATGGAGGTACAAGGCACAAGTCCACATGGCATGTCTTGTTTTCGCTTTGGTTTTCTTAAAAGCTTTTTGTATCTCTTTACATTTTGCAAAATCTGGGTCTTTGCCAAATTTTTTGGCATCTTATTCTTGTTATTCAGGGTCCCTGTTATGGGTGAGTCTGCTTTAGAAGGAGCAATGAACACTACTCTACCCCAGCCCCAGTCCAATCTAATGCTGGTCTTGTAAGCCTCCTAAGCAAGAGTAACCAGTATAGAATGTTTCCCAGTACACTGGCTGGGGAATTCTGGGTGCTGAAGTCCACACACCTCTAAGCCACTGAGGTTAAGAAACATTGGTGTAAGAATTTTATGGTGCAGAGTGAAGGATGGAATAGCATACAATGGTGATATTGAAAGTCAAGTATTTGAGGGTTATGTAGCAATTCAGATGTATGAGCAGTGTCTTTTACTGAGTATCAGCATACATTATACATTTATGAAATGTAATGTATGCAATCAGTCAAAGTTTAAAACCTAAGCTGAAAACATTCTATTATATACATACAGCAAGTTAATATTTTATTCTTCAATGAATGTAGGTGTATGGATTTTTATTTTTTTTTAGATTTTCTAATCCTGTCTTTTTTATTTTTGTAAATAACTCAAAGTGGCAAACCTACTTAATGCTCCTTCTTCCTCCGGTTTTCCCCCAAACAACAACCTCATCAGGTGGGTTGGGCTGAGAGAGAGTGACTGGCCCAAAGTCATCCAACTGGCTTTCATGCCTAAGGCAGGACGAAAACGCCAGTCTCCTGCTTTCTCGGCTGGTGCCTTAACCACTAGAGCAAATTGGCTTAGGGATAAGTCGACATGATTTATGAGAAATAGGACTTGTTACTACCAATCTCATGGATTTCCCTGGTTGGTTAGTAGATTTCAATTGATGAGGTCACTTTTTCATTTTAAACTGTAGCTTTATTTCAAGCCACCATTCATACATATCTTTTTTCATAAACACCCTTTTTAAAATAAAACGTCACTCTCCTATTCCAAATTACCAATAGAAAAACCTGCAGCCCTGTGACAACTTCCCTTTTTAGTCTTCTACAGAGAACCAAGTAGTTTCCCTTAGGTGCCTGGGTGCTTATTCTTGTACAAAGAAGTACGGACCCCTGTCCCAAGAGTTTTACACTTTACCACTGCTATATTAATGTAGACTACAGTTAAAGTATTTTACACAGACTTGCCAAAATATTTTGTAAATGAGCCTAGCTGGTAGTAAATCCCATTCTTATACTCTTTTGAGAGAGACAATCCGTTTGGTAAACAGAAGAAAAAAAAAGCTTTGTCCTATAATCCAGATAAAATGTCTATTCTTTTTGCCCTATTATGTTCTCAAATGCTCTCATTAAGTAAGCTTGCTTTATTGTTATTATTCAGGATCTTACAAAGGTCAACATCAAAGCTTCATTTATACATCTGCATATGAAACCAAGCTAGCCAATTAAAGCTCTATAATACAATCCTTCAGATTTTGGGGGGGGGGGGTTCTTGGTTTTAAATGAAGATATTGTTAGTATAGCCTTAAGATTTACTTGTATTTATATATTTGTATTTATAAATTAATAAATACTTGTATTTATATTTGTATTTATTTGTGAAATATTCATATATTTGTGAAAAGAGTCAAGACCCTTGTTTTTCTTCTTTCTGCCATTAACTTATTTTTATAATGATTTTTATATATAAGGAAGCTGAGTGTTTAACCTCACTTTCAGTCTAAGGTATAAAATATGTCAACCTTATTGATGAGGGCAACAACCCCGAAGCTCAGGATGCTTTTGGCTCAATTTTCAATATAGTTTGCATACTACTTCACACTGTCCCACCTACATTTAAAAAGGTCCAAAAATACTGACAAAGGGAAGTGAAAATGAAGTTAACATTAATTAAGTGGACTAAGAGAGACAGAATCATACAGCATACAACAGCATTGGCACTTTTAAAATCCTCTCTAGAGAAAGGGCTTAGACTGTAGGTAGTCCTTGCTTAATAACAGTGATAGAGACTGGAAACTTCATCACAAACTGATGTGGTCATAAAGTGGGATAATTCCAGTGGTTACCATCAAGTGAATCCCACATGCACATTATCACCTGATTGCTGTTTGCCAGCTTCTGTTTCCCTTCCTGGTTGATTTTGCTTGTTAGAAGCTGGCAGTGAAAGTTTGAAAATGGTGATCACACGACTAAGGGGCCTTCAATTTCAAACTAGTTTGCCAAGTGCCCAAATCACAATCATGTGAATGAGAGGATGGTGCAACAGTTGTAATTACAAGGACCAATTGTAAGTCTCCTCATTCAGTACTGTCACAGCTTCAAATGGTTGCCTGCAGCCTGCGGAGCTGGTAGCAGAGTCGGACAGTGGGGGGGGGAACATGGGTCAGTCCAGGAGTCTGGGGAGAACTCGGACGAGGGTCCTGCGTCTGATATAGAGGTGGGGCCAGGGGGTTTCCGGTTCCACGTGGCTTCGGTGGCAGCAGGAATTCATGACTGTCCGCGATTCCTGCTGCGCTTGCCGCCGAGGTGCCCCCGATTCCAATGGGTCAGGGGGATATGGCTGCCCTGTAGAGGCAGCCGAAGAGAGAAGGGAGACAGACAGGGGGTTTGGGGTGTCGCAGATCCCCTCCTCGTCTGGAAAAACCCCTTTTTCCTGAGGTGGTGGAGCGGCAGTCAGTAATGGCCACCACGAAGAAGCCTACAACCGGGTAAGATTGCGCTGGAGGAAGCAGGGAAAGTGAAAGTGCTGACTGAGCCGGGTCAATCAACAAATCTTAAATATTCTGGAATTGAATTGTTTGAACTGCCGGAAGATACATTGTATCCCTAAGAAGATCGTAAAGCAGCGAAAAAAGCTGTTAAAGGGAAGAAACTTTTCTTTTTTTTTCCTTCACTCTCCCACCCCATAGAAACAGCAGATGAAGATTCGAAATTTATTTGGGCACTGAAGGTAAATAATTTTGAAAGTTAAAGCCAAGGGACAAAGGATTCTTGGACATTGGATTTAATAATTTAAGAAATCGGAAAACCCTTATTGGAGGTATGGATTTCTGAACATTTAAAAGAAAATTGTTGTTGTAAGTGGGAAGGGAGAGGAAAAAAAATTGGAGCAGAAGTTGAAAAAGGAGGAGATTCCCTAAAACTCTAAAGAAAGATATATTGTAATTGGACCTCTCTGATTAAACAGCAACCCCAGAAAGAGAAGTAGAAGAAAGAAAGAAAAAAGTATTAACTCTGGATCTTTTTTGGAATTATTCTTGATTAAAAATACTTGGGTAGTTGTTTTGGAAAAAGCTTCTCTCTTCATGATGGCATCGCTTGTGGATGAATTAAAAACTGAATATAAAAAATATAAAAAGAAGAACAAGATGGAAAAGATACTTTGGGCACTCTATTTCAATTTCTAGAAATGGCGGTATGCACTTATGAAAAGTTGATTATGCAGCAGGACGACTGGGACGAAGAAGAAGAAGAAGAAGAAGAAGAAGCCATCTTTGATGAACAATGGGGTTTTTTTGAGGAGGAGGAGAAAGAGGATAAGAAAAAGGGGATTTCAAGGTTTGAAAAAACAACCAAAAAAGAGAAAAATGAGAGGAAAGGTGGATGCAAGGTTAGAAAACAACAGAAAGGGAGTAAGAAAAGGGAGGAGGAGAGACAAAGGGGTAAAAAGGGCAAGGAGAAGAATAAGCAAGAGAGAAAGGGGGGGGGGAGAAGCCTTAATGGTGGGAAGCAAGATTTAAAGAAAAAAAGCTTATTCAGAGACAATGGGTAAATTTAATTGAAAAGGGGGGGGGATTCTGGAAGGTACATAAGATTGTGCTTGTATATGTGTATCTTGAGTAAAATGCTTAAGATATAAATGAGTGTTAATATATATGATTAGTTTTCTTAATGATATGGATAGTGGTTATATAGGATTTTATTTAGTTATTGTTGTGCTTTTACCCTTCTTATAAAAGTTATTGTGTAACTTTAGAATGTACTAAATAGTATCCCAATATAAATTAAGTGTTATCTTAAGTAATTTTAAGTTAGGGCAATGAGTTAAAGGCGTCACCCCAATCAGTGTACAGGAGAAGTATATTAAAAGAAAAAAGATGAATGGATAGCTGGAAATAGAACAGACAAAGAATGATAAGTATTATGAGCTGAATTGAGATAAGATAAATAAAATAAAATTAAGAGAGATAAAAGAGGGAAGAGGTTATATAGAAAATTGAAAATTGTAATAAGATATGGAATGATATATAAAGTGAATATGATTTTTGAGTTTGTGTCTGTGTGAAGAGTTTTAACCCAGGATCAAGCAGCCTTCAGAAAAGATGTTTTAGGTGTTTGTTTGTTTTTAATATTTTATGTTTTGTATTGTTTATGAAAGGCAATAAATTTTAATTAGCAAGAAATATAATTTGGATAATTAGAATGAAAAGGAGAAGTTGGGATAAGATATGAAGTTAAACAGATAACGTAAATATCTATATTACAATTTGGAATTATTTTGTATGTTCTATTGTTTTTTTTTTTTTTAGAAAAGATTTCTTAAGTTGTTATGCCTTGATTGTTTGTGTACTGTTTTTGTAAAACTAATAAAATTTGTTAAAAAAAAAAAGAGAGAGATGGGGCCAGGGCAGCTGGGAGTTATGTGCTGACTTCAGATCCTCCAGAATCCGACATCAGTGAGGCAGAGGAACAGGGGGAGCCTGCTCCCAGTGTTCGCATGCACAGAGCTGCCAGAAGGCAAGAACAGTTAAGGCAAAAGGGGCAACTCGGGAGTAAGGCTTGGAGGTGATTGGCCCTCCCATGAGACATAAAGGAGGAGCAAAGGGACAGGAACCTTTGCAGGAAGCAACTTTGTTCGGTTGGTTTGAAACCTGAAGCTTCCGTGTTGAATTTGTGCTCTGTTTGGCCTTGTACAACTAATTGGCAATTTAGTTCTTGGCAGCATTTCAAGGAAGATAAAGATGCGTGCTTATCAGACTTATCCCAAAGGACTAGCAGAGTTCTGTGGGACTATTTACAAACTGTTTGAGACTCATTACAGGCTGTGAATGACGATAATTCACAGCCGTTAAAATAAGAGGTTTTTGAGACTAAATGCGTGTTTGTTAATGTCTCAAGAAGCCTTAGTCAGAACAGAATTGTACAATTTTCTTTGTGTGGATAGCACCACAATTTACACTTAACAGCAATCTCAGTTCTTTGAACACCAGCCATATGAAGCCAAAACAGCTCCAGCAATGTGAGGGAAATTAGCAGGCTCAGGTGAACAGGTAAGAGATTTTTTAAAAAATGTAATAATGAAAACCCAAGGCTGATTAGGAAATGAAATTACCAGACGACTAAATAGAGAATGCTCTGTACTTCAACATTTTGTCATCTTTCCGCTTTCCAGTTAAAAAAACAACTTAACTCTCATAGGAGAATACACAATGTGGTTTTAGTGAACTTAGTGAAGACTTCTCCTTAAGACAATCTTTGCAAGAACAAAGTTACTTAGTTGCTAATAACTTAAGATTCTTGGCTTTCTATGTAAACAGATTTAATTAAGTTTAATTAATCCAAACTTCAAATACCAAAGATGAAATGGCCTGAAAAAAATAAACACCCTTGCAATGGCTATTATTTTCCTCTCTGTAACTGGCAAAATGCCCAAACAAACCACAAATATGGCAGCTTTTCATCACCATTTTTGTTTGTAGAATTTACGCTTGGAAAAATAAATATGGGTAGAATCTTCACAAATACTGCAAATGGTTAGGGCAGCCTCAGCACTAGATATGCTATCCACATAGCCCAGGTCACCAATCACCCGCAACCCTCTGTCTGATTGAAGTGTTTCAAAACCAGGAGCCATCTCAGGTAGGTTCCAAGGTTTAATTAATATAAACTGCTCTTGAAACTGTGGAAATTTGTGGGTTGCCATGAACAAACTGTACCATACTGCAGATAAATTAATCTGTACCTATCTTTGTCCATCTGACTCTTGTCACTGCCAAACCTATTAAAAATGAGCCAAAATCATGTTTGAGGAATCATGGCATTTCTAGAAACAACAAGCCATAAATCCCATTCAGTTGATATTTTATACTTTTCAACTTCCAGATGTGTAGGACTACCTCTCCCACTATCCTACTGAGCATTTAATTTTTGGTTTGCATGCAAAGGAAGAGCAAAATTGGAGATTTAAGATTAGGGCTATTTACAAAAATAAACTGTGTTTGCCAATATTCTGGTTGATTCTTGGCACAAACCTCACTTCAGAACTTTCCCTGTTATCATTTTAGTCCACGCAAACTAATATATTTTCCTTCATAAGTTCACCAAGTAGCCCACACAACAGCCACGTATTATTACAATAAATTCTGTGCTCATCATTTCCTGTATTGGAAATATTTTCTTTTGAGATCCACATGACCAGATTTTAAGGTGGAGTGAGTTGAAATATTTGGGAGGGGGAAAAGTAATAAGGGCTCCTGTGATAAGGAATTTCGTCAGTAATTGGTAACTTGACAACTCTGGAACACATTCTTTCATAAGAGAAAGATAACTGCCTTCCCCCACCCCCCAAAGCCCTTTTCTTCTACCATGTCTTGAGGAACAGTTCATCATGCAGCCATAAACTACAGAAACTGACTGAAGGCCAGACCTGCTAGTGCTAGGCATAGCTGTTACTTATCAGCATTTAACTTTGTTTTTACAGGGCAAGGCGCATAAAAAAAAGGCTGGGTGGAGATGCCTCAAAGGAAAGCCAATCCTTTATCTGTTAGTTGGGATAAGGAAGCCTCTCCCTAATTTAGTCTCCCTATGGCCCAGACTGCTTTACAAAACAAATAAGGAATTTTAAAAACAGTCTGCAGAGAAGCAAATTGAACCCACCTCCATTTCTTAATACTGTATTGATCAAAAGTCTATCTTATCCTCTTGAATCCAAGAGCAAATAACTTAATTTATTGGCCAATTTTCTACTTAGTTTTACAGCAGCTGTCTTTGGATTTCATGTAGCTAAGGCATATGGCAATTTGGTGCTTTTGGCAATCTGCTTGCAGGCAAAATTCAAAAATGGTTTTAAAAGTTTCAATAGCATAATACAAAAAGCTTCAAGTAGCCTACTTCTCTTGTTTTATTTTTATTTCATTATTTAGTAAATTTATATACTGCCCATTTGTTGTGGTTAGCCAGCAGCAGATGTGGACAGCTGAGGAGAGCAAGGACTCCGATGAGGGGCCAGGACCATTACGGAGTGGACTGCTGCCTTCAGAGATTGTGGGGACTGGCAGCAGTGATGAGGAGGTTCCCGAGGAGCCTGTGACAAGTGTGCGTGCACGCAGGATTGCTCATAGGAAAGAGCAGTTACAACAGCATGGGCAACTCGGGAGTAAGGCTGCAAGGTAATGGCTCCTCCTTCAAGAAGATAAAAGCCAGCTATGAAACTAACTTTCTTTGCAGAAGGCAAAGATGTTTTGAAACTCCAGCCTTGTGGACATTCCAGTATCCTGAGTTTGTATTTGAAGATTCTTATTTTGCAAATTATTTCTTGTCTGTTATCTTTTGGCAAGTCTCGCATAGTTCGGCAAGGCTTGTGCTTATCACAGTTAATTATTTTGTAAAAGCATGACAAGGATTCTGTTCTTTTTGGATTGTGTTTGATTTGTCAGAAAAGAGCATGGGTCAGAACACCATCTCACTATCCAAAGCAATGCTGGACAGAAGATTTTAGAACCTTCAAAGGCCATGTTACTTGTGCTTTCTGCTCTATGTGGAAAGTATACATGGGAACATGACTCCAGCCATTTCTACATGGGCCTATGGAGAAACACTCTAAGGCAGGAACCCCCAATCTCCGGGCTGCAGACCAGCACCAGGCCAGGGCCCATGGCCCACTAGTAACCAGGCTGCGCAAGCGATTGAAGCCCCATCCACGCACACGCAGGATCCAGGCAGGACACAAAACTATGTTCTCCAGTCTGTAATCCAGTCTGTGGATTATAATGTTAATTATAGCGGCAAACAAACTTCAATGATAAGTCAATATTTAGTTACTTAAACAGCTCACAGGTGGGCAAAAAAACCAGTGGAAGCAGGAGCAGCTTCTGACTTCCTGCCAGCTCCCCTATTGACTTTGCTTGTGGGAAGCTGGCAGGAAACACTGGAAACCACTATCATGGGACTGCAGAGATGCTGCAACACCACAACTTTGGCCATAAAACTGGTCTGAGCATCGTGGAAATTTCAAGTACGGTAATACTGACAAGTCTCTGTGGCAATCATGAGGAGAGTGCACTCAAAACTGATTTAGCTGGACTTTGGCTGGTTTCCCTTGAGAGGTTGCTATAAGAGAGACTGTTAACTTCTATAATAAGTCCAATGAACATGTTCTATTCCATATAATAAAATTAAATGACACTTCAATTTATTTATTTGCATCCCTCCTTTATTATTATTTGGACACCAGATCAAACCACAGCCATCACTAAATGATAAAGCACCTCTTTCCCCACTGCCTTGGTTCTCTTTTCCAAGGATTTACGCCCACTAAATTTTTCACACAGGAAAACAATGAGATTTAGGACTCAAAGGAAAGCTTTAAATAAAGTCTTCCCCCCCCAAAAAATCACTCCTCTAGAAAAGAATAGCTACCCTGTGATATATATTTCAGGAATCTATATGTCCAGGTTCAATTTCTTACTTTTTCATTTCACACATGGACAAACCAGTAGATAATAATGGGAAAGGTGGGGCCTTTTCTATTCCCTTAATATGTGAAAAGGCCACTACTAGTTCAAGTATATAATATTGAACTCATATGAGGTTTGATACGATAAAAAGCACATTTTTAATTGGAGTGAAGAATATATACATGAACATGGCTAGTCCTATGCAATCTGGCTACTTCCAAATGTTTTGGACTAAAACTCCAATAAGCTCCTCAAAGAAGGACCAACCGTCAGAGATGGCAGAGGCTACAGTCTAAAACAGCAATCTTCAATCTTTCTGGCTCCATGGACTGGCAGTTGCAGTGACGGCAGAGGGAATTACGCACAAACTAGTTCCCATACCTGCACAAATGAAATTTCACACATGCATCCACCACTTGCACAGCCCAGTTCCCAACGGACAGTGGATTGGTACCACTTCATAACCCAGGGTTTTGGGGATCCCTAGTCTAAAAGATTTGTTCACACACACGTACACTTTGCTTAACCATAGTTTACTGAATGAACCACAATTTGCTAAGTTCATACACAACAGGTTATGTGATAAATTTGGGTTTACTAATGCTTCTGTCTTCAGAACTAAACAACAAAGAATATCATTTAGTTTTACAGCCAACAGTATCTTCACAGCATCACACAACCTACTATGAGGAATTAAAAATAGGAAACCTATTCTATAAGGTCATAAATGTAGATTTGTAAAATATGCAGTCCTTTTACAGAAAGGGGAAAAAATGTAGCATTTGGATGGATGGCACATTGAAATGGATGAGCCGCTATAAACACACCTTTCAAAATCGCCAAGTATTTAAGTACAGAAATGCCAAACACCTTAGGGGGCTTTTTACTCAAGCAAGATTTGAGCAGCTGGACACAATCGTTAAATAAGGAAGACTTAAGCAAATCCCTTATAATGAACGTGCTTATATTTGAGGAGCCCCAGAGACAGAAGACATAACAGATATTTTATCTGAATGTCAATAGTATAAGAAAGAGAGAAAATCAGTAACTTCGACTGCACATTAGATGAATGGCCTATTGGAATTCTTATATTAAAACAATAGATTTCATGTGCAGTCAGAACCCAAAAACTACATATAATGTGGCTTTATACTTGAACAAAACAGTACAGCTGAGAATTGCGTACATGGTTCTAATTGGAGGTAAATTGTAAGGTGACATGGAAATTTGATTTGCATTTTCTTTTACAGTACTTATTTCTTTTATTCTATTGTTAATTTATTTTAATTATTGTTCTGTGTTTCATAGTCTGTATTCTGTTTTGGCTTAATGGCTAATCAATAAAGTATTACTAATACAACATCTGGCAAAAGGTATTTCTATAAGCAGTGCCAAGAGCTTCATCTCTAGTTCCATCTCTAAAATGAAGCCTAAATCAGGTCATGTGTCATATGGAAACAAGGAAAAGCACTGGCTTTACTGGAGGAAGATCAAGTGAATAACCTACTTACCTCCCCCATCGCTCTTCCTTCCAAAGCAAGTGCTTGAAAATCATGATTTAATTCATCCATTGATCGAACCTATTATAGAGGCAAGAGAAACTTAGGTAAGAAACCCTGAAGAACTAGAAGATTTATAAAGCAGAGTTTTAAGCAACTGAAACATAATCATTTGTATTTAATTTGCATAAAAGTATATTTAAAATTACAGCTGCAAAAACAAAAGCAAATGTTTGATTATCAGTTATGGTAAGCAAACATTTAGATTTATTGAAACAGAGAGATGGTTAGCCAACATAAAATAAAATGCATTTAGAACTAAGATAACTAAAGAAAACATTCCCATTTATTATATATATTTTCTTGATATATATACTACATATATATATATATATATACATACATATATATATATATATATATATAGATATAGATATAGATATATATATAGATATATATATATATATATTTTCTACACACACACACACGTATTAAAGTTCACAAATCTCAAAATATTTCTTGAAAAATAGAAACTTATGACTACACCTAAAGAGACGCTGATCACATGTAGTAATTAGAAAACCATAATTATCAACTGTACTAACTTTTTCTTATATGAAATTATATCTAATGAAATATCTCCTGCATTTCAGCTTAAAAAAGGCAACTTGATTGTCTTCTTCTGCTTTCCCTCTACAAGCTGCCCTCTGAATTGGTAGCAATGGATACATATTATTGTTGTGTTACTGAAAGAATTATGCTTAAAAATATACAAAATCAATATGACTAATGAAATTGTTTACACTTTGGCTTTTCGCTGGCTTGTGCATGTCGTGAGGATGGCCGATGGGCGGATCTCCTGTATGGAGAATTAGTGCAGGGAAAGTGCCCAAAAGAGACTACAGCTGCGATATAAGGATATCTGCAAGTAGGATCAAAGGGCCTTGGGAATGGACATCAACAGCTGGGAAACCTTGACCTCTAATCGTTCAGCTTGGAGGCTAAAGTTGGAGCATGGCCTTCTTCGATTTGAAGAAGAGACACTCGGTTCGGCAGGCTAAGGCCAAGAGGCAGTCCCGGAACCAGTGAAATCCAGGGGTTGGACAGGAGACAGACTGTATCTGTCCTCAGTGTGGAAGGGATTGACACTCTCGAATTGGTCATTTTAGCCACACTAGATGCTGTTTTAGGACCTCTTTTCAGAACACGATACCATAGTCTCTTGAGACTGAAGAATGCCAATGGGGATTGTTGTGTTGTTGAAAGAATAATGCCTAAAAATATACAAAGTCCATATGACTAATTAAACTGTTTACATTCAGGACAAAACATCCATATGAATGTTAGCAGCATTAAGCAAAGTTCACAATAATTGTATCTATGCCTCGGCATTCTGTGGAACAACTCACAAGTGGAAACATCCAAAATTTCCTCATATTTCCTCATATAAATTAGCAAATAAATTAAGTTGCTTGGGTGTCAAGAATTACTCTAATCTTACTTATATTAATTCCCCAAACAGGGAGAAGAATGAGATGGGGAAAGCATAAAAAGCTTCCTTCCCCTCGATTCCTCCTAGAGAAAAGGGCTCAAAATAAGTGTTTTGTTGAAACGCAATCTGTATCTTAAGTCTGCAAGTCCCCTAAAAACAGTTTGATTCATGCTAAAACAAAGAGACTATGAAATTCATATGACATTAAAGATGTCCTGATTGTCTTAGATAGCATCAAATTTCACATGTGTAGTTATTTGTTCCTCAGACGTGCACATATATTAATATTTTGTGTTTCTGGGTGCTACTTTCAATCAGTCTTGATTCCAAGTGACAACATGAACGTGTCCATGCAGTTTCTCACAACCATTTCACAAATGGTATACAATACCATAATAATCTAACTTGACTAGAGCAATAGTTCCAAAGAGCTTTTGTTCGTATATTCTGATTGAGAGCAGAACAGTAAAATATTGTGCAACTTTGTGTTCTTGAAATTCTTCTAATACAGATACAGGTAGTCCTGGATTTACAGCAGTTGCTTGCCAACTGTTCAAAGTTACAACCTATCTGAAAAGGGGGCATTTCGGGGCATTCCAAAGTTCCGCAGTCGTGTGGCTGCATTTTGGATGCTAAGAAACACAGCATTTATGTCCTGCAGTCACATGAGTGTGTTTTATGTTATTTTTGACACCATGACTTCCAGTTTTACAAGGCTGTTGTTCAGACAGTCGCCTATAGCTTTGCCTGAAACATGATGCCCAACTGCACTGAACAGTCACCTGAAAAGTCATAAAATCGGGTCGGTCACATGACTGACCCCATTCACAAATGTCACAATTTCCCACAGTAACAGGCAGGCTCAATTACTGCGCGGGTAGTCCTCGACTTACAACCACAGTGGAGCCCAAAATTTCCATTGCTAAGCGAGACATTTGTTAAGTGACTTTTGCCCCATTTTACGACCTTTCTTGCCTCATCTGTAAAGTGAATCGCTGCAGTTGATAAGTTAGTAGCCCAGTTGTTAAGTGAATCTGGCTCCCCTATTGACTTTGCTTATCAGAAGGTCGCAAAGGGGTAATCACATGACCCTGGGAAATTGCAAGCTGTCAAAAACAGGAACCAGATGCCAAGCATCTGAGTTTTGATCAGGTGACTGTGGGGATGCTGCAAAGGTTGTAACTGTGAAAAACGGTCGTAAGTCACATATTTCAATGCCATTGTAACTTTGAGCGGTCACTAAATGAATTGTTGCAACTCAAGGACTAACGGTATGCTCTATCCCTAAATAGGGCTAGTGATAGTATCCAATTTTAAGGATTACAGTCCTGATATTTCTCTCAAGACAACTGAGAGATAATTCCCCCATCAGCTTCAAACAATTCTACCCTTTCTACAGAAAGACAGCTGCAGTGTCCTTCTGGGATAAACAACAGAGGAAAATAGAGGCTTAAGCAGAACCATGTTGTGTGTGCTTCATTTGTCAAATCAAGTTTTACTTAAGGTATAATTTTTTAAAAAACTGACATGTAAAATATGATTCATTATTTTCCTCTTTCCTTTGTCAAGGGCTAAATTATAAGTATTAGCACAAACTAGCTCATTGTTTTATGTTAGCTAGTGCTAATCAAAATATTGTTATCATTCTTGCTTTGAGATTACTACTAAATAATTGGGGCAAAATTATTTTATCTGTACAACAGCTTAAGCCTTTGTTCCTTTAAAAAAAAACATTACCAGAATATATAACTTTCTCAAGGCAAAAATGGAAGAAATCAAAATTGATAATATTTCAAATTTATGTCAAGCCACTCAACTTCTTTAAACTTTTAAGAGGATTTTGAAGAAAAAAACCCCAACCCTCAAATCAATTTTAAATGTAGCACATGTCCAATTTTATATGGTAAATTTTATGTGCAAGGAACTAGTATATTATCTTCAGACTGCTGATTTCAGCAATAGTCACTTGATGTTTTTGTTAACTGATTAAGCCCCCAGCTACACAATTAGATAGAACGCTTGTTTGAAGGCTTGTATGATTGATCATTAATTAAAAGAAAATTACAGCTGCAAACATTAAGATTAACCAAACCAAACATCTTTAAAAATGTAAAACACTGCTTATGAAAGCTGGAAGTTACTAAACTGTTGGATAGCAACAGCTAAAAACATCTGCCAAAAATAGAATTAGGAAACTGCCAAAAAAAAAAGCTGGAAAAAAATTATTTTGTTTTGTGTAAAAAGCAAAAACGTGTGTCTCATAAACTTTTGCAAGAAAAATCAGAGACAGGGAGACAAATAATGAGAAAAAGAAAGTACTGTAAATTAAAAATTAACAAAGCTCAAATACTGTCTTCAAATTCACCAATTCTCTACCAGACAATTGAAAAACATCATTTTTAAAAAAGATCCCACAGCACTGGGATAATCAGCTGACTTTGTGCCTATTTACTGATTTTTGGGCTTGTTAATTTTTACATCATATCTATTTGGGGGATTGGAGGTTTCCGATGAAGACACTACAGCCTTATTTATGCAGGACCTTGGGCCAGGCACTCTCTCTCTCTCAGCCCAAAATACTCCACAGGGTTGTTGTTCTGGGGAAAACAGGAAGAGGGCAGCATGTAGGATATGTTTGCCGCCTTCACTTATTTGTAAAAAATAATAAAGGGTATGTGTGTAAAATATAAATTTAAATATGTCATGACTGTCTCAGGCCTAGGTTATCCACTGTAGCTGTCTCCCAACAGCTGTTCCTGATCCCTCTCCCTGTCCATGATCCTAGTACAGATAGTCCTCTACCCACGTTCACAATTGAGCCCCAAATTTCTGTTGTTAAATGAGTTTTGCCCCACCTTCTTGCCAGTTGTTAAATGAATCTCTGCGATTCATAAGTTAGTGAGCCAGCTGTTAGGTCTTGGCTTCTCAGAAGGTGGCAAAAGTTGATCACGTGACAGCCTGGGACACAGCCAAGGTCATAAATATGAACCAGTAACCAAGCATCCGAATTTTAATCACATGATCATGGGGAGGCTGCAAAAGTCATAACTGAAAAACTGTCATACGTCTCTCGGTGCCGCTGTAACTTTGGTCACTAAATGAACTGTTGTAAGTGAAGGACTACCTGTACAGAACAGTGATATTTTGACACTGTTGGACCTTCCACGTCACTTTCACAATTTCCTGCTACTTGTGTTTATAGCCCTCCAATCACATAATCCCTTCTGTCTTCCTTTATCTTTTTGGCTCCTCCTGCCACTGGCACTGCCTCCAGATTCTGGGTCTTTAGGGACCTGATGCTGTTAACTCTGCAACTATCCCCTTTTCCCCTGTGGAAATATGACGGTTTGAAATAGGTTTTTTTTGTTTTATTTGATCAGTGAATTAGTGTGGGGTCTGGTTGTTTCACCCTAATTGTATTTAACAGAAAGTTGTAGGTTGCATCTGTTTTAAATATATTCAGTCCTACCCTAGAATAGTTTTAAAAAATCACTGTGTGGTTATTTTATTATGAATGAAGGCAAATAAATAAGCTTGTTTTATTATTTATTAACATGGTTATATTACATTGTTGCATTCTTTTGTTGGCTCTTTGTATGTTCATATTTGTTCAATAGATTCAGAGTTTATTTTATTGGATTAATTTGCAGTTACTCTTTCCTACCACATGTTGGTAAAGGCATTTATTAAATCCTTACCCTTGTCCTCTTTATTGTCCTGCCTGTGGATGTAGAAAACTTTCTTGGATTAAGTTTTGTAAGCTTAAAAGACTCTTTCCCAATGTAGTGTCTTTCAGGAATGCTGACCCATAATTCCCATCTAGTCAGTATGGGTAATTAGTGAATGAATAAGAGCTTCGGACCTTCTGTTTAGATTCCAATGTCCTTCCACACAGTCAATTGGATTTCACTGAGTTGACATACATAGGGCTGCATGATGAAATGCTATAAAAACCCTATTTTTCTTCCACAGTGAATCTATGCTGCGGATTTACCCTCATCTAAATTATAGCACAGCTACCGGACACTAAATAAAAACTGGCTTAGAAACAAAACAATCGGCTCTCCTTAACAGGATACAGAATGACTTTACACATCAGAAGTAATTTCAGAAGGACCATATCTAAAAAAAAATTTAATTTCCATAGTCTATACACAGTGCACCGAGCTAAAATAGCTGATGACATATCCAATCTTAAGCAGTTTAATTTGTGTACTGTCCAAGGATACTGTGCACCACAAGCAATTCAGGCTTTAAATAAGTAAAGGTTTGATATATGAATTTCCACATCAGGCTTTTTTTAAAAAAATTAGTATCTTTCATGAAAATGTAACTGTGTTTCATAAACACTTGCAACTGTTTTTTGTTTCTAACCCATCCTGAGGAAAGGAAACACGGGTGGCACCTTGGCACTGACTCACTGAACTCGACGCATTCTGGTGTGGAAATTTTGTCCTGGTGCTCGTTTGTTGGGTACTCAATGCACAAGCTAGAACTTGTTAGTGGCAGCTGCCTTGTGACTCACTAACTTATTCCTTACGGGAAAAATCTATTTGATACTCCTCGTTCTTGGTACTCCTCATGCCTCCTAGAACCAATTTACATTGAGTAACGAGGTACCACTGTATTCTACAATCCAGGAGATAGGCATTTCACTTACAACGGATTCCTACATTTAAAGCAACCAGAACATAATGTAGATCATTTTCCAATTAGATTCTCAAAGCAAGACCTGAGCTTTGTTTCAGTCATAAGCACAGCCGAATGCTTTAAAAAAAATTAATACCCGTAACAGTTATTAGAAAATCTTGAAAGAGGGCTGGTATCAGGCGTGGGATTCAACCGGTATTACTACCGGTTCAGTGTTACTACTGGTTTGCTGCACATGCGTGTAGAAAAGCCTTAGGCTGTGCCACCCGGACAGCTGAAAAACGCTGCGCACAGATACGCAGCATTTGAAAAGCCATTTTTTTACTGCTTTGTCAACCTGTGCTGTGCAAAGCAGCTGAGGTTGAAAAAGCAGGAAATAAAGGACAGGTAAGAGCCCGGGCGGGCAGGTGGGCCAAAGAGCAGCAAACGCAGAATTGGTTCGGTGTTTGCTGCTCTTCAGAGCTACTGGTTCTATAGAGCTGGGCAGAACTGGTAGTATCCCGCCCCTGGCTGGTATGAAAGGCCTTGCATGATCTATAACAGGGCTGTCTAGTTTGCGGGCCGGATGTATCATGTGCTGGCCATGCCCATGCCCAGTTTAGGGAAAGGGGAAAGCCGCGATACGTCATGTGACGCCACCGTTGACGCCGCAAGTTTGAACCCCTGATCTATAGGAAGAACCAGCCTAAGGCCAGGAAAGTCCTCTCAAAAGAGGACAGGCAGAAAGGCAGACCACGCAGATTTTGTGACATATACTATTATCTAAACAGTACTGTGCCACATGCTAGATAATAGTTTTATCCCAGCTCATTAAAATTTTGGTTGAGGTCATGCATAAAGGTTTATCCTATTAAGAATTGTGCTAATTCCCAAGCTCTTAAAGAGACAGCAGATTATCTCATGGCTTTTATCCTTTTTTAGAAAGTGTGTCAGGATTCTTATTTCATCTGGCATCCTCAGCTGCTGCAATGTTAACTTTACCAATCATGTATGAATTTTAATGACGCTTCAGAAACAATTATTTCAGTATGTTCATTGTCACTATCATTCATATGGAATACATTTTTAAAAAAATAACATTGTTTCAAAGTAATGTGCTAACTGAAGTCTTCCATGAGAAGAGCCTTACATGGTAGGAAGCTAAGCAGTACATAAGCCTGAGAAGATATCAAATTAGAGCTTGAAATCTGGATACAAAAAGCAAATATATATATATATATACATACACACACACACATATACATATATATATAAATAAATATAATACATATCTGCTAAAAAAATACTGAGAAATTGACTACTAAATTGCACAATTCATTTTCACAAGACGACAGCAACGATTTATTATGCATATTCTCTTTATGTATAAGATTAAATCCACAGAGTAAATTTCATCAAGAGAAAATGTATTTCTCAAAACATGGTTACACTTCACAGGTCCTCTTACTCTTTGTCAATTTTTAAAGGGGGTGACTGGTTCCTAGAAGGACAAAAATATTAAGAATTGGACATTCAACTCTGATCCAAACATCATATTCTTAGACGCTGAATCTGTTCAAGATCCTTATTAATTTAGGGAGGTTTTTTAAAAAAAATGTTTAATGAAATTGGTTTTAAATGTTCACTTTTAAACAATTTAAGAATGCCAACATGCTAAAAAAAACAAAAACTGAAAGTTATGAAAATCATAACATTTAAATTAACATCAACACATAAAAAATAAACACAGTCCCACCCTGTCTTCTAAATTCCCATTACTCCCCACAGCCTTCTAGATAAGAACACAATATAGTGAATTGCTACACAGCATTCCAAGCACATAGAACAAAGGCATACAACAGCTATTTCCTGCCTACATTATAAATCACCACGATCACCCTTCTTCCATTTGGCTCAAAAGAAAAGAGCTGGTGAAAACACACTCCCATTTCAATGGCTTTTGACAGACGATTCAGGGGAATATAATTACTGGATCCATATAATTTAGTTTCTGAAATAATATACGAAAAGCACATACAAAAAGAAAGGCTTTGCTTGGGTGACCAAATTGCTGTTTTAAATTTAATTTGACAGTTGTTTTTTTTAAATTCCCTGGTTATTGGATAAGTAATAAAATTTAGCTTACTTAAAAATATTTACTAGCAGCAACAGGAGGGCAGATGGAAATGAATGTCCCAGGAATGTTTGGTTTTTAATTGTGCTTCCCCAGTCCCATTAGATATGGGACTAAACAAGCAGCAAACTATAAACATTCCACCAATATAAAACATTAAACACCTTTGCCAATGATGCTTTAAGAACTTCCATAAATGTATCAAATATATTAAACAATAGCAGCACATCAGAAAAAGGAAAGAAAAGGGTGAGGAAAAGAAGAAAGCATTGTGCACACACCCCAATTTTGATACAAAAAGCAAATTAAACTAGCTTGAAACTATTGATGAATATTCTGATTTGAATCAAAAGGCATTTGGAATATCAGGTTGCTGTACCCTGAGCAAAAGAATTTCAGTTTGGAAATGCAAGAAGCAAGAGAAGGAAACATGATCAATTAGATACACAGAAATTTCATAACATTCACTGCATGCAACTACCATAAGGCCCGCTTAGCTCATTTGTTCAGTTCTGAAATATTTAACTTTTTACCTGATGTTCAGCATGAATGTTATCCCCAGTAGGCCACCGATGTTTGCTGTTATTATAGCTGCCTCCACCACTTCCGCCTCCCCCAAGCTGCTCACCATGCTGCCTCTGAAAGAAGTAATCCACCATTGCGTCGTCCTGGGAGCGACCTGCAACCCCTATGGATCCAGGAACAGGGCTGGAGTGGGTCCCTGCTGCAAGGGCTTGATTTGCAGCTGGCTGTGTCTGAGCCTGGGACCCTGTTCCAGATGTCAAAACAACAGGCATGTTGGGATTAGCTGTATCTTGACTGTGCTGTTTCAGGTGGGGGCTGAAAGAGTCCTGCCAGAGCACTGCTTTTCTCTTCAAAACACATGCAACGCTCATTCCACCAGTACCTAAGGGAAGACAAGTTCAAAACACTAATTAAATTGAGTCTGCCATTTACAAAACTCACAGCTAAATACAGAATAGCCATATCAAGAAATCCGAAAATAAAGTCCCACCCGTATCATTACACTAACTTAGCGATCCCAAAACCTTTGGGCACCAGGGACCAATTCTGTGGAGAGAGGTTTTTCCATGGACCGGAGATTGGGGGGGTGGGGGGGGCGTAGTTTTGTGGGCTGCCTGCATTCTGCAGATGGGGCTTCGCTTCTTTGCACAGCCCAGTTTCTGGCATGCCACAGTGCTGATCATAGTTGGGGACCCCTGCACTAGCTTACTTTTTCACAAGGCATTCTTGAAAGTGTTCTACAGCAAACATTACTGGATGATAATGCATGTATCCCTAAATTGCTGGATGAAAAATAATTTTGGGTGCTCACACGTATATTCATTGATCTGAAAGAGCATCAAGCTGGCACCAGACCCATTCTCAGCCATAATGCAACTTTGGGCATACAAATAAATTGGAATAAAAAAAATAATTCAGAACATGCCTGGTTTCTTTTTACATGCGAATCAGACATTGTGATATAAAATGCATTCACTTGACTAATAAATCAACCCAGGGTTTGTTGCTGGCTCCTAAGAACCAGAATATTTAAACTACATGTTTTTTATAGAAAATAAGGTAGTACCATATTAATTAATAATTGCCTTTAGTTAACAAGTATAGGTTAAAGTGAAACACAGTTCTGTGATATTCCTCCTCCTGTTGCCCATGAGATAAAGAAGCGATTACACAAATCAAAAACTTTCTTCAACTTGCATAGGCACCATTAATATTGGCGTGGCAAAGAAGTGTGTATTTTCAAGAGTTATCATGCCTGGACTTTCATGAGCACACAGAGCAATAAAGGAACACAATTATTAACTACATTTGAGGTTATTCACATTTCAATTGATTTTTAAAAAGGTGTTAATATATTTATAGTCCTGTAATGAATTTCTCCCTTTTACTACATTAGAAATTGCAGAATTAAGGAGAAAAAAAGAAGGGGCGTGTTCTTTATCAGAGGAAAAAACTATTTGAAGAGATGCAGGGGAAAAAATGTGAACCGATTCCACAAATTAGAACTCACACAGCTCAAATTTAAAAGGAATTCTTAGTTCCTCTACATTGAGAAGCACCATGGGTAATGTATTCTTATACAACCCTCACTACTTCATAGTGGTATCAGCAACTGCTTTTAATTTTAAGTAAGATATAATTCCCAGTTTAGTTGGAATTTAAAGAAATGTGATCTTGGCTCATTTTCGCTAACAAGAATTAAAGTGTAATTTACAGAAGAAAATATGGTTTCTTTAAAACTGGAAGTAACTGGAATCTTCCCCATTGGATGCAAATAATAATAATAGAAAGCATGCTAAGATTCAAATTTGTGAGGATAAAGAGATTGAATGATATAATATTCACAAGCAAAAGTGCTAAAGGTGCATATGTAAAACGGTCATTACTCCTGTTTCCATACACTAATACTTTTCACATATCTATCATCTCAAAGAGGAAAAATGAGACAATTCAGTATGGTCTGGATTGCAGCTTAATCAACCTATATTTAGATACCAACATTGCAAAGCTTCCAGTTTTGCTATTTATATAAATATAGTAATGACAATTTATTAACAAAGTATGGTCCAATGAAAGTATTTACTTAAATAAAATTATTTCAATCTGCATTAAGTGTAACTGATTTTTTTTGTTGTTGTTGTTATTTGGAGCTATAACTCCAAAACCAAACAATGGGTTTTTCTTCTCTGTTTATTTCCAAGTATGAAAATTCTCCAGTTTACAGTTTTAAGTTACTGCTCATCCTAGAGTGATGACAAAGAAGTTGCATTATAATTGACTTTTTTTAATTAACAGATAAATGAAATACATATGTTGGCTTTCTACTCTTCAGACTAGCGTAAAAAAGAAAATTGTGTTTTAATGTAACAAAACAATGGGGAAAAAAAAGTAACAAAGCCACAAAGCAGATACTTCAATCTCTAAATTTAGACACCCACTGCAATCAGAACTACTGTACTCTAATCAGTTTTTTGAAGTATAGCCAGCCAAATTGTCCTTGGGAAGAAAAGCCACAAAGCAAGTACTTCTACTACAGGCCTACAATTGAAGTAGTGAAGAATGGGGGCGAGGGAGTTACCTAAGGGGGAAAATCTGGAAAGCATACTGAGAAATTCCATTTCTTAAAATTATTTGGTAAATGAATAACAGTAAATAAATCACCCAAACAGCATGTATACTATTAATCAAATAAGAGAGCTGTCCTTATTTTGTTCAAGTGAATTGTTCCTCTGAAACATAGTTGAACTTCAGGATATTCCACTGAGCTAAAGTGTGCATTATTACAACATGCAAAGTTTCGTGGCCCAGGAGTCTGAGCATTTTCCTGAAGATAGCTCGGTCTGACAAGTCACAGGAGAGATGCAATCAACAGACCTCTCATGATTTCAATAAAACCTGAGGAAGCATCTTCACACCCTGTAAGATGCCACGATTCTTGCCACCGTATCGGGATATTACAATGGAATAGCATACCTTTCTGGTTTTCTAATCTAAAGGACATGTCAATGAAATGCACTCTGGACAAACTCCGGGAGATTTAGGCAATGACTATTTGAGACATTCAGAATCCATGGCAGGTTATCTTTCACACCAGTTCCTACAGAACAATAGTGTGAAAGAACCACTGCCTTTCCACTCTGTTAAATTTCCTAAATCCACCAAGTTATATGAAATGGTCTTCGGACTGATTCATCAGAATCATTCTTTTCTATATAATAGAGGCAATCCAACAATTGCATATCACTACTGGGATTATCAAAAATCGTCATCCCTCCCCAATAACCCATTGGCCCATTCCAGATGCCATTACTGGAACAATAAGAAAAAGTAACGTAAGCAATTGCATAGAATTTCTAGAGCTTTCAGGAGGGATTTGATCTTATTTTGTTTCCATTGATATCCTCAGGGAGTTAACAGGATCCAGAGCACCTTTGGCTAAAAAGGAAAAAAAGAACTAATGTAAAAGGCAAATTGTTAGTGGGTTTTTTTTTTCAAGCCTGCGGTGGGGTATAAGCTGTTATGCATCAGTTGTTTCTTTACTGTATTTAGTGATACCAAGCTATTTGTTATCTATAGTCTTAATCTTTGTTAAAAATTTAAATGCTGTGAACGGCTTTGTCAACCTTTTAGATTGAAAATGAGATATAAAACATGAATGATTTGAGTGCTGTACATGGGCCTGGAAAGCTTATCTTGCAACTCTTGTTTAAAAATAATTTAAGAGTTTTTGAGAGAATTAAAAAAATTAAAGTCAATATATATTGCACTGCACTGCATTCAAGATTCTTGTGTTGCATTAATGCTCCTTGTCAATCCACCTGTCTCAAGATTTAAAGACAAATCCATATGACAAAAGACTATCTTACTACAAGAATAGTAGCAGCATCAATGAACATTCCAAGGTCGAATGGTGAAAACCAAAATTATCAATTCTTTCAGTGAGAGACTGCATATATTGAAAATGTTAAGGTTAAAAGTGTTGTTTCTCTATATTCAAAATTCAAAGAAAAGCCTACGGCATTATAACAATTCCTAACTGCTGAAATAAAACATTTTCAGCATGTAGATTAACTCCATCTCCAGGCCCAAGTCAATAAATAGTGCTTAAGGGGGAAAAATACTAGTGAGTAGGTATATGTTTCTGCACACCTTCCCCTGTAAGTCCACTGCTTGTATGGATGTTTATATAGTATCAGTTCTATTCATGACCACGGAAAAGAAAGTGCCCCATGCAATGTTATAGCTGCACTGTTGCTTGCAAAATTGTTAAGAAAACTAATTCTGTTGTCTTCTGGAGAACTGAAGAATACGATGCAATGGTTAGAATGTTAGCTAGAAACCCAGCTTAAATCAGCTCAGAACCTCAGATCATCTGGGGTGAGACATTTGCTCTTAGTCAACACCTACCTATCACATGGGACCACAGCTAAGATGACCACAAAAGACTCTGTAGGCTGCAGGAGTTATATGGAAAAAGAGTAGGCTAAACTATGATGATGGAGTTAGTCACTTTCTCCTCAGAATCTTAGCAAACATCAGTACTATCAACAGTCATTCAGCCATAGATTTTTATCTGCCATCCGCAAGGCATCCCAAAATGAGTAAGGATGACAAGTTTTGAAGAGCAAATGGGGAGCAGCATCACAGGAAAATTAAGTGTAAATTGTTTGTATCACCGCATGGAAATAGGTGACACTGAGCCTGATCATTCAGACAATTGAGAAGTGAACCCCCCATCACATGGGGGGGGGGGTTGTTCATTTAGCCCATGTCTTTACCCCATCTTTACAAAAAGACGTTATAATACACCTTGTAGTTTTAGTCAGCCTTTGTATTACAGAGTTATCAAGGTGATTAATGGAATTAAATCTCCTGGAAAATTCTAGAACCTACGTAGGTAAGATTCACCTGTCAGATGGTATATATTTGATTAGAATGTCAAGGATGCTGTTGCCTAGAAATCAGAGGAATTGTTTAAACTCTATAGTCCACTGATGTCAAATGCACGATATCATGTTGCTGTCATGTGATCTTCCCTGACATTTTCCCCTTCAGGGAACTGGGGTGGGCGTGGCCTGCAAGTTTGACACCTCTGCTATAGTCCAACAAAAATGCAAAATTTTCCTCAAATAGGCACCCTAAAACTGACAGGTTACAATTCCCATCAACCCTAAATTGGCCTGATAACACCTGAACAGCCCATCTAGGGCTTATCAACTATCCCTTATCAAAAGTCCATTCCTATTAGGAAAAAATAGAACACTACTATCTTCACTTTTCACTCAACAAAATGATTTACATTAAAGTTGTGGTATACAATTTGAAACACATCATTTAAGAATATTACAACTCAGTGCATTCAGGTCTTGTAAACACCACTGCCTTTTTAATTTCTCTACTTTGGGCCCCTAAATTGTTTTTGGTTTTGATTCAGTTTCTGGTGAGATTTATTTCTAGCTACCATAGTTTTTTAATGCATTCTTCAATAAAAAGTCATGCCTGCTACAAATTACCCAGTGTTAAGCTGGAACGGAAATTAAAACATGATCATAAAACCGATGGTGTATTAATATTTTCCTGAACAAAACCAATATTGTCTGGATTCACACAGGAAACCAAGCAACACTAAATACTTTACAGCTGAGCAAAATGTGAAGCTACATATAGCGCATATACAAACACACATATGTAAGAGTGCTCATCTGTGTGTATATGTACGAACAGTTTGAAATGCTCAAAAATCAGTTTCTTAAAGAAAACTGCTTAAATAGTACATCTAAATGTAAAACTATACTTTGAAAGTCCTATGCAAGAAAATGTTTTTTAAATGACTAGTCTAAATACCTGTAATTTAAACTTATCTTATCAAGCCATCAAAACTCTCTTTAGTGCAAAACCTGAAATCAGCTGTTTCCCCTCAAACTGCTTTCAAATTATATAACCTAAAAACAGTGGATGAGAACCCAAAATAGTGGACTGATATAGGACATAATTCCACATACACAAACATGGGGAGTAAACACAGCTGAATACAGTGGCAATCACTATCAGTAAACATTTACAGAATCAGGCTACATTGTTAAATGGTTGCTGAAATGCAATCTAAACAACTAAAAACTAACAAATCACACAAGTTTGTCCTGTTCAAACAAACATTTGATAAGTACAACAGGGCTGACTCCTGGATATGTACTGACTGCACCGTAAAATACTGCTATGCTATGCCTTTTCCGTAGGACAAATTCACACAACAACAATAGGCCACCCGGTTCTCTTCTTTGTTTCCAAACTGCTTGGCCAAAACTAACTTGAAGCTGGAACAACGGAAGGTCTAGGAAGAGAAGAAAACAGCCTCCTGTTGCTGCTTCCTTACTGAATAAAACATAAATTTTTAAAGTTATATAAGTGAAGTCAAGAAAGAAAAACCTTCATTATTTCCCCCCCAGTCCCCTTCATTTAGGGGAGAGAAAAAAATAAACCCAAGAGCACCCTTGTTTTGCCTTCTTAATCCTAAACATTACTTAAGTCAAAAAGCAATCCCAATTGTACATCCCACCAAGGGGCACAGCTCTGAATAGAGGGCAACAAGAATGTTTTAATTGTGAAGAGACCACCCCACCCAGCCCAAATCTTAATTGGTGACACACATACACTTCCCCCCTCCCCCCAAAAAAACAGATAAAACTTTACTCTAGGAGCTTGAGCACAAGTCACGTACTTCACTTCCTGCATATACAGCTCCTGTACATATTAATTAGGCATCACCTACCCGCCTTCCTCATCCCAGTTATTTTCCCTTGTCTTACTTTCCTCTCCCTCCCGCCGCCCCACCAACCCCACTTTCCTTTCAAAACCACGATGGAGTTGGAAGCCCCCTCCCACTCCAGAAATCAGCAAGCTGCTGCCTTTCCTGGCTTGTTTGGAAATAGTATCTAAAAGGCCAACCAAGCGTTCCTCCTCCCTTCCCCCAAAGAAAAGCGACGGGAGGGGGGGGAGGAAAGAAAGGAAAAATTGAAATAAAGCGAACCAAGCCTCAGTTGGGGAGCCTAGGGAAACCCCCCCCCTTTTCTTTTCTTAGGGTCGGTTGAACGGGGCAGCTGCCGTCTCCCCTTGTCCCCCAAAGAAGCGTCTCGCCTTTCTCTCCCCTTCCTGGAACAACAATAGAGGCCTTGCTCGGACTCGAAAACATGAACCAGGAACAAGCGCGAGGAAGAGCTTCGGCAAGAATTGCCCGCCCAAGGGCCGCCTTTCGGAGGATCCTCGCTGCCTCGGCCGAAGCCCTAGCCCCAATACGGCTTCACCGTCGGGCCTCCTGGGCTCCGGACTCCCGTTCTAACCCACTTCGGTCCGGATACTCACGGGCGGAACGGTAGGATGAAGACGGATCTCAACGGGCCCCCCCTCCCCCCGGCCTCTAAGCTCTGGCTTTGCCGCTCCCCCTGCCTTTCACTTCAACAACATGGCGGCGCACTGGGGACTCGGGGAGGCGCGCTGCATTCTGGGAAGTTGAGGCTGGAGCGCGGAGAAGCTCGGCTGCCGCGGAGGGTGAGCCGCGGCACGGCGGCGGGATCCGGGTAAAGCGAAGAAGAAAGGGGAGGGGCCTCTCGGCAGGGTTTATTCCCCACCCAAGGGAGAAGATGCATCGGATCTCCGGACGTTCTTCGCACGGGCAATATACAATGCCATTTGGGCGCTTTGCTAAGAGAAGATTGGGTTGGTTGGAGCTGGGTTTGTTGTGTGTGAGTGAATGACCGATTGGAGTTGACAAAGGCGGGTTAACACAGGAATGCTGCATTCACAAATGCAGTGATCCAGGGCGGGGGGGGGAGGGGAGCTGATCCCCTATTTCAGACAATACTTTGCAACACCGAGGGCTGCGCTGCAAACGAAATCCGCCCGCAGTCCGTTGTCCCAGCGAGTTGCCGAAGTCTCCAGGGTCAACGAAAAGGAAGGAGACGGAGTGGACAGGTGGCTCGACAGGCAGAAAAACCCGAGAGGCTAAACGGCTCTCTCTGCCCGCAAGATACGAGCAAGGCTTGGAAGCTTTGGTGAATAATAATTGCTCTTGGGGCTGGGGGGAGTTTCACTCGGTGTCTTGCAAACTTGGCAACTTTTAAAGATGGGTGCACTTTTTTGGTAGTAAAATAATTACTACCAACCTGCCTTAAGGATCTATATACTGCACGGGTCAAAAAGAGGGCTATGAAAATATTTACAGACCCCTCACATCCCGGACATAAACTGTTTCAACTCCTACCCTCAAAATGATGCCATAGAGCACTGCACCCAAGAACAACTAGGCACAAGGACAGTTTTTTCCCCGAGCGCCATCCCTCTGCTAAACAAATAATTCCCTCAACACTGTTCAACTATTACAAAGTCTGCACTACGATTACTATTAATCTCATCGCTCCTTATCACCTCTCACTTGTGACTGTATGACTGTAACTTTGTCGCTTGTATCCTTACAATTTATATTGACTGTTTCCTAGTATGATTTGATTGCTTAATGTACCCTATAACTATTATTGTGTTGTACCTTAATGATTCTTGCCTCTTGACGAATGTATCTCTTCTTTTGTGTACACTGAGAGCATTTGCATCAAGACAAATTCCTTGTGTGTCCAATCACACTTGGCCAATAAAGAATTCTAATCTATTCTTCAACTCACAGAATTCCCCAGTTAGCATCCTGGTTTAAAGTCCAAACAGTATGGATCAAGCAGGCTGGGGGCATTCAAGTCCTTAGCAAGATTGTCTTTGCAGGAAGCAGAATTAGTCTGTAGGAACAGATATTTGTATATAGAAATTTTTGATGGCCTGCCTGGATGTTTTCCCAGGTTGTGGGGACAGAGTGATCCACGAGGTCCTGTTCTTCCAGTCAGTTGTGAGCTTTCTATACATATAGTTTTGTGTTTGGAACCTGCCCAGAATCGTGGAAGAATTAGGCAGCATTGACATTTGATGACATATGATGACACATACATCTAAAAATTAAAGGTTAGACTTTTGTCCAAATGCAACTGGATGGGTTATAACAGGTTATAATAAACCTGGTTAAGGTTGTCATGTGAATTGAGCCATACTCAATGGAAAACACTAGTTTTATTGGAACAAAAGCCGTTCCAACTTCTTGCCTATAAACAACCATCCAGCACATTTGTTCTTTCACTGACAGAAGTCCATTCCATATTCTTGGTAGCAGAGGAAATCAGCTCCACCCAATTTATTTATTTTTTATTTTATTTATTTTGTCAAGCAATTATAAGATAACAGGTATAAGTATAAACATAGTTATGGATACATGAAATGCATACATGCAAGAAAAATAAAAAAGAATAGGACGGGTGGTAAGCATGTTGGTGTGCTTATGCATGCTCCCTTACCAGTTGAGACACCTTTCAAAATAACGAGCCCAAGATGACACCATTCACAGTAGACCGAGTTGAGCATAGTGGGACGATGCCCAGTTTCTCCTGAGGCCTCAAGTGTGCAGAGTTGCTACTCTTACTCAGTAAACCAGTGTGATCTTGTTCAATTTCCTCCAACTTTGACAAGCTTCCTGCTTTGCAAATATGGGACTTGACATCCATACACAGCTTGTCAGTCAGCCTGTCACCATTTTTTAGGGAAAATATTTGCTAAATGCCTATCCAAATCCAGCTTCCAGATCCTCCTCCTGCAAACTTTCTTACCTGGAAGATAGGAAGGTGCTCACTTGATTAAACTTAGGAATCACAGATTAAAACAAAGGGTGAATACAGGTAACAAATAGTAATCTCTGCTTTCTAAATACCTTTCCTACTGAAATGGAACACTGTAGCATTTTCCAATGAATATTAAACAATATTAGGATATTAATAGCAAGGGAAAATTGTAGTGTGGTGGCTAGGTCTCTTCAAAGCAAAAATCAAACTCCCCATATACACCAGGAACAGCATCTCCCAAAACTATGATTTTAAAAGAACTCTAGACCCAATACATCTCTAAAGAATCCAGATTGAAGTAAACTTATTACAGATAAGGACTGGGACTTAACCAGCCTTATGGTGTGAACTTATATTGTGGGTGTCAAGCGTGTTTTTGTTTTGTTTAGTGTATTCAGTGGACGGATCTTAATGTGGTTTATTCTATGCATTATTACTAAAGCAAAGGGTAGGGTGAACACGCTGTGTGAACAGGCATCTCTATCCAGTATACAAGATTCGGCTTCCAGTACACAATATGTATCTGTAACTTTAAAATAAAATAAAAAAGGGGGGCGGTGCGGAGTTACACAAAGAAAGGTCCCTCTGGAAACCTCTTCGTTATAAACACAGATGGTCGATTTTGTGGGACTCCATGTCCCACCTTGCATTGCTTTTCCCGGATGTGAAAGTTGCACCCCTCCCATTGCCCCTGTGCATTCTGGAACTCGTAGTTCCTCCAAATATACGTCGAAGTTAAAGGAACCGTTCGTTGAAATCACCAGTTTGAAAGAAGAAAAGAAGGGTTATAAGCAAAACAAAAAAGCTACTCTTCATAAGGTTTTTGATTTCTTTACCACTCTGGCAACTTTACTTCTTAGCCCTTGATATTTGGAGGATCAGCACAGCAACAGAAATATACCCATTTATAACGCTGCAGAATTTTGGAACATCCTAATTCTATGGCTTGATAGCAAATCAATTTACGAAGTTTGTTTAAATGAATGCATGGAATAAATTATATTTTATTTCAAATAAAGAGCAGAGAGATGAAAATACTGCTAATTAGGATCTAGAAACCATTGACAGAATATCTATGATTTAATTTAAATTTGGAAATTTGCACATGGAAAACAACATACATATCACAGCCCATTGGCTGCATCTGTGGCTGTAGTTCTCTTTTTATTGTCCAGAGTGTTGAATATGTACAAAATCACAAACATCTTGTGTATTGTATGAGGCCAAAGAACTGGATTACAGGCGGGTAAGGATAGTAACAATACCCTAAACTAAAGCACTTGAGATTCTAGACTTAAACAACCTTGAACTGCGCTGACTAAGATTGGACTTAAGCATAGAACATAAAATAATATGTTACATCTTACCAGTTAATGAATATTTCAGCTTTAACAACAACAACACAAAGCACACAACAGATATAAACTTAATGTAAACCACTCCAAACTCGATTGCAGGAAGTACGATTTCAGCCACAGAGTGGTCAATGTCTGGAACTCACTACCTGATTCTGTTATCACCTGCCCAAACATCCACTCCTTTACCCTCAAACTAACCTCTGCTGACCTCACCCCTTTCCTAAGAGGTCTGTAAGGGGGGTGCATAAGCACACAATCGTACCTACTGTCCCTGTCCTATTGTCCCCAATTATTAGTTCCTATTTCTTGTATTTAAACATGTTTATTCTTGTTTCTGTTATATTGTAAGCTTTTGACAAATAGATAGATAGATAGATAGATAGATAGATAGATAGATAGATAGATAGATAGATAGATAGATAGATAGTATGCAGGCACTGTTGCTTTAATTTTACATAGGTTAAACCCTAAGCGACTTTGGGCTTTGTAGAGAAAGGTTCCTCAAATTTATTCTATTTATTTATTTATTCAGTTTATATAGCCACCTATCTCACTTCTGTGACTCTGGGCTGCTTATGATGAAAACATAAATGGTATCCAAGTACCCAAAACATAAAGCAACCATACAAACAATGTAAAATGTTAAAAACAATCTAAAAAGCCAAAAAATACAGTCAGGAGGAAAAGCACAGTCATTCAACAACACCTGTCATTTCAGGGGCTCACACTGCTTTCTAATCCCCAGGTGAGATGGCAAATCCAGATCTTCACACCCTTCCCCCGAAAGCCATCACAGTTGGGGGTCAGCCTGATCTCATGGTCAACACCTGCCATACAAATCCCATCAAGCCAGTCTAGGTTTAATGTTTCAGACTCTGCCCTCCTCAAAGTCTATAGAGATTTTCAGTCATCCAGGTCAAGGTTGTAGCGCTCCTGGTTTCTGTAGTTTGCAATTTTTTTCTCTACTTTTAGCTATACAATTTGGGATGAACACCCTTTGAATAGTCTGGGCGTAGGAATGGATTTCCAGAGAAAAATTGCAGACTACAAGAATCAGGAGCGCTACTCAAGTGACCCTGAGGACACGGATAAACCTCCAAGTGCTTCAACAACCCTCTAAAACAGGGGTGTCAAACTCATGCCATCGCGGCAGCGTCACTTGACATATCGTAACTTTTTTCCCCTTCGCTAAACTGGACAGGGGCAGGCCCAGTACATGAAGCATCCAGCCTGCAGGCCCTGCTCTTGTTGGAAGAATTATCCTTCTGGGTTCAGTTCCAAGTGGGGAAAAAGACACTGGAAACGGAGGCTGTGTGGAAAGATGGTTTAATGGTGGACAGGACCACATGCTCTGGATGAAGAAAGAAGGAAAAAGGGCTGAGATGCTGAGAGACTCGTAGTTTTATAATCTCTGTTGGGTCCCACTTTAGTGTTTCCTGTTCCTGTGCAAGAAATGTATCCCATTGGCTATCAGATTCCCAGGGGCGGGGTCTTAACTAACTTTGTAGACTTTATCTGGACCACCTGAGTGCTGACTGATGCAATCTTCCTAGGCCATGAGGTGAGATGCGTAGAGGGCTTTGTTATGTAGAATACTCTGGCCCAGGCCTTAATGGCCCACCCATTAACAAAGGTGGGGAGTGAGCTTCTGCTTCTGAGGTGAGTTTCTGCTCCTGAGTTTCTACTCTTTTTAGGGGAAATAGTGTGCCTTTTTAATATTTCCCAGAATATTTCATTTTTCTAGGAGAGGGAAAGGTGCTAACTTCCTACACTCTAAAAGGACGTAAATGACCAGCTGTCTGCAAAGAGTATAAATCCTTCCATTCCCCACCATCCAGTCAGAGCTGAAGAAGCTTCTTGGATGAGAAGCGAAACGTCTTCAAAAGAAAAAACAGGAAAGTCCAGTTGCCTCCTGAAAAAAAAGTTGCTTTTGGGACTTGGCGTCTCAACTGATTACCACTGCTGTTTCTGCCTCCAACTCCATGAAAGGCAATTTGAACATAGAAATTTAATTGGCTGGTGACGAAGTTGCAAAGCCAATACTAAGAAGTAAAAAATATTGTCCCGCTCCCAGTGTAACAACTATTTCTGCTACTACAAATTTCTTATTCCTACTCCACACGAGAGAAAAAATAAATTGTTGCACATGTGCACACTAACACATACCTGTGTTCTTTTTTTCACTTTGTGCTTATTCTTCCGATTTATGGATTTGCTTCTCTGATTTGTAGATCCCATCAGAGGAAGCTACAGATCTATTCAACCAGTGTGGCACAGTGCTGAAGTGTTGCACACCCAATTTTAAATCGACTCTTAGTTGAACTGTTCACAGTGCTAGCAGTCCTTATCTCTCACGAATGAAGGCAAATATATGTGTTCCAGGATAATGTTGCAGGATCCAATCTGGGTTGGTCACCAGGATCAGAGGTTTAGTCTTCTGAGTTTTCGTTAGAAATAAGTTCCCTGAGCATGGGTTCCAGCACGAGACTAAAAACTTGGAAGACTAAACTTGTCATGCCCTTGTTAGAGTTGGACTCTGAGGGAGAGGAAGAACAGCTGACAGTGGAGGTGTGGCTCTGGAGGTTGTGGAGGTGGCTGAGGAGGGCAGAGGCTGACTGGGCAAGCAGAGGAAGAACCAGGCCCATCCCCTCTTCATCCTAGGACACACAGGGAGGAATGGAGAAGGAAACAACTTGGCTTATGAGAGAGGAAGCGGCCATGATCCCCCTCATTGGTTGCAGTTGGGGAGACTAGTATATAAGAGAGATGGTTAAAACACAGCATTGCCAGAAGCAAAGCATGTGTTATTTTGGGCTGAAGTTATCTTGGTTGGCATCCTTCCAACTGTGGAAAGGGAACTTCATGAAGACAGTAGTGTCACAAAAAACAGGAAAAGCCCAAGAGGAACATCAGGTCAGCCAGAAAACAAACTTACATAGGAAAAGGAATCAAATAAAAGTATTAAAGAATCTCTATAGACAAAAGCCTAAGTAATTAAGAAAACTAGACAGATAGGAAAAGAAAACAAAAGATAATTTAGAAAACCCTTACAAACACAGGACATACCAAATAAGCAAAACAAACAGACAAAAGACACAAAATATAAATTACAAAAGGGACAGACAGGAGATTGCCACAGAACAAATATGAAAAACTATCTTAAAGCTAAAAGAGATTACAGAAAACCAATAATACAATCTGGCCACCCTGCGGAGTTTGCCTTCCGCAGCCCGCGGAGTTTGCCCTTCAGCGGGAATAAAGACAAACTCAAACAGGATTTGAAACATTAGGCACAAATACAAACACTCACACAAAATCAACTTACAAAGGAAGAAAAGGTTATTAAAAACCAGGGACTTACCATAAGAAGCTAGCCAGCCCAGGAACGCAGACTTCTCGCTGTTCTCCGCCTTCCTGAAAAATAAAAAGATCCAGTTTTCAAGCAGTTGTCTGTATCCTTGCGCTCGAGCTCTCCCAGCGGGAAAATCAAATCCTCAAAAGAAAGGCATTTTGACACCTTTCAACACAACAGACTGTGCCTGTGTGATCTCCTTGAAGTTGGTAATTACTTATCCTGGTCCATTGTGGAAATTCCTTCATTGTAGTTTGTTTTGGTTTTTTATTTCACCTCTATCTGCTCATTAAGTTCGGACTGTATTGCTTTCTTTTGAAGACTATTTTTGAATACGTTTTATCTCCAACTGAGAATTATTGAACAGTGGGGCCAAGTTGGAGGCATTCAAGGGCATTTATTTACATTTTGGATTTGTTACGTTTGTGTTACAGTCCAGGTCATCACAAAACTCATGATCTGGATAACCGATCCGGATTGGATCCTGAGACTCCTAGCTCTTCACTTTCTCTCAGTCCAACTTGCCTTACAGGGTTTTTACTGTAGCAATAAAAGAAGGGAGATATTGAGTAAACACATAAAAATAACTCAATGGTAACTGACATCTAGTAGAAGAGTCACATCTTGAAATACGGGCATGGAGATCGGGTGAAGGTTCTTCTCTGTCCTTCTCACGTAATATTATGTGGGGAAAACCTTGGAGACTGGGCCAAGAGACACTGCCGAGGGAATGAATGATCAGTTAAGAGACAGCATAGCCAACAGTTGGGGCAAGAGACTCTGAAGAGATCCTAGTTTCTTGAGCAGTAAAGGAGACAGAATTGGAGGGAAATCATACTTTCAGATTTGCAAGATTCTGTCAAATGTAGCTTCACATTAAAATAGAATCAGGTCATCTGGTTGTTTCTTGTCTGATTTCAGCCCCAAGTGTACTTTAAACCCGAAGTAAATGTGCACAGGACAGATGCTCAAAGTGAACAGAACAAATTCTCGAAGTACCTATTTTGAATGGGCTTTCAAGATTAGCAGTGCTTATGATGAATTAATTAATTTAGATGAGAGACGGACCCTCCCTCCAGATAGTTATGGCAGGGATCACACAAGGGTTGGACATGGAATATGCTGGCTGGCAATGATGGGCAGTGAAGCCAAAATAATACGGAGGGGGTATTTACACTGGTGGACCACGAGAAAATTTTGGTGGGCCTTAGAGGAATCTCACCCCCAGAGCACTCCCCTCCCAAAGCAATAATCCAGGCTGCACAGAAACACAAGGCTGCACTGCCCACATGGCCAGTGGGAGCCCTCCCCGCCCATTCACTCCTTACCCAGCAAACTTGCCTGCTAAGTTGCTATTTTTCCGACCATCAGCTGTTCTGCTGTGCTGGGAGATTTAGATTAACTAGGAAACAGGAAATGGTTGGACTTCTTGCTTTCTAGGTAGTCTTTAGATCTTCGGCTCTGCTTTTAAGCACAGTCGAACCTCCCTTAGGACTAAAGGTTCTATTGTTCAGTGCAGACTCACTGCAAGCAAATTTTATGTGACAGACTGAGCTAGCCGATGGCAGATAGATAGTTCACTGAATGATTCTGTGAGCAACTCAATTTGCCTACCTGCTTTGTCTGATTTTGGGTAAAAAATGCTCTTTTTTAATAAAAAATTCAATATTTACATACATGGTGTGTTGTGAGTTAATTTTGTGAGTTTGCTTGCAAGCAAATTTTATGTGACAGACTGAGCTAGCCGAAGGCAGATAGACAGATCACTGAGGTCCAAAAGGTTGGCAACCCCTGTTCAGAAAAGCGGGGAAATAGGTGCAGGAAGCTAAATTTTACTGTTGTTATATTGTGAGTTCTATGTCAAAATTAGCTTGCATTCTAAGCACTTAAACCAGGAGTCAAGTTTTTCAGTTCTGTACAATATGAAATACTAGCTCGATACCCATGCTTTGCTACAAAACTATGTGGTGCGGCTTAGTTTTGGGGGAAGAAAATAAAGGAGGGGGTTGAAATCTGCCTCTGCCTACCAGCATCCATCAGTATTCATCTGGCTGGTGTTCTGTCAGTGTGTGAGTTGAGGGCTGCTTGGAAACAAGCAGTATTTGTGTGTGAGCAAGGAGACGACAGCAAGGTGCCTGGGTGTGGCTTAGCTCAACTATTCTGTACTAAAGCTGCTTGGTGCTGTAAAACTAAAACTGAAACTGAAACTCCGCTCCTCTGCTTGTATTTTGCATTTGGAACAGATTTCTTTTCAGGTAGGGAGGGGGAGTAGAACTCCTTAGCATCAGAACATGTTAATAATAATATACAAAATACTAATGCTCTGATGATCATTTCGAAAAATCCTTTCTTAGTGAGCACTAGAAGCCAAGAGGAACATACGTTCCACATGTCAAGTTTGTAGGCTTTACGGTTCTGGAAATTTTGTGATGATTCGTGAGTGGTATTTCACTTTTATATATAGAGAGAGAGATTGGTCTACCCAGTTGCAAAGACTGAATAGGATAAAGTATCTTGTTCTTCAAGGATTGAGTAGGATAAAGCATCAAGAAAGAGGATGCCCGCAGTCGCTGTGTCAGGGAATGTCTTTATTTTTCAGTCCACCATGTAATAGTACATTACCTTTTTTAACGTTTAAAAGTTTTCAATCCTGGGAATTGAACTCCCCACATCTTAAAGCTGACACAAATTTGAGAAACACTGCACTCCACTGTTCAATCAAGGGTGCACCCTCTACCCTGTGAAAAGTTATTCCAATAAAATACTTCAGTAAGGATATTGCACCAGATATATTTAAGGAAACAGGAGAAATCTGACATCATGCTGACGTTCTATTGCTTTTGAGAAATTTCAAGCAGCTTTTCAATCATCCACAGGAAATCTGACAAGACCGCCATCCCAAAAGGGAACAGGTACAATTTATTTTATATACAAGTAGCCCTCAATTTACAACAGTCCGTTTAGTGACCAAAGTTACAACATCACTGAAAACAAGTGACTTGTGACCATTTTTCGCACTTACAGCCATTGCATTTGCTCATCATGCTCCAGTGACCAAAACTCAAGACTCTTGGCAACTGACTCATATTTATGACAGTTGCAATGTCCTGGGGTCATTCTATCATCTTTGGTGACCATCTGACAAGCCTCCGTGGTTAGAGTACAGTACTGCAGGCTACTTCTGCTGCCTGCTGGTTGCCTGCAATTTGGCAGTTCGAATCTCACCAGGCTTAAGGTTGACTCAGCCTTCCATCCTTCCAAGGTTGGTAAAATGAGGAGCCAGATTGTTGCGGGAGGTTAACAATTGCAGTGATTCACTTAACAACCGGGGCAAGAAAGTTTGTAAAAATGGGGCAAATCTCACTTAACGTCTCATTTAATGACAGAAATTTTGGTCTCAATTGTGTTTGTAAGTGGAGGACTACCCGTACATCCCACCTTTCCACCAAGAAAACATAGAGCTCTCCCCAATTTCCACCACCACCACCCCCATGAAAGCCCTGCTGAGTATATGAGAAACAGCAAGGGGCCCGTGTTATCCAGGAGCAGTGGTGGGACTCAAATAATTTTAACAACTGGTTCTCTGCCCTAATGACTGGCTGGGTGGGCATGGCCAGAGGTGTGTGACAGGCAGCACTCGGCCTCCTGCACCCCCATGGGGGCAGAAACGGGCCATGGGGGGGCACACACACCTGTGCCCCATTTGGGGCCTAGTAGGCCTCCCTGCACTTATCTGGGAGCCAAAACGGCGAGCATGGGGACTCCTGAAAGGAGTGGGGTGGGAAGAGGCCAGGCTAAGCAATTTAACAACCGTTTTGGCCAGTGGTGTGAACCAGCTGAATCCCACCACTGACCAGGAGGATCCATGATTAAGGTGAGGTTTCATGTTTAGAAGACATTGAAAAGGAGGTGCAGAGGGCAGTTCAGAATAACGTTATGTTTGTGCAGTCTGGCACATCAGTTGGGGACACCGTTTCAGAGAACGTTTTTTTAAGAAGGTCAGAGCAGGGATGGGGAACTTCTGACCACTCCGATGCCAAAAGTGCCCCTTATCCTTTTCACCCCCAATGGCTATGCTAATGGCTTCCACGGTAGTTCAGAAATATCAGGGCCTCGGGAACATGGCATGCCTTATCTATCGCTGGTATAGAAACAGCAGAAAGACTGTGGACCCCCTCTTTTAATCTATTTATCCATTGTTCCTTCACAGCACTGGTCCATCCTTCCACTACGGACTTACAGCCAGAATAAGAGCCCCAAATTTCTGTCGCTAAGTGAAACATTCATTCAGGGAGTTTTGCTCCATTTTGCAATCTGGCTTGCCACAACTGCTAAGCAAAATCACTGCAGTTGTTAATTTAGTAACACTGTTGTTAAATGAATTTGGTTTCCCCGTTGACATTGCTTGTCAGGTCACCAAAGAGGAAATCACATGACATAGGACACTGCAATCATCGTAAATATGAATCAAGTTGCCAAGTGTCTGAATTTTGATCATGTGACTACGGGAAGCCTGCAATGGTCTGTGGAAAATGGTCATAAGTCCTTTTTTTCAGCACCGTTACAACTTCAGTCATTAAATGAACTGTTGTAAGTTGAGGACTACCTGTAATTCCTTCTAGTGGGGAAAAGAGACACTTGCAGAAATACAGGGATTCTTAATGAGGGAATGCCCATTTTGTCTGCATGCCAAGGGCATATTACTTGGAAGTAATGAAACGGTTGCCCCAACACTACCCACTTTCTCTTGTGCACACATGGTACTCCAGGATTCAGTTGAGGAGATGGGGGGGGGGGAAATTGGAAGGAAAGTATATTTTTTCCCCAAATTTCAGAAAGATCCTGATTCTCATGAAGCCCAATTGACCACCAGTTTAGGAGATGTTATGATTCACTGCCTATCTTCAGAGCGATTTGTACACTGCTCAAAAAAATAAAGGGAACACTTAAACAACACAATGTAACTCCAAGTCAATCACACTTCTGTGAAATCAAACTGTCCACTTAGGTAGCAACACTGATTGTCAATCAATTTCACATGCTGTTGTGCAAATGGAATAGGCAACAGCTGGAAAGCATAGGCAGTTAGCAAGACATCCCCAATAAAGGAGTGGTTCTGCAGGTGGTGACCACAGACCACTTCTCAGTTCCTATGCTTTCTGGCTGATGGTTTGGTCACTTTTGAGTGCTGGCGGTGCTTTCACTCTAGTGGTAGCATGAGACGGAGTCTACAACCCACACAAGTGGCTCAGGTAGTGCAGCTCATCCAGGAAGGCACATCAATGCGAGCTGTGGCAAGAAGGTTTGCTGTGTCAGTCAGCGTAGTGTCCAGAGCATGGAGGCACTACCAGGAGACAGCCAGTATATCAGGAGACATGGAGGAGGCCGTAGGAAAGCAACAACCCAGCATCAGGACCGCTACCTCCGCCTTTGTGCAAGGAGGGACAGGAGAAGCACTGCCAGAGCCCTGCAAAATGACCTCCAGAGGGCCACAAATGTGCATGTGGCTGCTCAAATGGTCAGAAACAAACTCCACGAGGGTGGTATGAGGGCCCAACGTCCACAGGTGCGGGTTGTGCTTACAGCCCAACACCATGCAGGACATTTGGCATTTGCCAGAGAACACCAAGATTGGCAAATTCACCACTGGTGCCCTGTGCTCTTCACAGATGAAAGCAAGTTCACATTGAGCACATGTGACAGACGTGACAAGGTCTGGCGATGCCGTGGAGAACCTTCTGCTGCCTACAACATTCTCCAGCATGACCGGTTTGGCAGTGGGTCAGTAATAGTGTGGGGTAGCATTTCTTTATGGGGCTGCACAGCCCTCCATGTGTTCGCCAGAGGCAGCCTGACTGCCATTACGTACTGAGATGAGATCCTCAGACGCCTTGTGAGACTATATGCTGGTGCGGTTGGCCCTGGGTTCCTCCTAATGCAAGACAATGCTAGACCTCATATGGCTGGAGTGTGTCAGCAGTTCCTGCAAGATGAAGGCATTGATGCTATGGACTGGCCCGCCCGTTCCCCAGAATCCAATTCATCACATCTGGGACATCATGTCTCGCTCCATCCACCAACGCCACATTGCACCACAGACTGTCCAGGAGTTGGGGGATGCTTTAGTCCAGGTGTGGGGGGAGATCCCTCAGGAGACCATCCGCCATCTCATCAGGAGCATGCCCAGGCATTGTAGGGAAGTCATACAGGCACATGGAGGCCACACACACTACTGAGCCTCATTTTGACTTGTTTTAAGGACATTACATCAAAGTTGGATCAGCCTGTAGTGTTTTTTTCCACTTTAATTTTGAGTGTAACTCCAAATCCAGACCTTTATGGGTTGCTAAATTTGATTTCCATTGATAATTTTTGTGTGGTTTTGTTATCAGCACATTCAACTATATAATGAACAAAGTATTTAATAAGAATATTTCATTCATTCAGATCTAGGATGTCTTATTTTTGTGTTCCCTTTATTTTTTTGAGCAGTGTATTTTGAACATAACAATTGTGGAAAGAATACCTAGCTAAATGGAAACCCTCTCTCAGCCAGTCCTCTGGATGATCGTAGTTTCAAGACACAAGCCGACAAACATCGGGATTTGAAGTATTTTAATTTGTACAAGTAACGCACATCCCATCTGGCAAGAACAGTCAAATTCCGATCCAGGTTAGCACTGGGAGTGTTGGCCTTCCAGCTCACTTTATAGTATTAACCTGCCCATCTAATTGCAGTTAGCTCCTGCAGACCGCCCTATCCCAGAACCCCAAGTATTCCTGATCAACTAAGGCAGCTATCCATAGGTTATCTCCGTATTTCACATCCTGCTGCCCAGTCCGTCCCCATTCTGTCCCTATACCAAATACCGATCCCCCTCTAATCCCTATGTCCACCTCTTGGTATGAAAGGAAAAAGCCACCCCTCCGGCAGGAGCTGGAACACTCCCAAAGTGCTTGGTTGTGATGGGGTGTTGAACCAGAGTTCCCCACATCATCTGGGGATGGGGATTCCACACACAGCCATTGACTCCCAGCCAGCATCAGAGGTGATTCCCCTGCGTGTCCACTGCACAGAGGAAAACATCAGGGAATGCGTTTCTGGTGGGGTCTGAGGTTAGTACTATTGTTGCTGACAGGCTCCAAGGTTAGCACCATTGCTTACGGAACCTAACACCCCGGGCAAGAGGGTGTGGAATCATTTTTAACCAAGAGTTTTGCACCCCAAAGATTATCATGGGCTGGAAATATTGGAAGGTACTTCTGCACGGGACTAACACAAAACCCTTTCCCGACTACAGATAATTCTCAACATTCATTTAGTGACTCTTCGAAGTTGTAACAGCACCGAAAAAAGTGACTTGTGACCATTTCTCACACTTATGACTGTTGCAGCATCCCCATGGTCACGTGATCAAAATTTGGAAGCTTGGCAACTGGGTCCTATTTTTGATGGTTGCAGTGGTTGCAATGTCCCAGGATAATGTGATCATTTTTTGTGGTCTTCTGACAAGCAAAAACCAATTCATTTTACAACCAAGTTGCTCACTTAACAGCTGTGGCAAGAAAAATCCTACAATGGGGCAAAACTCATTTAAAACTGTCGCTCAGTAACGGAAATTTTGGGCTCAATTATAGGTAGTATTGGGGCTGCCAAAGTAGGTCTCGTGGGAGAGTCAGAATGAGGCAACACCAAGCAGTTGCTTCATTTCCACTTTTGGAAGGGGAAGGCTGGGGAATTCTGGGAGTTAAAGCCCATGTTGAAAAACACTGATTTAAAATGAATGTTTTTAAATTTTAAAAGGATAGTTCTACAAGGGAGAGGGGATAAAAATGGAAGACTGATTTGCCAGGATGTGATTTGGCTTTAGCTAGTGAAGTTAGAAACAAGGGGGGCCTCTGATTGCCATATGGAACTGCAGATTACAACAGTCTCTCTCAACCTTGGTAATATGAAGATGTAGGGACTTCAACTCCCAGAATTCCCCAGCCAGCATGCTGGCTGGGGAATTCTGGGAGTTGAAATTTCTACATCTTCAAAGTTGCCATGGTTGAGAAAATACTGGATTAGAATCTGCAGTGTAGTAGCCACGGGTTCCTAGGCCATCCACCCTCCACACCCAAAAAGATGCTCATCCCCATTAAAAATGTTTTTTTTTTTAAAAACCCCAAAGGGTTGAGCTTTCATGTATCCATACATTCTGCAAGACTTCAGCTTCTTTATGTGGAATCAAAGGATTTCCAGAGCTGCTTTGCAAGATCTCAGGACAACTGTTGAAATATTGCAAAGAGTTGTGGGAGGTCCTCTGGCAGAGCCTGAAGCCTGAACAAGATTACCTACTCGTCATCCCTGATCACATGAACTTCAATCACAGGGGGCTACACAGACATGTGCAGAAGACCCTTGTAGCCCCTTTACAAAAGGAATCCCAAATTTCCAAAACAGTTTATACAACGGTCTTCAGCCATCATAACTCCTCTTCCTAAGAACACCATTTTCCACTTCCAGAATCAAGAAGTTTTCATCTCACGCTTTTTTAGTGGAAGAGAGTGGTGTCCTCTGAAGAAAAATAAGCCACGCTCACCAAATAGACATCCATCTGGCGTTATCTTTTTGATAAAAGGAACGATTTCTGCCAACGGATGTGTTAAGCTGATCTTCTTTAACTGTTGTTTGGTTACGTTTTTCAGGGGTTCCTCTTAGAGCCTACATTATCAGCCACAAATGAGTGGGGACACCCGCTTTTTTCTCACTCTTTTCTCTCTCTGCCTTTTCTCTCCCTTCCTTTTAACCTGAAAGTTGGGTTGGAAGAGAAAATTCTGGCTTTACATCAGAAATGGAATGCTTCTGAAGTCGATTTGGAGGCAACCAGGTGGTCCCTAGTTTCAAAGACGAAGCAGCTTAGGAAATATTCACTAAACGGTGGAGTACATGTTACATATTTCAGACCCTCGCCAAGTTTCCTTTCCATTACCCACCTTTTATTTCATGTTTCATTCATTTACTCCTTTACTCCTTTTCGTTATTGCAAAATATTGCAACCTACAGATTAACGCACACTGAAAGTCATTTGCTCAGACAAGACGTGTCGCAAAATTATTATTTTTTTAGAAAAACCAACGAACGAACAAAAAATCTGACCAAAAAAAAAAAAAAAAAGCATCTCGCTTAGAAAAAGATTCTTCTCCACATCTTGGAGACACGAATAAGACCACAAGTTTGGAGGATTGGCCAGCGTGAACCAGTGACAGTACACAACTTGGCCAATAGGTGGAGTCCTGAGCTTGTTTTGGCTCCGAGGTCCTTTTAAGCAGAAACTGTTAGATTTGGAAAAACAGTGTTGGTCAAAGTTTCCCCAATGGGTTCATGATTCTTGCTTAAGTACCAAATGAAAGGCATTAACGGATGAGAAGGACAAGATGGAGTCACCATAGTTGTCCCCCCGGGAACACCAAATCTCCAGCAGAACTGACAACGGCCTTGAAAATGCTTTGCCCTACTCCATTTATCTTGGTGGCTTGGCGTTGTTATTGTGGTTTGCAAATATCCCCAAAGGCTTGTTCATTGTAGGTAGGCAAGGAAACAATTATCCAGAGCTAAAAAAGAACAACAGAAGACCAGTGACATAAGATTATTTCTTCTTGAACATTTCCAATGATGGATCCCCTCAAAAGTCCAGAAGTAAGTTGTTCCACTGATTGTACTCATTGTTAGAAAATGTCTCCTTAATTATAGGTTGCAGCTCTCTTTAATGACCTTCTACCCATTACTGCTTGCCCTGCATCCAGGTGCTTTGAAGAGTCAGTTAACTCCCTTTTCTCTGTGATAACCCCTCAAGTACTAGAAGACTGCTATCATATCTAGTGGTGGGATGCAACCGGTTTAACAACCGGTTCAGTGAGCGTGCGCTTTGCTAGAACTGGCGCGAACCGGTAGAATCCCACCACTGATCATATCACCCCTAGTGTAGTGGGACAGTGGTGCAATGGGTTAATGGTGCTGGAACTGCTGGCCAGAAATGGCCTGCACTCTGGCAGTTTGAGCCTGGCTCTGTGAGACAGGGTGAGCTCCTACTGCTCGGTCCCCAGCTCCCGACCACTCAGCAGTTCGAAAGCATGCAATATTGCAAGTAGATAAATGGGTACCACTTCAGTGGGGAAAACCTAACTGCATTCATGTGTGGAGCGAGTGAAAACTGGTGCTCCACACATGAATGCAATTGGGACCTGGCTGGATGTGAGGCAAGGCAATGCAACATGAGATGAGGCGAAACCAGCAGAGGACCATGGGTAGAACCTGAGTGCCACTAGTCAGCTGGTGTTTGCCCCCCGAGTGCTCCAAGGATAGGCACACAAGCACTGAACCAAATGAACTAATAATTTGGGCTGTCAGTCTGCATTGTCAGATTTCTCTGACATTGTATCATCATCTTCTTTTAATGAACCTGTAATCCCTTGCAGGGTGGCATCTGGGCAACTAAATGGAGCTGAATGTTTACTGGCCGGGTGCCCTGCCTGTTGCCAATGCAGAGTTTTGTTCAGCAGATATATTTTCATAGTGCCCAGAGAGAAATATCTGCCTCTACCTAGGATGAAACTCACAGCCTCTATTGTGAGGTGAGAGCTCCACCTCTAGGCACTAATCTTCTCTGATATTGTATGCCATGTGCTAAAGGAATAGGCCATGGCACAAGATTGACAGTGGCACATGAGCCTGCAAATTGCCCACCCCCAAACTGTCCATCCTAGCAGAGATGCATTTTCAGACTTGCAAAGTTCTGGTAATCAACCTTACTTTAAAGGTACAGCTAGTACTCCCAAGTATCCTTTTTGCCTGGACTATCTCACACATCTCTCCCTCCTCCCCTTTACAGTCCAAGAAACTCAGGAGGGTCTCTTCTGAGACATTGGCCAAGCTCCCATTCTTTCTGCAGGCTCAGCTGCCTCTTATCTATTGTCTGGTCTGCAGCCTTTCCTCGTGTCTCCTAAGGTCAGTACCCCACACCATTACATCTACTCATAAAGGTAGGGTTCAATCTTTTCACTATTTCTGAAGAGTCAGAGCAAATGCAAGAATACCACACCGTTTGAGAAGAGAGGCCAATTTAGGAGATGACCAGACTGAGCCTGAGAGAGGAGTCAAATGCATCATCAGTCTCAAATCTTTTCATGCCCACAAGAGATCTAAGTCCAGCCCACTGGAATTCCACTGACTCTTAAAAATAAAAGGTTCCCCTCACACATACATGCTAGTTTTTTCTGGCTTATCTCCATTACAAAGACGAAGAGCCAGCGCTGTCCAAAGACGTCTCCATGGTCATGTAGCCAGCATGACTAAATGCCGAAGACGCACAGAACGCTGTTACCTGCCCACCAAAGTGGTCCCTATTTTTCTACTTGAATTTTTATGTGCTTTCAAACTGCTAGGTTGGCAGAAGCTGGGACAAGTAACGGGAGCTCACTCCGTTATGCAGCGCTAGGGATTCAAACCGCCAAACTGACGACCTTTCTGATTGACAAGCTCAGTGCCTTAGCCACTGGGCCACCCTGATGACTCTTATCTACTGCCAATTTGCTTTGGCCATTAGTAGTTCAATTCTTATAGACAGCTTAAGTTTGCAATAAACCCTTATATACATTTGAACTAATCTTTTCTGAGCTTGATAGCCATTGCCCCACACTGTCCGGTATGTGGTTAGGGAAAGGGAAGGAAAACTACTTTACTATAGTTCTTCCAAAGGCCTGGTGAGGAAGCTGGGTCTCAATTTATTAAAGCCACTTACGTGTATAAAGGCTGCAGCTGCAGGTGTGACATCTTCTGTGGTGCTTGGTAGCCGTAGGAATCAAACCCTCCAATAAAATCAACTGTGGGGTGAAAAGACAAGAGGGAGATTGGTCTGGCAAACAGCTAGACAAATTAGTGGTCATTATCATACTCAAAAGTAATCATTTAAAGACAATTGCAATAAAACACCCAGCATGCTGGCTGGGAAATTCTGAGAATTGAAATTCACACATCTTAACATTACCCAGTTTGAAAAACATTGTTGTAAAAGAACCAGATATTTCTTTAAGTTGCCAAGACAGATATTAATGAACCTCAAATATTTTTCTAGCGATTTATCGCTTCCTTCAACTATTGGTGTGCAGGGGGCAAAAAATTCAGTTTAGGAATTCCCATTCCTTCCTTCACCTTTTTTTTTAATTGTTTGTTTGTTTGCACTGATGGGCACATTAAAAATTCCCAGTCACTGAACTCTCAAATGATCAAGAAGCAAGTTGGGTTTGCAAAAACAAGCAAAGAAACAAAGCCATTTACAGACAGACCTCGATTGACGACAATTGAGCCCCAAATTCCTGTTGCTAAGCGAGACATACGTTAAGTGAGTTTTGCCCCATTTTTTTTTGCATTTTCTTGCCACAGTTGTTAAGTGAACCACTGCAGTTCTTAAGTTAATAACCTGGTTGTTGAGTGAACCTCGCTTCCTCATTGACTTTTCTTGTCAGAAGGTTGCAAAAGGGGATCATGTGATCCTGGAAAGTTGCAAGCATCATAAATATGAGTCAGTTGCCAAGTATCTGAATTTTGATCATGTGACCCTGTGGATGCTGTAATGGTAATGTGAAAAATGGTCATGTTGCTTTTTCAATGTTGTTGTAACTTTGAACAACCACTACATGAACAGAGTCGAGGAATACTTGCATTAAATAAGGTTAACTCTAGTCAACTCCTTTAGGTTTACTGGATAATTCTAAACCAGTTGCAAAGCTTCTGCTAGGCTTTTTATGAGCTGGTTTAGCTAGGTAACTGAAGGCAACCTATGGAACTTCTGTGGAAGTTACCTAAAATACGTTACCATGAAGGACCAGGGACTCTGGTCTGAGGAAGTCCCATAAGCCTGCCATTCATTTTTTTTTTCATGGCATCCAATTAGATATCCTGCTTTATTTATTTAGCGAAACTTGCATTTCATTCTGCTCCAGAGACTCCTAGTGGCTGACATCCAAGTCATAAAACCATTTGATGACAACTAATGTAACCATAATGAAAAGCTAAAAATAACAGAGTGTAAAGTCAGAGTTTACAAAAACCCATCTCACTCCTAATCTCCAGAGCCTTCTTATAGAGTCAGCTGAGCCATTGGTTCTTTTGCAGAAGCACAGCAGGGTTGGGTCCCATCATGGAACTGGGGGAAGAATTGGCTACAAAGTCTACTCTTTTAGTGAAAAGCCTTCCTGGCCCATTATCATCCTTTAACTGGCCAAGGGCGGGGGACGGACCCCAAAATCTACCCAAAGGGTTAAGTGAAGGTAGGTCTGATGAATAGCTGATCCTGGAACCTCTGCTTAAAGATCTTAAAGGCATAAATAAAGGGAAAATATTCCAAGGTCACTCCATTTACATAGTGGTAAATGCAGGGATGAGCTGCTACCAGTTCACACCGGTTTCAGCGAACCGGGAGTTAATTTTACATCTGCTTTGCTGAACCAGTAGTTGCAATGACTGGCTGGCCCTGCCCATCCTGCCCTGCTCCTCCCAGGAGTCTCCACATGGCCCTCTATGGATGCCATGTAAGTGCAGGGCCCAGGTGGAGGTTCAGTGAGGGTGAAAAATGGGCCTCCCGGAAGCTCTGGAAATACCCATTTCCAGCCCGCAGAGAGCCTCTGGAGCCTGGGGAGGGGGGAAACGGGCCTTCCAGAAGTTCCGGGAGGCCAGAAATGGGCTCCAGAGAGCTTCTGGAGCCTGGGGAGGCCATTTTTGCCCTCCCGGAGGCTTGAAGAAAGCCTCTGAAGACCTGGGAGGGTGAAAAACAGGCCTCCAGGAAATTTTGAAAGGCCAGAAATGGGCCCATTTCCAGCTTCCAGAGAGGCTCCGGTGCCCAGGGAGGGTGAAAACTGCTCCACCTCCATGGTGCAGGAGGCTGACTAGACTATGCCCACCATGGCCATGCCCAACCAGCAACTGGGCAGAGAACTGGTTGCTAAATTATTTGAAGCCCACCCCTGGGTAAATTGGATATTTTATCTAGCAAAATATACAGCCCTGTTGATACTTTCCATCCATCTCCTTGTCATTCTGCATTATCTGAGCTCTTCAAATATGCTTTTAATGTATTTTCCATATTACATTTGCTGCAGCCAAGGCTGCCATCTCATCTTTTTAATGGAGTGTCTTATTAGGTCTGAAAATAAATCAATGAATGTCAAAAAACCAAAGCTCTCTCTCAAAACCCATGGGGGATGGGGAAAGAGAGAGAGAGGGAGGGAAGGGAAGGGAAGGGAAGGGAAGGAAAGAAGGAAGGAAGGAAGGAAGGAAGGAAGGAGGGAGGGAGGGAGGGAGGGAGGGAGGGAGGGAAGGAAGGAAGGAAGGAAGGAAGGAAGGAGGGAAGGAGGGAGGGAGGGAGGGAAGGAAGGAAGGAAGGAAGGAAGGAGGGAGGGAGGGAGGGAGGGAAGGAAGGAAGGAGGGAGGGAGGGAGGGAAGGAAGGAAGGAAGGAAGGAAGGAAGGAAGGAAGGAAGGAAGGAAGGAAGGAAGACGGGCATAAGAGGACCAGTTTTGGCCATAGAGTTAGAGAGACAGCGTGCTAATGCTTATAATTTGCCACCCATGAATAGGTCTTTTCATGTGTAAAGCTTATTAATAAAGTTCACTGATATCAAATCACACAGCGCCTCTGCTGTTAGGAGCCCCTGCCAGGATTCAAATATAGAAGAGACGCTTCTCACATTAAGTAAGAAGTCCCTTATTTCACACCAATATTTTAATTTTCCACTATGCTATTGGTACTTTTGTCAAATCATATTATCAACCTCTGGCTGGCAGGACAATCTTTCTGGAAAAATGGCTTAGGATTCAAGAGAATATCCCAAAGGTGCTTTTTGCAAAAGACAATTGGACTTTCTCGTTGTTGTTTTTTCCTTTGAAAATGTTTTGCTTCTCATTCAAGAAGCTTCTTCAGTTCTTGAAAAAACTGCTTCATGGGTGAGAAGTGAAACATTTTCAAAGAAAAAAAAAAACGAGAAAGTCCAGTTGTCTTTTGCAAAAAGCACTTTTGGGACAAACATGACCTGAATGACTAAGAATCTCCATAGATTCAAGAGAAGATAGTCATTCATTTCTTGGAGAAGACAGAGAAATAAAGGAAAAGGAAACAGTGAAAGGAATTGGGATGAAGTAGAAATCCTGCTTGAAAAAGCATGAGATGGTTTAACAGAAATTAATTAATGGGAAATTGACAAACAAATTTTAAAAAATGTGGCAACTGCTCAGAACAGAGTAAAAAAAGGATTACATTACAGAATATCACAAGAGAATGAAATTGTTGTAATGGGAGGCTGGAAAAAGGCTTTTCAATGGAGTGATGAAGTGAAAAAAACTACGGGTGAGAAAAATACAAAAAAACAGATTGAGGGCTGAAAAAAATTGAAGATGAACACATTATTGTGTAATGTAAGCCAGGGGTGGCAAACTCGATTTCATTGAGGACTGCATCAGGGTTGTGTTTCACCACGGGGCAGGAGGCATGGCCAGCTCCATATCACTTATATCGGGGGCGCCTATGGCTGCCTGAGTGTTCTGCCAACAAAAACGGGCTCCCGAGCTGCATTTTCTACTGCGATGGCCTCCTGAAACCCTCTGCCAGCCAAAGCAGAGTTTGGGAGGGCCATCCGTGGCCCTCTCAAGCTCCGTTTTCGTTGGCAGAGGCACTATGGGCTGGGCCTTTGCTGTTTCTAGGGCGGCCCCGCAGGCCAGATTTAAGCACCCCATGGGCCGGATCTGGCCCATGGGCCTTGAGTTTGACCCCCCTGATGTAAACAGAAAGGAAAAGCTGGGTGCAAAAATTAAAAGAGGCAGAGAAAATACAGAAGAATTTTGATGGAAAGTGAAAACTGGCATTAGAAGTATATGAACAAGGACTCCCCATTAGAGTAAATGGAGAGTCCTACAAAGGCTCTATAATGGCTCCTAGAAAGACAAACTATTTTTCCAAAGCACCAAAGGGCAAGACAAGAAACCAAGGATTGGAAACTAACCAAGGAGAGAAACGACCTAAAACTAGGGAGAAAATTCCTAACAGGGAGAGCAACGAACAGCTTGCCTTCAGAAGATGTGGGTGTTCCATCATTGGAAGCTTTCAAAAAGAGACTGGACAACCATTTGTCTGAAGTGGTATAGGGTCTCCTGCTCAAGCAGGGGTTGGACTGGAGGACCTCTAAGCTTCCTTCCATTATTCTATGTTCTAAATCTCTCTGTCTGTGTGTCTGTGTGTGGTCTGTGTGTGTGTCTGTGTGTTCCAGGATAACTCTGGAATGCTTCAAGAAATTTCAACCAAACTTGGTACAGTTTACTTATCCTCTGGAAACAAATATTGTGGAGGTAAGACACCCCTAACACCCTTCAGGGGTGTGTGCCTTAAAATGGCTTCCACAGTACAGCACAGTGGACTTGCCATGGTTACGGCTTCACGGTACTCCATTACTCCACAAGGGGGCTCCCTATCAGCCCTCCAAGGAAACATCAGCCAATTGGCCAAGTGCAATCAAAAAAATGAAACATCAGGGTAGAGAAGAAACTCCCAATAGAAGAGATGCGATGCTGCGCGAGAGACAGTTCAACAGTTTGAGGATTACAGGATTTCCTGTTTAATACAGGATTGGGATAAATAAACACCCGGGCAATGCCAGGTTATCGGCTAGTGGAAACAAAAAATGACTGACATAATTTGTAATGAAGCAGAAGTGAGAGCAAAGTGGAGGATACATTTTAGGGACCTAAATAGGGACATAATAGTGATATGCTGAAGAGGGAAAAACTGAAACATATGCTATAAACCAGAAGAACTCAAGATTGTGTAACCAGAAAACTTAAAATAACAGTTAAGTTTATGGAAAGTGGACAAAGCCAACCTCTGGCTGAGCCTCAACGTGAAGCAATCTTGTTCCCTTCTATAAAACAAAAAAGAACAGGAGCGAACGCTTAAAACTGAAGGGAGATTAGTTTGCTAAGTTCATTTGAGAAGGTTGTTTGGGATACATCTATCAAAAGGATATAAGAAGTGACAGCGAGCAGGTTTGGGCTGGCCAGTTTTGGGAAAACTGGAAAGCAGAAGTGCCAAATAACCTGCCTTGATTCTGTTTGTCACAAGAAGAGGCAGGGAGGAATTTTGAGAAGATTTCAAGATTGATGTTGGGATAGGCCAGACCAGGAAACATGCACAGCAAGAGAATCCAGGAATGTTCCTTTATTTTTGAAGGTATACTAAATCTTGGAAAGCCCTTGAGTTTTTCTCTACTCTGGTTTCTTTTTATCAAATAAAAACAAAGCCATGTTATTTTGAGGGTTTTCCCCCCATACTTTTCCACTTTCCATGGTGGATTTGCTGTTTCTCCTTCCTTAATGGTTAATCTATTCCTTCACCAAACTCATCTTACCTCCCTTTACAGATACCAAATTGTCAGCATTGCAAGGCCAAGGAAAATGACCAGATCTGGGAAACTTTATAATACTGACATCCTAAATTGTAATTAATATTGATAGAATACATCTTATTTGCAATGGTGTAAGTTATCTAAACAATAGCGTGTCAAAAAATCTTTAGTGAATACTGTATAAATATCATTGTACTGAAACAATGTCATACACTGGTAGTCCTCAATTTAGGACCACAATTGAGCTCAACATTTATGTTGCAAAACGAGACATTTGTTACGTGAGTTTTACCCCAATTTATAATCTTTCTTGTTACAGTTGTTAAGTGAGTCATTGCAGTTAAATTAGTATCACAGTTGCTAAAAAAATCTGGCTTCACAATAATTCTGCTTAAGGTCACAAAAGGTGATCCCATGTCCCCAGGTCACTGCAAGTGTCACAAATATGAGCCAGTTACCAAGCACCTGAACTTTGATCACATCAACATGGGGATGTTGCAATGATTTTAAGTATGAAAAACGGCCATAAGTCACTTTTTTCAGTGCCATTGTAACTTCAGTCGCTAAATGAACTGCTGTAAGTCAAGGACTACCTGCACTAAGATTTACATAAATTTATTTTGTCTTTTAATGACCCCGTAATCCCTTGCACCGGGGGGGAGTCGGGGCAACTGAATGGAGCTGAGTGTTTATTGGCCGGATACCCTTCCTGTCGCCAATGCAGAGTTCACAGCAGATATATTCTCATTGTGCCCAGAGAGAGAAATATCTGCTGCTACCTAAGATCAAACTCACAGCCTCCTGTTTGTGAGGTGAGAGCTCCACCTCTAGACCGAGGTACCACTCATTTAAACAAACTTATATGATAAACACATAATAAGAAAGGGGAAAAAAGAGAGAGAGAGAAAGAAGGACAATCTTTATGCAGCGGAAAGTGGAATACGAAAAAATTATTTGCTGTTTTCTCACGGTCATGGCTGATCAAATTCTTTAAAAAATTGGCAGCCCCAGTGACAAGCCACTTCTGCATCACCCTAATAGTTCAAGCAGGGGCGACGCTCCTACTTATTCAGGGGGATAACTGGATACTTACAACTGTCTTCCTCCTCCATAAACATTTTGCTGACATAGCAGGCGTAAACAAATCCGAATAGCTTCAAAGTACGTGTTTGGAAAAAGAGAGAGACATGAATTAATGATTTGAAAGCAAAGAAACCGATTATTATCACATCAGAATCCAACCATTTAAACTGATGAGGGAAAAACTTGGGCAGCCAAGTTCATTTCTTCCATTTACAACTCCGCTGCTGTCTTGAACAACTCTTGACCATGCTAATCCTTTAGGCCCAGAATTGGAAACAAGAGCAAAACCAAACGGGTGAGGTGGGCTGATTAATTTAAAAGTCTCAAAGAAGTAAGCAAACTGTCAGACTCGACATAATTGCTTATTGCCCTTGGAATAAAAAGCAAAAGTAAAAGTAAAGTTGCAAAGGGAACGAGGAAAAGGAACTTGCAAACTTTTAGAGATTTACCTGGAAGTAGTTCTGACTAATCTTTGTCATTAGGGTTCATTTAACAAACAAATTGTCAAGCTTCGAAGTGTATTTAGGTTGCTTTCAGTTTTACAGCTTCTCAGCTTGCCAACAAACTATGGGGAGAAGTGAGGGGGCAAATGCTCTCGGTCAGGGGTGGGATTCAAAATTTTTAACAACCGATTCTGTGGGCGTGGCTTAGTTGGTGGGCGTGGCTTGATGATCATGTGACTGGCTGGGTGGTCAACTCAACATCGCTCACATCGAGGCACGCATCTCCTCGCCTGGCCTCTCATGACTGTGGGGATCAGGGGTCTCCAACCTTGGCTCCTGGAAGCCTGGCGGACTTCAACTCCCAGAATTCCACAGCCAGCTGGCTGTGGAACTCTGGGAGTTGAAGTCCGCCAGGCTTCCAGGAGCCAAGGTTGGAGACCCCTGGTGGGGATGCTGCAACAGTTGTAAGTGTGAAAAATGGTCATAAGTCACTTTTTTCAGTGCCGTTGTAACTTTGAATGGTTACTCCACACAAGCAAAGTACCAGCAAAGGAGGGGGAAAAAAACTCCAGAGAGGTTCCTGAGACAGGAAGTCTAGTCCTGCCAAGAATGTAATAAGGGTTAACGGAGAGGCAGTTTCTGTAAGCAACACCAGAATGTTTCCTTCCTGCCTTCCTTACAGGGTTAGGCCAGTAATTTTTTCTAACAACCGGTTCTCCGAACTGCTTAGAATGTTAACAACCGGTTCTCGCAAATAGGTGCAAACTGGTGGAATTCCACCCCTGCTCTCAGTAAACATAAAAGAAAAGACTCTTGGCATATGTATTTGCCAAGAGTCAAGAATCATAAGGTACCTCACTTAATGATAGTCACAGGGTACAATAAGCAATGAAATCACACCAGGAAATAGTCAATATAAATCGTAAGGATACAAGCAACAAAATTACAGTCATCTAGTCACAATGGGAGGGGATGGGCAATAAGGAGCGATGAGAAGATTCACAGTAATAGTAATGCTGACTTTGTAAATAGTTGGACAGTGTTGAGGGAATTATTTATTTAGCAGAGTGATGGCATTCAGGGAAAAACGGTCCTTGTGTCTAGTTGTTCTGGTGTGCAGTGCTCTATAGCCTTGCTTTGAGGATAGGAGTAGAAACAGTTTGTGTCCGGGATGTGAAGGGTCTGTAAATATTTTCACAGCCCTCTTTTTGACTCGTGCAGTATACACAAAAACCTTTAGTCTTACAATGAAGTAGAATTAGCTCATCTGGTTGTGTTCCCTGTCTAAGGCCAGCATCAGTCTTGTAATTCTCTCTATTCAGGATGGCTTTTTCATTCTCCCTCCTTCAGTTCCTTCAGCTTAATGTGCCACTCTAGTCGTAAATGACTCTGAGCAGCATATGTACCCAATGCAGTATTCTGATTAAAAACAAATACCTAAGAAATGTATACCAAAATACCCCACAGGCAATGCTAACAGGACTCCTAAACAACATTACACACTAGAGGAGAGATCAAATAGAGCGTTTTTGATCCCAGAGCCATGCTGGACATGTCAGCTTTTAATAGCGTTTCAAAAAGGGTAAGGGCCAATGTAAACTTTAGAGGGAAGGTTGTTTCAAGAGAAGATAAGGACTTACAGAGGGATATTGGAGATACAAAATGTCAGCTTCCCATTTACCTTTTTTTAAAAATTAAAATATCTGCTTTTTTAATTTAAAAAATGGCAGAAACAAAGGGAGGGGAACCTGATGTCCATATTGGATAGACACTGTGTATATTTTTGTGGATCAAATGGGAATCAGGAGTCAGTTTTTGTTCAAACAGGTATGAGTTCTGCTTCAAAAACTAACCATAGAAATTTTTTAGCGCTTCAGTTTTTTTCCATTTTGTTTTTAGAAGTAAGGGAGAGGCCAAACCAACCGAGAAAAGATACCAATACCCCTTCCTTACCGCAAGGAATATCTGCATTGCACTGCTCACCACCTCAATGTATTGATAATCAAGCAAGCATCCAGTTACTGTGATGACGTGATGGTCTTCTAAGGCCAGGTTGGAATTGATCACAGGGGTTACCAGGCAACCAGGACCATTCTCCATCCACCACGAGCGATGCAATGATGTGTTAAAGGTCATGATGAAGTCTCGATCCTATAGAAATGGGAGAAAGACGAATTCAACAGGAATGTTTGGACCACTAGAAAGATAGAGAATATATATACATACTCACAATCTCTTCGAGGTAAGCCATGCTATGCAAAGAGAAGACAAACGGTCATCAGAAGCAATGACATCCAGGGTGATGACCCGGGGCATGGCACAAAGGCAACACAGTCAGATAGTAAATAGAAGTCCCTTTATTAGCTCCAAATTTGCCCCCAATGTCCTGGTTACCTTCTGGCTGGAGAAAAACTCTCCCAGGAACAGCCTTTGGCTGCAGAGAATCAAGTCCAAAACGTGGTCAACAAAAACTTTAACTATAAGTCCAATCAAGGCAAGATGAGGTAATTACTCCAGCAAGGCAAGAGAAGGAATTCCAGAAATGAAGGAACGGCAGTAAATCAACCCAGTTGAGAGGATGCCAAGAACGCAGATAACCACAGTCAAAAGATAAACTCACAGTTGTTCCAGCAAACGCCACTCTCAGCCGCCTCTCCTTTAAACGATCTTCCCAGGTATGCCTAATGAAGGGAATCAGGGCCCTTTCCTCCCCCGTAAGCCGCGTAGGTTGCCCTAGGATGAAGAGGGGGTGGGCCTGGGTCTTCCTCTGAATTCCCTCTCCCTTGTTCTACCTCTCACCTGCTCTGCCCAGCCGGACTTTGCCCTTCCCCAGTTTCCTCACAGCCAACGGAGCCACTCTCCCACTCCCTGACAGCTGTTCATCTTCCTCATCAGATTTAGACTCCGACAGGGGCATGACATCCAGGGTGATGGAGTATTAAAATTGGGAAGATGACGGGCAGAACATCACAGTACAAACCAAAGGAACACAGTGTGCATTGTGATACTCCATCTACTATGTGCCAATTTCGAAGTCTGCAGACACCACTGACTTGATGAGCTCATAAATACTGACTTTTGCCACACATCATAGCTTAGGCCAATCAAGATTTTCACATAATACTTTCCATTAAAATAATAAATGAGTAGACTCCATACCACAACAGTACTGGTCAGTTTTGGTGCCTTCTGTGTAAGCAGCATAATTCTGCTTAAGGTAAGGTAAGATGACTCTGCTGGTCTTATCCAGCTACTAGGAGGTGCCTGCAATACACCCATAATTCTTGTTCTTTGGAGAATGACAAATTAGGTAAATTAGAATCCCATCTATCTTATAATTCCGCCACTATTCCCTGCCCTCCAACTGTCAGACACAAGAAAATACAGAGTCAGCAAAGACCACTTTTGGCCTCCCTTCCAGCTTGATTGCCTCTCATCAATATGTTTAGCTAAAGAAGAAGAAGAAATTCTGCAAAGGGATTTAGTCTCCCTTAAGTTTTGAATCTAAAGGAGATTATGAAACAAAACGAGAGTTGAAAATTCTTTGCACAATAGTCTAAAAGTTTATTCACACCTGGAAAGGATTCACATTTATTTTGAGGGACTGGTGTGTGTGTATGTGTGTGTGATTGACCTTATGACCTCACAGAATTGATCAGGGATTCTTTTTCCAGGTTGGCATGGAGGGCCTTTGGGGAAGGGTGTGTGTGTATGTATGTGTGTGAGAGAGATGTGGGGGCTGTTTTAGATGCATATCCTTTCTGAAAGCTTGCCTTGCCTTATTTGCACTGTTTTTCATTAAGAAGCCATGAAGGCAGGGGTGGGACTACTGGGGGTTCAGGAGAAGCCCTGGCTAAGGTTCTGTGCAGTTCAAAGAACCCCCCAATCCCACTCCTGGCTGGCCCTGGCCACCCCTTCCCTCCTCCCTCCCCTCCCAGGAGTCACCACACAGCCCGTTTTGGATGCAGGTAAGTACAAGGCATGCATGGAAGCTCAGGAAGAGTGAAAAACGGGCCTCCTGGAAGTTAGGGAAGACTAGAAATGGGCCCGTTTCTGGCTTCCAGAGAACCTCCAGAACCCGGGGAGGCAGTTTCGCCCTCCCAGAGGTTCGAGGAAAGCCTACAAGATCCCAGTTGTACAAGCTATGGGATATTTCCTGTGGCTTTCCAGGCAAGCAAAAGTTGGACTTTTAACAAAGAAAGATGAGAAGAGCATCGAAGCTTTTCAAGTTTGGTGTTGGAGAAGACTGTCACCCAATTCTTCCCAAGAATACCCAGGAAGCACTCTTGCAAATAATTTTACTCCTTGAAATGAACGTACACTCATCTTTGCCCATGCCACCATAAAAGACAAAAACTCCAGATAGCTGCATTCTGGTTTGTTTATGGATTTGAGAAGACGGACCTGGAAACTCTGCATTCATATTTCTCATTCACCTCTACTTCAAACTTTAAAAGACATTAATGAGATTGTTGTGTCATCCTCAACCCAAGGAAGGTGACAGGACATACTGCTCTAGCTGTGAAACTGGTTCAATATATGTTGGACTTCAACATTACCAGTTATTTATAAACTGTGCCACAGAATTAGATGGCATAGTCTTTGTTTTAATAATGATAACGGTGGCAATAACAATGCTAGAAAACTAAACAATGATTTTTAAAAAGCTGGGCTTGGAATAAAACACTGTTTTTCAACCTTGGCCATTTTTAAGATGTGTGGACTTCATTTCCCAGAATTCTGGGAGCTGAAGTCCATACATCTTAAAGTTGCTAAGAGCAGGCTGAATTGAAGGAGGAATTAAATGTGTTATATGTTTGGAGTCACTGCATTGCCACAAGATACCCAAATCGAACTCCATCCCTCATGAATTCCATTGACCCTTATCTAACACCAACTTTGTTTGACCATTAGTTGAATAGATTCTTGTAAATAGATAACTATTCTATGCTTTGAACTCGACAAATGCTCCCGGTTATTTGCAACTGACAGGTTCAATTTAATAGTTAATTCCCCTTGTCCACCATAAACAGGCAGCAATGCCTTTTCCAAAATAACATATGAGATCCGTGAATCTATAACCCTGATAAAAGTATGCTTTGAATTCACAATGATTATCTCCTTGCCACCTGCTTAAATCAGTGAATGGTATCTGGATGAGACACACACACACACACACACACACACACTCCCAATGCTTTTTTACTGCTCTAGTATAAATACAGCCTGATTTGTCCGCCTTCCCTCCCAGCCCCCCATCTTCCCTTGTGGATCAACCCATCTGTTTGCAAAACAGAGCAGTTTGTGTCAATGTGCTATGTGAGCACTGCATATCAAACAGAGCTTTGTCTTTACTTGCAAAACCTGTAAAAGAGAAATGCCCCAGAGAGAGAAGGGAGGAAAAACCCCACACACAGCCTGAACACCTGGAGTGGCCAAACCTTCATTTATTTATAACACAGAAAGTCTCCCAGTGGTCTCCCAGTATCGTGCCAAATCTGATCTGCAATGTCAGCACTGGAAAAAGTTGCTGGGGGTGGGATGGGGAGGGAAGGAGAGTTAATTTGAAAGGAACATGGAAGCATTTACAACCTGCGATCTTCTCCTGAATTCTAAACTCTATCCCAATGAGCAATTGCTGCTGGAAAGGTGATGGATGGAAAGCTGTTGGTGGACCGATGGCTCGAGAAGGGCAAGTTCTGGGTGTGATTAGAGAGGTAATTACCTGTGAAAGGTGTCCGACTTCCAGGTAGAAACAGATGATGAATGCATTCCAGCCAACCCAGACAATGAGCCACACAGCATACTAGTGAGGGAGAGAAAGAGGCAGTTTGAAGACGTACAATGGGAAAAACTATTAAAGCAACTGGAGGTACATGCCTGTTTTTCATCGTTCTTACCCTAAACACATCCAACTGCAGAAATACAATACACGTTGAAGGCTTAAAGTTAAGAATTTAAAGCTGGCCGAGGAATTCTGGGAGTTGAAGTCCACAAGTCTTAAAGTTGCCAAGATTGGACACCCCTGCACTAAGCCATGATTTGCTTTACTATTCTATTTATTAAATTTATTTGCCACCACAAGGCAACTCTGGGCAGCTTTATTATCAACACAATATTGCAACATCCCCAGTCATTCTGCACTCTCTGTTATGGTTATGGATACTCCTGGCCCACGTTAAGTTCCTACCTAATACCTAGTTGGTAATACAACTAGTCATCAAATCACTCTGGACTGTTTTCTTGAGAGGGCTCTAAAAACACACTGTTTATCCAGGTTTTGAATGTGAATTATGTTAACTTTTATTAGAGCACTGGTGTGGCTAGTGGTGATGACGCTCACCTCCCACTTGGATGGTTGAAAGTTCAGCCAATGTTGGGACGCAAAAAAAAAACATCTGCTGCGAACTCTGTAAAGGCATCAGGAAGCGCACCTGGCCAGTAAATGCTCAGCTCCAACTGCCCCGACTCTACTCCAAATAGGGACTAAAGGTAAAAGTTTCCCTATCAGTCTTGTCCCATTCTAGGATAGGGTGCTCATCTCCATTTCCTAGCCAAGGAAGCCATCATTGTCTGAAGACAATTTCCGTGATCATGTGGCCAGCATGGCTATACACCAAAGGCACATGGAACACTGTTACCTTCCTACCAAAGTGGTACCTATTAACTACCCTGCATTTGCATGCTTTCCAACTGTTAGATGGGTAGGAGCTGGAGCAAGTAATGGGAGCTCATCCACTGCACTGAGTTTGGGTCTCAAACCCGGGCTGTCAGCTCTCCAGCTTAGCATCTTTAACCGCTGGACCATTGACTACAGACACGTAAAAAGGGAGCTTTAATTATTTTAATTTTGACTGAAATGTATCTGATTGGAAGTCTAATTTTATGCATTCATGGTGCTAAGAAACTGGCAGCATAAATACAACAGAAAATGAAACAAATGTTAAAAAGTTATGATATTTATGTAGTTACTTACCAGGCACATCTAAATTAAAGTAATGAAAATATCTTTACAATCCCCAAGCCATGTCACATTGAGAACCCTTAATGTTTGGAAATAGAAAGCTGAAAAATCTGACATGCCCTCATATACACAAAGCAGCAATCCAACATATTTCACTATTTTGAAAAAAGAAGCAAAAAAACAAACAAGCCACAGAACAGGATGTTATACTTACCAGCATGAGGTATCTGGATCTGTACTGAAGGGTGCCAAAAATACCCAGAATGACAGCCATAATGTGTAAAAAATTGGCCAGGATCGGCAACCATTGATAACCCAGGAAATCAAATATTTGTCTCTCCAGGGCTGCAACCTACAAGAGACCATAAAGGCAGACAAAGAATTCTTCATTGCACGGTGTTACACAGAATTAGAAAGCAGCAAAGTCTACCACAGAATTAATAAGAAACCCTATGAGCTATTAGTCACAACCAACAGAGATGTTGGCATGATTCATTGGCTGCTGTCCAAGAAATATATTCCAAAGCAGGGGGATTTACAGGGGATCCATCACAAGGCAAAGAAAAGGGTGCTTTCACTGGCAAATGGCACCAGTGGAAATGACCACAAATGGACCGATGCTTCAATTGCCAAGAGCAGCAAAAGAAGACAATTGTTCTCAGAGTGGTAAACCTGGGTAAGCCCCCAGGAGCTTGTTCCTTTGAATCCAAGAGTCTGTAGAGATTCTCAGTCATCCAGGTCAAGGTGCTTTTTCAGGAGGCAACTGGAATTTCTTGTTTTTTCTTTTGAAGATGGTTCGTTTCTCATCCAAGAAGCTTCTTCAGCTCTAACAGGATAGTGGGGAATAGAAGGATTTATGTTCCTTGCGGACAGCTGGTCATTTGCATCCTTTTAGAGCAGGGGTGTCCAACCTTGGCAACTTTAAGACTTGTGGACTTCAAGTCCCAGAGTTCCTCAGCCAGCTGGCTGAGGAACTCTGGGAGTTGAAGTCCACAAGTCTTAAAATTGCCAAGGTTGGACACCCCTATTTTAGAGGGTGGTTGAAGCATTTGGAGGGATCGCTGTGTCCTCAGGGTCACCTACAGTAACCAGGAGCCCTACTCAGGTGACTCTGAGGACACAGGTAAACCTCCAAGTGTCTCAACGACCCTCTAAAACAGGGGTGTCAAACTCGGGTCATCACGGCATCGTCACGTGACGTATCTTGACTTTTTCTCCCCTTCGCTAAACCAGGCGTTGGCATGTGATGCAGCATGTGATGCATCAGCCTGCAAGGAATATAAATCCTTCCATCCCCCATCATCCAGTCAGAGCTGAAGAAGCTTCTTGGGTGAGAAGCGAAAAGTCTTCAAAGAAAAAAAAAGAAAGTCCACTTGCTTTTTGAATCCAAGACTTATCTTAGGAACATTAGAAGCTTCTCAGGATGGGTGTCATTTGTTGGCAACCTCTTTCCATGGTTCTAAACCGCTGTTTTTCTGACCCTATTTAGAAAAGCATGAACTGTGTGTAGTGGCTCTCATCCTTGAAGCCAGGAGTCCCCAATCCCCAACTCCTGGGTCGTGGACCGGTGCCAGTCGATGGCCTGTTGGAAACGGGCCTCACAGCTAGAGATGAGTGGCAGTTGTGGAAAACTGCACATGTGCAGGATATAGGTTGCATCCTCCTCCTCCCCAATCCATGGAAAAAATATCTTCCATGAAACAAGATGGAGACCGCTGCTTTAAGTCATAGCAATCTTCAGCTGAATTGACAACCCAAGGATTTTATGGCAAGCTATAAATTTCAGAAGGAGATGGGAAGGTTATGATTTTCTGAACAAAGAAGGGGGGTCCACATCAATGTTTCTCAACATTTGCAACTGCAGGATTCTTGGAGTTGAAATCCACATATCTTAAAGCTGCTAAGGTTGAGAAATGTTGTTCTAGTCAGGGGTCTTCAAACTTGACAGCTTTAAGACTTGTGGACTTCAATTCCCAGAATTCCTCTTCCAGTCATGTTAGCTCAGGAATTCTGGGAGTTGAAGTCCACAAGTCTTAAACTTGCCAAGTTTGAAGACCCTTGGTCTAGATGGACTTCATTGACAACCTTCCCATCAAGATAAATTAATTAAAATTCTCATCAGAGGAGCATAGACTTCCTGTGCTTACACGGAGACCAAAGGATGTGCAAGAATACCTTTAACCAAACAATCATCTCTAGAGTGCTCTGCTTCACACATTTTAAACTCTGAACCTAAGGGGATTCTTTTCACAGATGTTCTCAAACTGAGAAGGGTAAGCAGCCAAAACTATAAGGCAAACCAGTCTTACTGCTATTCATACCCTCTGCCGCTCCCAACAATCAAGCCAGTTCAAAAACAGGAAAAAAATGAAAAGAAATCCCCAAGTAGCCTGAAAATAAGTTTGCAGCCAAACAAAACCACTTTCACTGAAAGCAAGCACCTGAGATTTTCAAGCTGAAGTTTGGGCCAGCAGCACCATCCATCAAAGCAGTATTTCCTAGGGTGGAGGGTTTATGTCAGAAATCAGATGGGACAGAAATCAGTGGTGGGATTCAAAAAAAATTAATATCAGTTCTGTGGGCGTAGCTTGGTGGGCGTGGCAGGATAAGGATATCGTAAAAATCTCCATTCCCTCCCCACTCCTGTGTTCTGACCCAAACCTGGTTCCAAGAGAGCAAACACGAGACAAAGGCAGCAGCACAACCTTTTAATGTTTCATCTATGAATCCTGTTTCTTCACAGATAAAAGGCTGCTTCCAACTAATGAGCTCCAACAAGAAAGAGCCTTGCCAAGTTTTGGCAAGGCTTCCAAAAAACAACAGGTAAGAAATAGTTTACAACACAATGGTCTTCAAATGCCAACTGTAATGTCCATGAAGCTAAGTTTCAAAACAACTTTGCTTCCTACAAAGAACGTTCACTTCACAGCTGGCTTTTATCTTCTTGCAGAAGGGGCCATTACCTTGCAGCCTTACTCCCAAGTCGCCCATACTGTTGTAGCTGCTCTTTCCTGCAAGCAATCCTGCGTGCACACACACTTGGCACAGGCTCCTTGGGAACCTCCTCATCGCTGCTGCCACCCCCCACAATCTCTGAAGGCAGCAGTCCACTCCGTAATGGTCCTGGCCCCTCATCGGAGTCCTTGCTCTCCTCAGCCATCCGCAGGTGCTGCCAGCTAACCACAACATCTTGGGGGAAGGTGACCCAGCCAATCAGCTGGGACTCAGGAGGCAGAGAAAAGATGGGCGTGGGGCCAGTCAGAGGTGTTTGCCGGTTCTCCGAACTACTCAAAGGTTCCACTACTGGTTCTCCAGCACTGGTCAGAACCTGCTGAATACCACCTCTGGGCGGAAATAAACCTCAAGTTGAACATCAGAGAAAGAACATATTGACGGAAGAGGGATACCCCTAGCCTACATTATTGAGGAGAGGTTGCTAGTTCTCTCCAGAGTTTTCATTAGAAATTGAAAACAAGGCAGAATCCTTGAATCCAGGCCAACATTTCACTGCAAGCCTCTGAAATTAACCACACCTGTCAGTGGGGATCTCCTCTCTTTCCTTCCCTTCCCCACATCTCTCGTTTAAGCCTGACAACCCTCATAAATCATTTTTGCAGGTGACTTCGCCTTCTAGATTAGGCTAATTGGGTTCTTAATAGCCCTACTGAACTCAGGCCACCGAGTCCTTTGAAGTACAGAGTCAGTGTGTTTCCTTGGTGGACTTTTCATTTCCCTGAGATGAGATCAGCCATGAATCATGTAGTCCACCTCTGGGGACTAGGGTTTAAAAAAAGGCTGGCAATTAATCTCTGACACCATTAAAATGGTCTGCCATAATACAGCTTTTCACAACTGTTGCTATTGCGAGTACAGCTCCCATCGTAGGTGGCTGGCTCTGTGGGGACTGGGCCTAGTGAGAGTTAGAGTCCAACCCATCTGGTAAACTGCAGTTTCAGCACATCTGAAGGAGGCTCCAGAATAGTGAACATGGTCAGATTAATCATAATGAAATGCTATGCCAGTTCCAAGCTGGGACCTGCTTCTGCTTACAGTAACGTAAAATAATAATTACTATATGCCGTATTACAGATATAGAATTGGAAGGGACCTTGCAGGTCATCTAGTCTCACCCTCCCCTGCCCAAACAGAAGACCCTACACCATTTTTGACAATGGCAGTCCAGTCTCTTCTTGAAAGGTTCCAGGGATGAAGCTCCCACAACTTTTGAAGGCAAGCCATTCCACTGGTGGATTGTTCTCACTGTCGGAACATTTCTCCTTATTCCCAGGTTGAATCTCCCCTTGTTCAGTTTCCATCCATTATTGGAAATGTATTAGCAGAGTTGTAAGATAGGTAGCATTGGGTACAAGTCTCATCCCACTCTGCCATTGCACCTATCATTTGGAACATCTTGCACCTTGGAGTGAGGTCAGCTCCCACCTTCCTGAACTTTCATAAGAGCTTAAAGATGTGGTTCTGGTCTGGAGCTTCAATGGGGAAATTTCACATTGGGGATGGTTGATAACAACAGCACTAAGACTTATAGACTGCTTCACGGTGCTTTACAGCCCTCTCTAAGCAGTTTACAGAGTCAGCATATTGCCCCCAATAACAATCTGGGTAATTTGACCTACCTCGGAAGGATGGAAGGCTGAGTCAACCTTAAGCCTGGTGAGATTCAAACTGCCAAATTGCAGGCAGACTGCAGTCAGCAGAAGTAGCTTGCAGTACTGTATTCTAACCATTGCACCACCTCCGTTAATAACAGATTCCATCTCCCCCCTTTCTTATCCTACTCCATCCCTCCCCATCTTTTAATTAGGGTTGAGTATTTGTATTTTATAATGTTGTTTATAGTGTTGTATAGTTTTAACTTTTTAATATCCATTGTTAAGCTACTCAGAGTTACTCCACTGTTAAGATGGGCAGCCAATAAATGTAAAAAATAAATTAAAATGGGAATGTAAGATTCAGAAAGTAATAAAATGTTAGCAACTCCAGATAACAGTTGGCTTCCTTGTCAACTCTGCAGCAGAGAGTACAAGCAACTGCATAACTTGATTTCTCATTGCTTAAAAACTGGCAGTTGCACATATAAATACAATCTGGTGAGATATACTATCAGAACAAGGCGATGTTTCTAAAGTGCTGTCTCTGGTGAGCTGGATCTAAACATTTCCTTTCTCTAACAAGAGACTTTGTCTCATTGAAGGATCTCCATTTAACCCACCAGTCTGTTTAATGTGTAATAGGGCTTCTCTTGAATTTGGTTCAGTATGAAATGCAAACCTAATTATTATGGCTTATGGCTTATGGCTGGGGGATGATGGATGTTGTTATCACATGGAGAGCACTGACTCAGAAAGGTTCATATGGGTACTTGAATTGTTCTCAAGCCTTCATTCTGTAGTCATTGTCTTGGTGGCTTCATGGAGGTCTTGAAGGAGGAAAGTATTCAATCCAACCCCGAATCTCTTTAGGTAGGTCTTGAAAAATCACCCAGGATCCTGAGAAGCCACTAACAGTCAAGGCCTTAGAGCAGGGGTCTCCAACCTTGGCCCCTGGAAGCCTGGCGGACTTCAACTCCCAGAATTCCACAGCCAGCTGGCTGTGGAACTCTGGGAGTTGAAGTCCGCCAGGCTTCCAGGAGCCAAGGTTGGAGACCCCTGCCTTAGAGATACCTCATCTGGCTACTCTATATTTAACTAGCCCTTTGTGCAACACTACAACTCTTCATATCCCATGTGATTACTGGAGCTCAGCACCAAAACAACCTTGAGATTAATTGCATCCCAATGGGCCATTATCCTTGAACTGTGTGATTTCATTTGCCATATGCCTGGGCTCAATGGAGATTTCATTTAATTAAGCTGCACTAGAAGTAACGTTTCTCAATCAGTGAAACTTCTGGTACCATCCCAGAAAGTCCACGTATAACCTTGGGTTCCTGAGTCCTCTTATTTGTGGGAGTAGTATTAACCATCAATTTCCTAGGAGTTTGGGAAACATACCTACAAGGAAGGGAAGAGGAGGACTGTGAATCCTCAGTGAGGAGGTAAGGCTGCAGGGCAAGGACATGTAAAGAGGGTGAGACACTATCTGCCTATTTGATAATGCCTTTAAAATCTCTCTTCAGATATATGCCATTGGAGAAGTTCAACAAGAGCTTGCTCCAACCAGGTGCCTCCAAGACGAACTTCAGTTCCTATCGCCTCCCAAGAGAACAAAGCCAATAACCAAACCAGCTAACAGATAACTAGCCTAGAACCCTTTAAGAGTCTGGAAAAAATAATTGCAAGCTTGATTGCAAAACAAATTGCTGATGAGCACTGCTAATTTTGTTATTACATATAAAAATCATTTGCTAGAAAGCATTCTGCCTGCACATTTAGCACTGCCACTACCAAGCTACTGTGTATCTTGATGGGAAGGCACAAGCTGATAGCTTAATTGGCTTTAAATGAAAATGACTGTATGTCCTGATTATTGCTTTCTTTAGTAACAGCAGATAAATTGCTGACAATTAGGTTTCACTTAAATTGCAGGTGAAGATATTTGTGGGGGAATGATAATATACCCTCATAATAACAGAATGGTTGCCCATCAAGCTATGGTGCTTCTTTTTGACTAGAGAGCTCCCAGTAATCTACCCAGAGATAAAAAAGCTGTTTTGCATCCTTGAGTCTGTCTGCCTTCAAAGCATCTATTTCATTATATTTTATTCAATTGCTCCCAATACAAAGCAAATGGAGACAAGAAAGCTGGAGAAAGAAAACACCAAGATGCAACTGTTTTCTTCTGGCCCTCTTGTTGCAAACTAAGCAAAAGAAGTACTGTAGCAAGTTGGGAGCTTTGACCAAGGCCAATATGGGAATGCAGAATCTCATCAGTTGCAAATTGTAAGAGGCAAGGTGGATGAAGGAAAGGCTAACTAGACTGAATTAATTCATTGACGTGGGATCATACAATACAATGGATATGTTTGCACAATGTAGTTCAACTATAATTTATTCCAGGGGTCTCCAAATTTGGCAACTTTAAGACCCATGCTTGCTGGGGAATTCTGGGAGTTGAAGTCCACAATCTTAAAGCTGCCAAGTTTGGAGACCCCTGCTTTTTTTCAATTAACCCAAGCTTCTGGGCATAAAATATTTCACCCTCTTTGAGAATGGGCATAGCATGTTCATAGAATCTGTCAGTAAAAGAGTCCAAAGTACGGACACTGGTTATTACAATTTTAACCTTAATTACAATGTGTGAGGTTTAATGTATTGTGCTAATATAAGCCATTGGGTTAGTTCAGGATTGAGCGAATTAAAAAAAAAAGGTTAATGCAGGAACCAACTTGAGTGTTGTATACACACAACCAGTAAAGAAGACTGCAATCAGGTTGCTCTACTTCAAGGTCTTTTTTTCCATATTTCAGAGGCTGAAATTGCAGGTTTAAGCCTAATTCAAATATAGTGCTATTGGATAATTCTGGCCAATCTCTATGGCGAGGGCCACATATTAGATTCAACTACTGTACGGTTTCATCTATAAACCCAGACATTATGTCCATAGGTGATATTCAGCAGGTTCTGACTAGTTCTGGAGAACTGGTAGTGGAAATTTTGAGTAGTTCAGAATCCCACCTCTGACTGGCCCTGCCCCCATCTATTCTCTGCCTCCTGAGTCCCAGTTGATTGGCTGGGTCTTCTTTGGTTGCCCTACACAGGAGAACAGAGCTGGAAAGAAGGTTAGTGGGGTGGGGAGGGAATGGGGATTTTCCAGTAACCTTCCCCTGCCATGCCCACCAAGCCACGCCCACAGAATTGGTAGTTAAATTTTTTTGAATCCCACCACTGTAGGAATTGAAGCTGGCAAGTTGTGACCAGCAAGTCTGGGACCAGCATTCTGGAACCAGCAAGACTGTTATGTCACTACAGAACAATAGGTTGCACCAAACAATCTATTATGATGAAGGATGGAAGGGGAAAAAACCTCAAGATTTCAATCTTAGAACAAACACATCTATAATTAGATTCCCAGGCCCAGTAGAAGACAATATATCTGGAATAACAGCAACTTATCCAGTGTAGCTCTGCTTTTAATGTTTTTGTGAGAGCTCTTGGATACCATTTGAGTCTTTAAAGAGAATTATTGCAATGCCTTGAGTGTTCTTCTGGCACTTTTGGCTTCATGGTTATGTGTGCACCAAAACAATCAGGCTGTTTTAAAATTGTGATTGAACTTAGGCTAAGCCAAGATTTTTTGGTTAATTGCAAGGATATTATTCAGAGAATAAAATGAAGAGAGGTTCCTTATCCCATGCTATGTTGGTCAACTTGCCTGGTTACAAAAAAAGGCAAAATATAAATATTGTGGCTTAGTTACACAATCCTTCAAAAAAATAGCTGCTCTTTATGACAGTGACAAATCAGCAACATCGAAACCAGGATGCCCAAGACTGCATTCTTTGACATCCTTCTTCCTAAATTAAAATAGAATGGGGACCAATCTGAATACTTTATTTGGCCAAGTGTGATTAGATACACAAGGAATTTTTCTCCAGTGCAAAAGCTCTCAGTATACAAGCAAAGCAACAGAATAATAACAAATCATAATAATGATACCAATAAGAAGGGTTAGTGAAGAAAATGGAAAAAAGAGGAAATCTTATGAGATTATCCAATCTCACAAAAATTTGTTCTTACGCTCCAAAGTCAGGATGCCATCTTTCCAAAAATACAAATGGGACTATATTGCAAGATTATATTCATATTACATTGGACTAAATTTTGCTTAAGGAAAAAAAAAGTGAGGCATCATAAGAGGTGCTCGCAGTAAAATACAATCTCTACTTCGAAAGGCTTAGTTAGAAAACCTTCCTTTTAGTGCCTTGGACTTGTTCTTGCTCTGTCTCCTATAGAAGTATGACAGCCATTTATAGAGATGACTCACTGCCACCCATTCTTTAGGTAGCTTAAGTTACCTACCAAAAACACGGATGCACGCAAAGAAGAGACGTGAAACACAACTGCCCTTACAATTTAGACTATTTAAAGGATATACAAAGCCCTCTATGCTTGCAACTAAAGTGTCAGGCTTTTAAACTCATAGGAATGGAATTGCATGTTTAAATGTCAGGGTCAAACTTCAAACTTCTCATAAAAAGCAAGTAGCCACAAATTTCTGTTATTTGAGCCATGGTGGTGCAGTGGTTAGAGTGCAGTACTGCAGGTTACTTCTGCTGAATGCTGGCTGCCTGCAATTTGGCAGTTTGAATCCCACCAGGCTCAAGGTTGACTCAGCCTTCTATCCTTCCGAGGTGGGTAAAATGAGGACCCAAATTGTTGGGGGCAAGAGGCTGACTCTAATAAACTGCTTAGAGAGGGCTGTAAAACACAGTAAAGCGGTATATAAATCTAAGTGCTATTGCTATGGCTATTTCAAATAAGTCTCACCTATAGATGCAAATTTTTGGGCAACTACTAAATTCAAAATCATATATATATGGCATCAGGCAATACAATACAGAAGCCTGATGATGGCAGATGAGATTCTGCCGAAACGTTGCTACAACTTTAAAAGCACAACTACAACGACATGGGAAAATACCTGAACAATGCTGAATACCATACATGTAAGTACCCGCAAAAACTTAAGAAAAGATATAGATAGATAGATAGATATAGATATATAGATATATAGATATAGATATGTATAGGACTGGGTGGACATCCTGTTGCCTTTAACATTAATAAAATGGCAAGAAGCTACATTCCTTTGGGATTGACTTAATAGGTGCTATGTTACCACTGAGAGCAGTGTTTACCATGAGGTCAATACTGACCCCAAGGATCAATGCGATTATCCAAGGGGTCGATAAATGGTCTCCTTTTGGCCTATAGTCAAAAGGAGGAGGTCAGTAAATGTCAGGGAGTCAACAAGTGATTGATAAATGATGAACGGTTGATTGGGGATCAATTTATCTTTCTAGCCTCTGTAGAATTCCATGCTAATCCCCGGTCCTGAAGGGGAGGTAGTTAGTGGTGAGAGTGTTACCCAGGGTTGGATGTTCAGTAGCAGGAGCAGCCTTGAGTTGTCTCTATTCATTATTATCTGTGGTACTATTAATTAAATTTGCTACTATTAAATTATTTTCACATGTTTGGAGGTTGATGAACAATCTGAATCTTCATGAAGGGTTGATGAACTGAAAAATACGGGGAACCTTGGTTGAGATGCAACAAATTGGAAAAAGCAGAACCTTATAATTGTATCAATGATCCTTTGTCACTATTTTTTTTTTTTTTTTTAGAAATGGGGAAGCTTTGAGAAGGATCAACATTTCCTGTTTCTCTTCTTTATTTTCTTATTTTCCTTTCAATATATTTTTCAGCCCATCAAATCACTTCTGTTGCAAAGACATTTTTGAATTCCCTTCCCAAAACATATGTTATCATCCCACTAGCCTTTTGGCTTTATTTTACTCTAGTAAAAAAAAAAGGCCAGGAGGAGCAGCTATCTATTATTTCCAATATATCAAATATTTTCTTAAATTGTGATTTGTTCATTCTGGTTTCACAAAGGTTCACACAACAGCCAGAGGCAATATAAGACAATTTTTTTTCTGCCTTCCAGAGTATAACTTAAGACATAAGACATAAGAAAATGAAAAGTCTTAAGCTTTTGAATTCTGTTTTAATGCCCTTTTTTTCTCTTGACAACCGATTATGTCATAATTATGAGATTTCAGCTGCTTTATGTATTCTTCTAGAAATTGGTACTTTGCATTAAAGCAATTCGTAATTAACTTTTTCAGTGAATGGGATTCACTACTGGTTTTTTTAAATTGGAATGATTATTATGGACAACTCAGCTCACTAGTGTCCTTGAGGTGTTTTTTTTATATATATAAAGCAATCATTCTTGGGCCAGTCCTCTCATTAGACACAGTGAAGCTCTTACCTAAAGAAACAAACTTTAGGAAGTAACAGCAAGATTCTGAAAAGAGGAGGAGGTGCAGGGCAGCATAGCCTGGATCCCTAGTTAACCTGCTGTCTTTATCTTCAGCAGGGAGTGACTTGCATATTCTACTCATTGCTCTTGCTCTATTAGGAGCTTTATTTTACTCTATTAGGAGCTCGGTCATAATGTGGGAGGGGTTGGTTTTGACTAACATATTCTATGAACACAATTGGATAGGAGAGGAGAGAAGGGGAGGAAAGGGAAAGGGGGAGAGGAGAGGCGAAAGGGAGGAGAGGGGAAGGGAGAGGAGGGAAGGGGAAGGGGAGAGGAGAGGAGAAAGTGAGGGAAGGGGAGAAGAGAGGAAGGGGAGGAAAGGAGAGGGGAAGGGAGGAGAGGATTTTATTTGGCCAAGTATGATTAGACACACAAATAATGTGTCTCTGGTGCAGAAGCTTTCAGTGTACATGCAAAGCAACAAATCATCATCATCATACCAATAAGAGGGAGGAATAAAGAAGATAATACAGATAACTAATAGTACTACAGCCACACTACATGAATAAATATACCTAAACATTAGACATTAAGGTCTATAAACCATTGTTCATAGCTTCATATGAAGGAAGCAAGTCGAGAACCCATGGCCAACTGGCCTTCAAGTCCATTTTCTATTTTTTTCCTTTTTTGTTTGTGCAAGCATACATCTTTGTCTGACCACAATGGTCTGAACGTAAGTGGGATTCTCTCCTATCATATTGTGGCAGTTCAGTGTGTCTGCTCTAAGGTTAAAAACCAGAAGAGAATTGGCATGGTCAAAACTAAAACTCCCAAAATGCCTTCCTGAAACCAGAAAACCATGAGCCTTGCCCACACATGCCAGTCCCAGCCGCTTCTACCACTTTACCCATTACCCTCCTCGAACAGTCTTCTGCTTGCTTATGTCAACCTTCTGCTGCTGTGTGAGTCCTGCCAATTGTGGTTTACTCAATAAACCATACTTAAGTAAGTGCGGTGGCTGAACTCAGATCTTCAGTTGAATTAGCCAAGGTGGCTCTTTTCAGGATTGCAAAACTCTAGTACCCAGCAAAAAAATGCCACAACTTTTCCAACCCAAATGCCATTTGTCAGCTCCAAACATGATTTCCATAGCAACAATGCAAATGTGGAAGCATTCCATAATCATTAGGGAGAGGGGCTAGGCAGTATAAACAGTGACTGCAGTAGATTACATGCCTATTACAAATAGTTGCGGTTCCTGAGCACTAGTAATTATACCTAATTGTGCATTTAATTGTGTAATTGAAAACTCACATATGGAAGAATTGAGAGTTGCCTTCCTCTCCTTCTGGCATAAGCGAGGAGGCCAAGCTGTGGATGCCACATTCACAATCTCTTGACCAACCCATCTACTTTCACACAGAGTCTTCCACGAGGGTCACAAATACCAGATATGGTACCACGAACACATGTAATGTGGTATGGAGCAAGATGCTACTCAATTTTGGGGGAATTTTGAAAGCAGGTAGAAATGGGAATGGTTTTACAAGTTCACTCAAGTAACGATAGATAAGCTCATTTGATATTGACATATTCAACAATTCAAGGATGATGTCACCACATAGTACACCAATAAGCATGAGGGAAAGATCATTCCAGGCGGGTTTGACTGTTGTTCTTTTAAAAGCACTGCCGATAATTGCATTTTTTGATGGAACTGGAAGTAATTTGAAAAATCATCCCTTGGTGATTTTTGTGCAGGAAAAATCCACACAAAAATCCCCCTTAAAGCAATCAAACATCAACCTGATTTTTAAGGGATATTATGTTAATATTAAAGGCTCCCCTATCTATAAAGCCTTTGGCCATATGCTATTGAACTTAAGGAATTTGATTACAGTATTATCAAATTCAAACTTTACTTGGAAAAGCATTCCATTGAAACATTCTCAAGTATCTTAACAGCCTTATTTCTTTTTATGTCATACGGATCTTAAATAACAAGCCACACAAAACTATTGCATATTAATTTTAATATGCTTAAAGAGCTCTATTCAGCTATCTGCCCCTTAGGGTAATACACTTCTCCCAAATTAATTACTACTTTGAGTTTAAATTAGATTGATACTGTATTCCTTCCAGTTGTCCAATTTCAATTGATTTTATCCATGTAGTGCCTCTCTGAATTATCTGAATTACAAGAGAGAAGGGTCTCTGTGTGAAGTCTGTGTTTTCAAAGCCTTCTTTTTTCTACATAACTTCTCAGAAGGTCCAGTAACTTTGCAGAATCATGATGTCAAGTGATGTTCCAGGACTTGTAGAAAGAGAAGTTTGTGTGGCTGGAAACATACAGGGGTCTTTTTTTTTTTAATAAAGGAGAAACTGATGGACAAAGTCCCCCAATGCCACCTTGTACATTTAATAATTTATTATTCACAATGTGAATTTTCTCAATTTCTTTTTTTTTTCATTTTTTCCCTTTAAAACCCACTCAAAGGCAAAATGAAGGGGAGCAATTAGGATCTCCAAACTTGGCACTTTTTAAGACTTGTGGACTTCAACACCCAGAATTCCTCAACCAGCCACCTTAGATGCTAACTGGGGAATTCTGGGAATTGAAGTCCACAAGTCTTAAAGGTGCCAAGTTTTAGAGATCCCAGTCTAGATAAATGACTCTTCATAGGAGAGATGTCCTGTTCAGAGCAAACCATGCATAGGCAATTTTGTCTAATCATGGCAAATTCTAGATGTGTAGACTTTGGCTACCAGAATAGTCAACAATGGTTATACTGCATGGACTTCATCCACGTGCCAGAAAGTTGCCACAGGTGGGATATATGACACTAGGTTGTCAAGATACACCAAAAATCAGGATCAAAAGCAAAAACAACAAATTCTGGAACAAGTTTTTCTGTCTATTGCTTGTACATTAAAAGTTAATGCATGCACCAGAGACAAATTCCTTGTGTGTCTAATCACACTTGAGCAATAAAGAATTCTATTCTGTTCTGTTCTATTTTATTCCTTTTTATGTCAGCATGATGCCCTCTTGGCTATAGAAAGCCAAGAGGGCTCAGGAAAATGAGATCACAATTAATATACTCAGGAAAATGAGATCACAATTAATATATGATTGGCCAAACGCTCCACATTAATGCATATTTTGTTTGTTCATGATTTACTGTGTAAACCACAATCGGCTGGCATACTAAATCTTAATGTATGATTTACAAGTCACAGATTCTGGGTTTGTACAAGACATTAAGCCAAACCTAAATAAACCACATTGCAACTTAGGGCAATACAGTATACAGACCACTATTGCAGTGCTCTTTGTTCAGTATTTGGCCAACTCGTCATTCCTAGCACTATTTAAATAACACACAGAGTATTTAAAAGCACAGAAGACAAGGTCTGTTTCTCCAGGTTAGCCAGTATTAAAAACCAAATATCCATTAGAGTTACTTGGGTTAGCTTAATTCCAGCTAATGGGTACTAACTCAAAAAGAAAGAGATGTTTAGGAATAATAATGAATGAAAACCCAATAAAGATTATGTTACAGTAGTCTAGGTAACAAAAGCATTAATGAGAGCTGTCACATCTTGGTTGAGCAGAAAAGTCCATAGTCTATTCACAAGATAGATGGTGCAATCTGCAAATGATTTCATTACACAACAGGCAGTTAACCTATGAAATTCATTAACACCAGACACCCTGATGGCCAGCAATTTAGAGATTTTTAAATGGACAGCAGACAAATGAGTAGATGATCAAGCAATCCATTTTGATGGCTGCACGCTACCCACAGAATCAGAGTATTCTCCACAGTGCCAGCTGCAAGGGAGCGACACTGGAAGACAGCTATGGTCCTCACCTCTCATTTTCCTGTTTCTCAGATGCATCTTGCCACCCAGGGTGTGATCAGAGATCGCAACACTAAAAGGGGTCTCAGAATGTCTACGGAGATTCTCAGTCATCCAAGTCATGGTTATCCCAAAAGTGCTTTTTCAAGAGGCAACTGAATAGAATAACAGAGTTGGAAGGGACCTTGGAGGTCTTCTAGTCCAACCCCCTGCTTAGGTAGGAAACCCTACACCACTTCAGACAAATGGTTATCCAATCTCTTCTTTAAAAACTTCCAGTGTGGGAGCATTCACAACTTCTAGAGGCAAGTCCTTCCACTGATCAATTGTTCTAACTGTCAGGGAATTTCTCCTTAGTTCTAAGTTGCTTCTCTCCTTGATTAGTTTACACCCATTGCTTCTTGTCCTACCCTGAAGGTCGTAAAAATTCCTTGAAACCGGCCATCACCATAGAAACGGCTGTAATTACCCCCCTTTTTGAAGAGAGAAGCCAAACCCAACTAGCAATTAAAAAAAAAAAAAGAACGCAGCCTCTTTTTCTCTTTACCAGTAGAACCCAAAGGAAATATTTGTTTCTTCTCCTGGAACTAAAAGGCTCTATCTAAAGTCAAAGAATATTAGCCTGCATCATTCAGCAACGTAGACTGCCCAACTGGACTTCCTTTGTTTTTCCTTGAAGATGTTTTGCTTCTCATCCAGGAAACTTTTTTCAGTTCTCAGAAGATAACTCCTCATGCTATCACCAAGCAGCACCAAGAGAAACCTTCAAATGCAACCTGGGAACATTTGCATAAATGTCTTACAATTCACCCCAAAGCCACCCAGGGCCAAGCAGCACACTGTCAAAGACTCCCCTGCCTTCTTCTGTAGGGCCCCAAAACTCTCGAAGAGAAGAATGAGTCAATCAATGAGTCAGAGAGGAGGCTCATGTTAAGAGACAGATCCGGTTATCAAACAAAGCTGACACCCTGTGGAAGCGGGGCTGCACTTATAAAACAGTGGGGCTGCAAAAGGAGCTGCTTAAAAAAACCCACAGCAGGATCAATTCCTCCCACGGTACTTTGAGAGAGAGCGTCCTGCAGCCTATAAACAGCAGATATAACAAGCCCTGCAGGGAGTTGCACAGTCAATCATGGATTGTGAGGTGCGACAGCTGTGGGCAAACAGTGGAAATGGGCTGGACACACAGGTCACACTTAAGCCAAAATGTGACTTGTTTGTTGCAGACTTAATGAGAGGGTGGCCAGCTTCTTGGTTGCCCAAATGCCACACAGGATATACTGGTGACGTAACATGAGTAGGATTGTGTGATGCACAAGGGAAGGAGGGGGAGGGTGTGCAATGAGGGTGGGGCTCATTTACTTAACTGAGTTAGGTCTATTTGGGGCATAAATTCTGCTATGCATGGACTCAGAATTAAAGGAATTGATTCAAAGTCACGATCCCTTGGGACTGCAGGCTGATTCCTTAAAACTTTTTTTGTTTTGCAGAACCAACCATTTGTGGCTTATTCTGCAAATGAAGGGTAGTGTAATGTGTAAATCTCCACTTTCTCTGGCCATCAGTTGGAGGAAAGGCATACATGGAAGGAAGGAAGGAAGGAAGAAAGAGAAAGAGAGAAAGAAAGAGAGAGAGAAAGCAAAAGAGAGAAAGAAAGAGAGAGAAAGCAAAAGAAAGAAAGAAAGAAAGAAAGAAAAAGAAAGAAAGAAAGAAAGAAAGAAAGAAAGAAAGAAAGAAAGAAAGAAAGAAAGGAAGGAAGAAAGGAAGAAAGCTCTTTGTGCCTTGCTTGCTGTTTTTTTTCCAAAACCATCTGGTTGATGGCCGTAGAAAACTGGATGCTAGGATGACAGGCTGCTGACTGGGACAAACACATCCCCATCAAGTCCATGCCGGCTGTAGCCATTTACTTGTAGCTGGTTCCTGGGAACAAAGCCAACCTGTACTGGTTCACTGAAGCTGAACCCAGAGAAAACAGCTGCATAAAACATGAGTTGCCCAACAGTCACTTCATCCTAAAGAACTCTTGAAAGGGTGGACAGAAGAACGTTGCATTTCAAAGCATCTCTCGTAATACAAAAGGCCTTCTATCATTTGCATTCTGCCTATCTGTCATCTCTGGACCTGCTTCGGGGTGCATGATATCCAGCTGAGAATTCCCACAGCCTTCGTTTCCAAAATCCTTGGATATGGCCATCGGAGCCCTTTCAAAAGTTACTGCTGAACTGGGATTTTTGAATATAGTGGGTTAGAAACCTCTAATGCAAAGGAAAATGAAACAAAATAACTAAAAATCAATTCTTTTAATTTTAGATAGATTCAATCGTTTTCGTCCTGATTCAACTTTTCTTTTTTCTTTTTTAGTGCAAATGCTAAAGCCAATTGTAGGTTGAAAGATGTTGTGCACTTAAGACCTACAGGAAAAAAATAAAGGAGTGTCCACGATGGGCCAGGCAAAGAATGTCGTGTACATTTTTCTCATCATTGTGCAAATGACGTACAGCATGTCATTGTGTCAATCTAAACAATTACAAACTATATGTCATTTGCTTGGCATCACAATATCGTACATGCTATGTTACTATGCCTAATAACAAACGCCTATGGATACATATTAATAAAAGTTTGCATGATATCTCCACACTATCCAGAACCACAAAACATACTAAGGAAAAAGCTATAACTTTCAAATCACAATAGCAATGTGCTAAGCCAAGCCATCTACTAGGAGTAGCCGGTTGCTGGGTTAGAGAGTGGAATAACATTAATGGCCTAACAATTTGTACATCCTAAAAGAGCAGCTTCCAAAGAGTATAGATATCCATGGACTCTAGATGCAATTCTGATACCACAACATATTGAAGATACAAATGAAGCACTTATGGAGTTGGTTCAGAAAGTCAGGGTTTGATTCTGATTTGCAAAGCATGTACAGGATAGGTTCTCACATTTTGTTAACCTGCAATGTGTTTAATTTCAATTTAATGTTTTGTCTGAACCCTGTATAAAACTGTATAGCAATGACTACGAATATTAAAAAATGGCTTACACCGAATCAATGACTAACCCAACGGTGAATATTCTGGCCCATGAGCATACAAGGATGTCATATGCATAGTGCTATCATCATCACATAAACCAAGTTAAATGAATTTTGCTCATGTTATTTTTATGGATAAGATGATATTGTAGTTTTCAATGATCATTATTGTATTCTTGACTAGCAAGAGCTCTGCCCAATTTATGCCAACTCTATCTGGAAACAATGGGTATGGAACCCAGGTCCATCAATAGGCAAAATACATTTTCAATACATTTTCAGTTATTGTGCAATCAACCTAGTGATTTCCCCCCCCCCCCCAATGGACATTCAAGTGTATGGTTATAAAGTACTAATTGAAGATTCCACCTCCATGGACGCATTCAGGGATGGTGGTAACAGCACCCACAACTACAAATAAACTGGGAAGATCATGCATTCCATGTGGTAAGATGGAATGATGGGAAATGCCTGTGTTGGAACTTTATCAAACATAATTACCCTATGAGAGCACTAATTCTCACAATTTGTATGGTGGGTGAGCTAATCATCTCTACTTTCCTCAAAGCGACAACCAAAGCTATGCCCCACATGCTGCTGTATGAAATTAAATTTCCACTATGTTCTGTTTTGAGTTAGCCTGTTACAAAAATAAAACTGGAAAGTAGAAACACGATCCTAACGAAGCAGAAAAGAAGTTTATGTCAACTTTTATGCCATAAGAATAGCAATCTGCTGTAACAGTAGACCTGTTTATTGCTCTTGTGAGCTTATTATAAATTTCTTTTCAGGACATCAGTACAAAATGACCGATGTGATGCCTTTCTAATCTGCATTTTTTTAAAACAGCAAAAGCAAAATCCACTTTGGCAAACCCTTGAGCACCACATTAAAATTTCCTGTAAAGAGAAAGATCACTTTTCCTCATCCTCTTCAACCACAGCTTCCTGAATAGCTTCTCATAAAAGCTAAAAACAGCTCCAGCACCTGCAGCTCCAAAAAGACAATCACATTTTTTTTTTTTTACCTTTCCCCTCCCCTGTGCTAGTTTTTCTCTTACGCTGAACTTCACTGGAGATCTTCAGCTAGAGATCAGCTAAAAGAAACCAGCCCAGGCCAAGATCTACAGGCCCTGAGCAGCTTATAATATAAAATTCAATGAAAGGAGAAAATGGAAGATCAGGGATAAAGCTCACCAAAATGGGCAGTATTCTCATGCACTCTTTCCTTCACTTGTGGAATCCCTGTGACTTCTGATTACTAGCAAACAGTCTCCGAGAGTCTCCTTGTGGTTGTGTGACTTCGTTGTTTTTTAAATACAGGTAGTCCTCAATTTACAACCGCAATTGAGTCTGACATTTATGTTGCTAAGTGAAACATGTAAGTGAATTTTGCCCCATTTTACGACCTACCTTACGACCTACCTTACCTCAGTCGTTAAGTGAATCATTGCAGCTGTTATGTTAATAACATGGCTGTTAAATGAATCTGGCTTCCTGGGTTATTTTGCTGGTCAGAAGGTCGCAAAAGGGGATCACAATATGCCCCGGGATACCTCAACCATCATAAATATGAACTACCAGTTGATCTGCATCCAAATTTTGATCATGTGACCATGAGGATGCTGCAACAATGGTTGAAGTGTGAAAAATTGTCCTAAGTCACTTTTTTTCAGTGAGGTTGTAACTTTGAACGGTCATTAAATGAAGTGTTGTCAGTGGAAGACTATCTGTATTCTCTCAGGTACCCAGAGAATGTCCATGGTTACCTGGTTTCATTTCTTCCCCCCCTTTGGTTCCTGGTCAAAATTTGGATTTCTGAGCCACCAAATCAATCAAGCAATCAAAACAGGGCGGGGCTGAGAGGCGGGGCAGCTCCCTCCCTCCCTCTCTCTCATTCCCTCCCCCTCCCTTCTTCCCTCCCTCAGCTCCCTCTCTCTCTCCCTCCCTCCCCGCCTCTCTCTCAGAGCCCAAGCGGGCTATTTATTCCTGCTTCGTGGTGACCTTCTGTCATTGGCCACGCCAGCCACGGAGTTTGTCCAACTCCGTTGGAGGCCGGGGAGGAGGAAGAGGTGGAAGAAGAGGAAGGGGCGCTCCCCGCCGCCTGCCACCGTCCCGGCGAAGAGCTTTAAAGTTTGAGCTGCAGGAAGGGAAGCTTCGTCCGGCCGCCCAAGCCCCGTCCGGGCGTCTCTTATTAAGGTGTTTCTCTCCCCCGCCCCACCCCGCCGCACCCCCAAAGGAGATCCGGTCCCCCCGATCCCACGCCTCTCCACAAAGGGCTGGGCCGGGGAAGGGGGTCTCCGGCTAACCGGGCTGGGCTGCAAAGGTCGCCCCATCCCCCCTCGGCCGGATGGATTCCCCGCTGGGCTCACCAGTTGCAAGGAGCAGAAGCCGACCAGCGTGCAGCGCCCGTTGCATCTGCCCATGGTCGCCGGTTGGCCGAAAGCCTCCTTCTCGCCGTTACCGTCAGGAAGAGCGCCGCGCCTCCCGTTGCTAGTGACAACCCCCGGCTCGGAGGGCATCCAGAGGCGGAGGCTGCAGCAGCGGCACCGGCCGGCTCCTGTGTGCCATAGCTGCCCGGCGAGAAAGAGGCGCCTCGTCCGTCTCCCCGCGCGCCGCCTTTTGTCTCCTGTCGCCGAGGAGAGAGGGAGGGAGGGAGGGAGAAAGGGAGAACGGAGCCGCCTCAAGGCGTAATCTGCTGCCCCCGCCGCGCCGCCCCTCAGCCCGCGGGAAGCAGCAGCCCCCTGGCTCCTTGGGAAGGTGGCTTGTTCGTTTCCGCCCGCGCTCAGCAGCAACCGGGCTCCGTCACACACACACACACACACACCCCGGGCTGAGAGGGTCTACCGGTCGATGAGAGAAGCTAGCCGGGGCTTTGTCCCGCGCGTTACATGCGGGGGAGGAAGACTCTCCGCCGCCTGCAGAAGCGCCACTCTCAAAGCCTCCGCTCTATTGTTTTCTCCGCCTCCTCCGCCGACACACCCACGGCCGCGCTGCTCCCGGGCGGGCGCGGAAGAGCGAGCCGGCGCTGGCTTGGGAAGGGCAAGCGTCACTCCACGAGACGGGAGGCAGCGCAACCAACCCCTTGACCGGAGGCAGAAGACGGTCGCGCGCGGGAGAGGAGGGCGAGTGGGAAACAGCCCCCTCCCCACACAGACACACACCACGTGGTTCTCCAGCTGCGCCCTGGGCGTGAGGGTGAGGCGTGTGGAGAAAAAGAGAGAGAGAGGCGAGAGCGCGAGCCCCTCCCCGCCTCTGCCTTCGGCTGTCCAGTCACGAAGACGGACGCCGCGGAGCGAGGGGCTGGGCCTCGACCGGCTACGCCTCCCCTTCTCGGACAGTTGTGGGTCCCTCAGGGCGCGAAGGCGGAGGCGGGGGAAGTTGGGAGGATGGAAGAATTAGGTGGTGGGGTCGCCGCGGCTCTTCTCGACACAAACGTGCAGCGGGTCGAGGGCGCGTCTGGAACATGCCTTGCCGGCGCGTTTGTTCTTTGACAAGTCTGGCCATTTGGGCAGCTTGGATCCCTGTGGACAGGGACTTCCAACGTACTCATTCACTCAAAACCTTTTAGTACTGGGAACATAGTCAGGCCAAAAAAAAAGGACCGAGCCAAAAAAAAAAGACTAACCAAACATAAGATACTCTGCGAGGTTGGTCATTAATGTTGAGTGTGCGCCAACTTTTTTCTTTATTTCTTTATTTTGTCAAGCGATTATAAGATAATAGGTATAAGCAAAAACATAGTTATGAATACATGGATACATATAAGAAAAATAAAAACAATAGGACAGGGACCTTAGGCACCTTGATGTGCTTATGCAGACCTCTTAGGAAAGGGATGAGGCCCTGAAAATACTGTTTGTTGTTACCTAAGTTTTTATTCGTATCCAATCTTTTAGTAGGTTTACAAATAACTCGAAGTGGTAAACATATCCACAGCATCTTCCCTCCTCCTGTTTTCCTCGCCATGGACCAGGTAAGGTGAGTTGAGCTGAGACTGTGACTGGCCCAAAGTCACTCAGGTTGGCTTTCAGGACTGGAATTCAATGGTCTCCCGATTTCTAACCTGATGCCCAGAGGTGGGGTATTCAGCAGGTTCTGACCACTCCTGGAGAACTGATAGTGGAAATTTTGAGTCGTTCGGAGAACCAGCAAATCCCACCTCTGACTGGCCCTGCCCCCATTTATTCTCCGCCTCTCATTGAGTCCCAGCTGATCGGCTGGGTCTTCTTTGGTTGCCTTGCACAGGAGAACGGAGCTGGAAAGCAGGTTAGGGGATGGGAGGGATTTTATAGTATCCTTCCCCTGCCACGCCCACTAAGCCATGCCCACCAAGCCACGCCCACAGAACCGGTAGTAAAAAAATTTGAATCCCACCACTACTGTTGCCTTAACCACTTGACCAAACTGTCTCCCCTCACCCTGCCTGCATGATGGAAAGGATGAGATTTATTTTGTATGTCAGCACTTTGTATTTCCAAACAGTATAGAACAGGGCAGGACCAAATCTGGTGTGGTGAAAAGTCAGCCAAAGAACCGTCCAATTCACAAATGGGCTGGATCCTTCCAAGACAGAGTTCCCCCAATGTTTCCAGCTTTGCAGACCGCCAACCCCTGGGGAAGGGCTGTTTGCTCAAGGGGCTGGCAAGCGCATGTGTGTGCACAGCTCCATTTCTGTGAGCAGTGTGCACGCAAATAGAACGTGTGTGTGCGTGTGCTCGCCTGCTGCTTGCACAAGTGAGGATGTGCGCGTGTTGGCCGGTCATTTGCACAGCCCAGTTGCAAACCCCTCACGGCTCACCAGTGGGCCATGGTCCACAGATTGGGGACCCCTGTTTCAAGGGCTTCAGAGAAAAGCAGCCCAGAACAAATTCTTCCTTGCATTCCTATAGCAGAGGTGGTTGGGCAGTGGCTTCAAAGGCTGTTTTCAAGTGCCCTGGCGCAGATTGTATGGTGCTGCTCATGCTACTATGTCATGCACATACAAGACACTACATGTTACATCATTGCATCAAAAACAAAGACTACTGTTGTTTCAGTCACATGTTTTCTGGATTCTCAAGCTGTGGTTTGCTTGGCCCTGCTGGGTTTGCCCAGCGCCCTCAGCAATCTAAGCCAAACAAGCATCTTTTGACTGGGAAAGGCATGGGAATGTTGCCATTTTTAGTCTTGTTCAATGGGCAATTTGGAATCTCTCATAGAAGTAGGTATTGATTATGGCATAAATCAGGGTTTACCAGCTTGTTGACCTAGATGTTTTAGGGATTTCATTGCTAGGTTCTAGCTTGTAAAACATTCGTCTGGTGCTTTGCTCAAAACAATTACAATTCAGGAGGCCAATTTGGTGTAGTAACTAAGGTACTGGCCTAGAAACCAGGAGATTGTGAATTATAGTCCTGTCTTAGGCATGAAAGCCAGCTGGTCAACTTTGGGCCAGTCCTCTTTCAGCCCAATCCACCTCATAGGGATGTTGTTGTAGGAAAAATAAGAGAGGAGGTATGTATGTTTACAACACAAGTAACCACAATGACTCATCTATAAGTATAAAAGCAAAATACCAGTCACACATCATCACAAAATCTCCACAACCGTAAAGCCTACAAATTTGAAATTTGGCACGTATGTTCCTCTTGGCTTCTAGGTACTCACTAAGAAAGGATTCTTCAAAATGACCACCAGAGCATTATTATTTCCTATATTATTATTAACACACTCTGAAGCTAAGGAGTTCTACTCCCCCTCCCCACCTGAAAAGAAATCTCATCCAAATGCAAAACACAAGCAGAGGAGAGGAGTTTCAGTTTTAGTTTCACAGCACCAAGCAGCTTTGGTACAGAACAGTTGAGCTAAGCCACGCCCAGGCTCCTTGCTGTCTCCTTGCTCACATAGCAAATACGGTTTTACTTTCCAAATACCCCTCAACACTCTCACACTGACAGGATGCTAGCCTGATGGATGCTGGTAGGCAGAGGCAGAATTTCCCCCCCTCCTTATTTTCCTCCCCCAAAACTAAGCCTGATCACATAGTTTTGTAACGAAGCATGGGTATAGAGCTAGTAAAGTAATAAAGGCAGGATAAAAATCTACTTAATAAATAAAAAACCCTTTCTCAGGATGGAAAGTCAAGACAGCTAAATAAACGACATGCAGAAACCGCATCTCCCCTGCAAATAAAGAGAAACATGTCAAAGACCTCCTGAAGTTAAACTTGTGAATGGGTGGATGTGGAGAAATGAACCTCAGCATAATTTCCATATCTCTTCAGGTCCTCCAGATGCGTTAGCATCATGTTTTCTTGTTCTGCACATCCAACATTGTATCCGAATGATCAAAGATAGGCAATCCCCAACCATATGGGAGAGAGGCTCTGGCAGACATACCTGACTCCTGTCTTGCTCTGCCAGTAAAGGAAGGCAGGTAAAAGCTGGATATTATGCTGAGTGGTGATGTTTTCTTATGCAGAGCGGAGCTCCCTCATTAAGTTTTAATGGCCAGGCCGTTGATGGCGGTAATGGATGCATTGATGGAGAAAATAAACAGTTTGTGTTCCGAAGCACATGGAAAGCAACGGACAGCCACCTACCTTCCTGGAGTTGAAACTGGGTCACCCATTGCATGAATAAAATATTTTGGGAAATATTATAAAGGAAGAATATTATATTTCCCCAAAGGGAGAAATGGAGAAGCATGCTCTTAAAGACAGAAAGCAGCCCCTGGTCTTTCTGAATAGCCCACAGCAGATGCCAGCACTTAAGGCAATAAAGAGCTTATTGAAAGAGGAAGGAGACTATCTAGATAGCACCATTCATAAGCAAAGCAAATATAGCAGGCAGAAAATTGATTCAAGACAGGATATTTCAAAACTCCTTGCAGCAAAGTTTAACTGCTAACGAAGGCAGAATGGTAGGATTTAGAAAGGAGCCTCTCACTCAAAATCCAGAACAGGATGAAAATTAGCCACAATAGGAATTGCCCAACACCCTTTCAAGGGACAATCTCCTTCATTGCACCACCCCCAGAACAGTTCAGGCTTCAAAATCACAGAAACCTACAAAGATCCATCCACTGCTTCAACCATTTATTCAGCTGACCCAGGACTGCTGTTGGTTCTGTTCATCACTAAACTTTCTTTCTAATCAGCCTCTATGTTGTTTCCAGCGTCTTTCTCCCAGCTTGGACCTGAATCAGATGGATTTCCCCCATCCCAACAGTTTTATTTCATGTAACCAAAGGCCAAATTTCAGGCCACTTCAGAAAGAGATAGGAAAATATCAAGTGGCTTTTAGAAATCCAAGCAAAAGTAGGTGCTATCTGTATATAAAAGAAGCCAAGGCAGCAGCTCTGACTACACAATCAAAGCCCTGCTGGTTTGTTTTTGTTTTTGTTTTGTGTGCATTGTCCACTTAGCCTGCCTTAAAGGGGGTAGGAGGACCTTGAGCTTGTCTGAAGGGAGAGAGAGAGAGGGAGGGGAGCAACTGTTGTACAACTTTGACGGAAGAGATGTACCTTCCTTCTATCTCGGACAGTGCAGAGCTTTGAGGGAGATGCACATGAAATAATAAGGTATTCTGACCAAGGCTTATTAAGACACTAACAAACACCTTAGTTCCAAAACCCTTTTTTCTTTATTTCAACGGCTGTGAATTATAGTCATTCACAGCCCGTAATGAGTCTCAACCAGTTTGTAAAGAGTCCCATGGAACTCTGCCAATGTCCTTCAGGATAAGTCTGATAAGTACGCACCTTTATCTTCCTTGAAATGCTGCCAATGACTAAACTGCCAATTAGTTGTACAAGGCCAAACGGAGCACGAATTCAACATGGTTTCAAACTGACCAGTACAAACAAAGTTGCTTCCTGCAAAGGTTCCTGTCCCTTTGCTCCTCCTTTATGTCTCATGGGAGGGCCAATCACCTCCAAGCCTTATTCCCAAGTCACCCCTTTTGTCTTCACTGTTCTTGCCTTCTGGCAGCTCTGTGCATGCGTGGACTGAGAACGGGCTCCCCTTGTTCCTCTGCCTCACTGCTATCAGATTCTGGAGACTCTGGAATCAACACATAACTCCCAGCTGGCCCTGGCTCCACCTCTGTATCGGATGCAGAGCCCTCGTCCGAGTCCTCCCCCGACCCCCGGACTGGCCCCTGTTCCTCCCCACTGTCGATGACTCTGCTGCCAGCTCTGCAGGCTGCCGGTGGACCACAACATGAGGGAGAAAGTAGGTACCCAGATTAGCCAAATTAACTCTTTTGATCAAGAGGGTGACAAATGCTGCAGCCAAATTGCCCTCACTTGCTTTTTCCTTCTTTTTTTCTATCTTTAAAAAAAAAAAAAAAAGAAATTTACAAGGTGGATAGGAAGTTCTAGATGCCACACTCCTCCAAAAATGAGAGCCACCTGGCTGCGGCATTTGTCACTCTGTTGTCTGGATTATTTTCAGCGTGCCCAGGGGCAGGGTTGGCAGTAGCAACCTGGTTCATTATCCTGGTTTGTTTTTCTTTTCTCTCTCTCTCTTTCCAAAATAGAATGGAGAGAATGCTCATCTTGGTTGCATTGTTGGAGATGGGAAGCTGGCCATTTGGGTTACCATGGCTGCAGAGAGATATTTTATTTTATTTTTGCCTGTTCTGCAAGTCAGCACAGAGTAAACATATGCAAATGAGCGCCTGCCCCTTGACTGTGAGTAGGAAGTAATTAAAAGGAGCCAGGAAATTCCATAACCTCTTTCGATATCTTAGAGATCTACAGGGAACCCACCAAGGCCCTCTTTCCACTTACTCAACACTGCCTTGCCACAGTTGTCAGGACAATGTGCAGCCGCACTCCATCAAAGTTGGATGAGCAATGACTGGGGGAATCACAGGAGATGGAGCCAGAGGCTTAAAAGCCAGATCCCTATATTCCACTCCACCCTGTGTAACAACCACCGGACACAAGCAGCCCACAACAACAAGATCAAGAATGCCAATTTAGGGGGTCATGGATTCCATCAGAACAGAATTAATCAGATTCTACCACTGTAAGATCACATAGGCAGATCTTTCGTGGCACAATTCCAAGATCTTGCAGGCCTAAGCCAGAGAAGTTGACATAATTTTTAAAAAATGATTTATTAAGGGGGGAAATGAGGCTACAAAAATTGCAGCAACTGAACTATTTCAAATTTAGTACTAAGCTATTTCCACTGACATTCTGATTTTCTGACTGCTGCCTGTGAACTGGTCTTGTTTGAATTTCCCTGGGGAAAATTTCTGGTTCTGAGTGTTAGAACTGGATTGTATGGAAGGTCCAGATTCAAGTCTCCACTAGGTTGTGAAGCCTAGTGGTCAGAAAACTCTGAACTCTTTGCTGACATATTTGTGGTCAAGTCACATTTTTTTACTGCTGAGATACAATAGCCCTCACTCTCTCTCTCTCTCCTCCATTCATTTTGTCTCCCTCAACCCAACGTATTTCATAGGATTGTTCTTGTTATAATATTTCGGGAGGAATATACGGAGCCACTTGGGAGAAAGAAAAGGAATATAAATGGTAGGGTTAGAACTCCCTTTCACTAAGAAACCTATCTTATTGATGGTTTAAAAGTTGAGAAAACCTGCCATCTCCCTCAGGATGGGAAACTCCCAAAGCAACTAAACTGTATTTAAACTGTATTTCTGCATTCATTTCAATATTATGAAATGTACAGTATTATGTCCCCCAGCAATCACATAACAACTTGTGTGATAGCCTGGTTCACATATGGTGACCTTCCTAAAACGCACTGAACCAATCAGCCAACCATATTGAAGTTGGATTTGGAGCACTGTGCAAAAATAACCTATGAGTTGTTCTCTGTCCTTATCAGTTTGGGTCAATATAGCAGATCCCAGTGAAAATCAATGGGAAGAGTCACCTTTTTGAGTAACATGAATGCCACGGAGAGATGAAAACACTGCATAATTCTCTGGCTGGGTTCACGAATGGCTGTAAACAACGATTAATTGAATTAATCACAATAGTTAAGTTTATATAACATGCCAAACTGAAACTAAGCAATCACGTTACCGCTTAGTAAAAAAAGGCTTCTCAGACTTGGTGCTATCAGACTATCCAGATACACGAATCACTTATGAATCATTGGTTACGATTACGACCAATGAAACTTATTATTATATGGAGATAAGAGTTGGGTGAAGATAGAGCTGGGTGGAAGATCTTGAATTGGGACTACTTTTAAAAGTGTTACCATTCAAGGGATGGGCTGCTGGCGGTTTGCGGGGGTTTGGGAGAGCCCCTAGCTAAGATTTTGCGCAGTTCGAAGAACCCCCAAATCCCACTCCTGACTGGCCCCGCCCACCCCACCTGCCTCTCCCAGGAGTCCCCATCCAGCCCATTTTGGATGCAGGTAAGTGCAAGGCACGCGCAGAGGTTCAGGGAGGGTGGAAAAGGGCCTCCCAGAAGTTCAGGAAGTCTGGAAATGGGCCCACTTCTGGCTCCAGAGAGCCTCCGGAAGCCTTCGGAGCCTGGGGAGGGCAAAAATTTCCCCCCTGCCATGGTGCAGAAGGCCAATTAAGCCACACCCAGCCAGTAACTGGGCAGACAACCTGTTGCTAAAATTTTTGAAGTCTACCCTTGCTACCACTGGACTGGGTAGCTTTAGTATTTGCCCAAACTATGTAGATATAATGCTCCATGCCCCAGCAGAAATTATGAAGCAGTAGAAAACAATACAGATCATTGCAGATTTAGTCATTTATCTGGATCTTTGCCAGCTGCCTAAACAACATGGTGATGTTCAAAATTATAAAGGTGCTGAATGAGTGGTACTTATGACCAATCCTTGAAGGTCCAACCATCATGGTTTCCCTCCTTTCATGTGACCACAATCCGGACGCTTAGCAACGGGTCCACATTTCCCACCATCACTGTGCCCCATAGTTACACGATTTGTGGTTTGCAATCTTCCCTGTTGCTGACTTTTCTCATGCAAAGTCACTGGGGAAACTAGCAAGAAGTCAGAAGTCAGGTCCTCGCTTAACAACCTATGGTGATTTCTTTAACCATGGTAACCAGAGGCTGCCAGAACTGCCATTGCTAAGCCATACAATCATGTGACATTGTGCATTGCAAAGCAATGGAAATTCTGGTCCCAATTACTGTCAGTGAGGACTCCTTTATCATTCTTTCTAAGCACAATTCTCCCCCAGGTTCTCTTTAACAAGATTTATTGAGATGCATAGGATGAGGTTACAACAACTCTTCCAAATTTCTCTCTCTCTCCCCGCCCCCCCTCTCTCTGTGTCTCTGTCTCTCTCTCCTCATTTATCTTCATTCATTCCTGGGTACAGCAGAGCAGGTTTCTAATACTGTTTTCTAACTGGAGAACTGCCATTTTGCTGATAATGGATAAGCTTACAACTTACATAACCATCCCCTGAATCTTTATTAGTCTGGAGGGGATTATTTCAAAACCCACCCCTGTTCTGGGGCAGGTCTGATGCACAACGTTTTCAGGAAAGAAGAAGAACATTTTAAGTTCCCATTGGCAAGTGTTTGATACTGTGATCCTTTGGACAATCAGTGAGAAAATGAGCTTTTTTCCACTCAGGGCTGGGGCTCTGGCTGGTATTTATATGAAAACCTGAAGTGTAGACTGCTTGCTGCTTTCTTGTCCTATGATCGTGTTCTGTACAGTAGTGTAAACACAGATCAGAAATGCCCTCTTGCAATGAAATGGCAGGTGCAACTTCAGGCTCACAGGACACCTAAAACAGAAAAAAATGGGGAAGGGGAGACTGAATGACAAGCAAACCTGGAAGAGAAGTCTCGCCACCCTCTGCTCTTGGGAATGAGTGAGAAGCTGCTTTTGCCATCCCCACTTGTATTCTATCTATCTATCTATCTATCTATCTATCTATCTATCTATCTATCTATCTATCATCTATCTATCTATCTATCTATCTATCTATCTATCTATCTATCTATCTATCTATCTAACATGTACAAGATAACAAGTATAGGTAACATAAACATGAACAAAAGAAGTAAATACAGATAAACAGGGACAGGGGTGGTAGGCACGCTGGTGTCCTTATGCACGCTCCCTTTAAGGACCTCTTGGGAATGGGGTGAGGTCCATGGTAGACAATTTGAGGTTGAAGCTGTGATGGGGTTGAGGCTGTAACCACGGAATCAGGTAGGGCATTCCAGGCATTGACCACTCTGTTGCTGAAGTCCTATTTTCTGCAGTTGAGTTTGAAGTGGTTTACCTTGAGTTTGTATCAGTTGTTTGCCCGTGTATTATTGTGATCGAGGCTAAAGAAGTTGACAGGCAAGACTTTGCAGCAGACAATTTTGTGTACTATGCTTAGATCAAACTTCAGGCGGCGCAGTTCCAGATTATCCAAACCCAAAATTTCAAGCCTGGAGACATAGGGAATTCTATTGTGATTGGAGGAGTGGACTATTTTCCTCGAGAAATACCTCTGAACCCACACATTCGTGTTCATGTCCGATATGCAGTGCAGGTTCCAGGCAGACAAGCTGTATTTGAGAATTTCCTGGCAGTAAATCCTAAGGCATCTCAGAACACTCTTCTAAGGAAACCATTGGGGCTTAAAATTGTTGTTGGAACCAGCGATTGCTTAATTTAGATATTCCTGCATACGGTGTATGTCTGTATTTTTGTGTACTTTGTAGTTATTAAGCTTGTCTCCTGAATCCTGGTAGAGAGAAACAAGCAAGGAAATCAGGCTTGAAAGCAAAGAAAGAAAAGAGTATTCATACTGTATCTACAGGAGGCTGCATTGATTGGCTTTTGTGTGTATGTGTGAGTGCGTGTGTGAGAGAGGCCCATGTGCAAATGGAGTTGCATCTTTCATAAGCTGCCAACCTGATTTCACAGGGGCTTCGAGACATCATCTCCCGACCGTCCCTGGAGCATCTTGATGTTTGCAGTGCACTAATGTTTGCATTGTATTTGTCCATTAGCAGGTCTCTGGCCAAGGACATCCCCAGGTCTACCATCTGTCAGATGTCTTCAGCACAGGGGTGTCCGACGGTTGGTCCCCTTTCCCCACCTCTTCTTCCACCCCACTTCCCGCGGTGGGGGGAGGAAGCTCCTTTCTTTAGACCTAGGCTTCATTTTGCAAACTGTAAGACAATAGAAGCGGACCTGACTAGCTTTATGCATCGCCTACTCCTTGCATGCATTCCTTGGGGAACACCGTTGATGGACAGCCCGTGTCCGCTCTGGCTCTCCAGAGGGCTCCACGGTGTGGATTTGTTCATTGGGTGGTTGGAGAAAACCCGCTTTTTGACAGACATTCATTTCCAATTTGATCTGCAGCAGCACAGAAAGAGCAGAAAGGGGAGATTAATTCTCTCACAAATTTCTTTGTTGTGGAAGATCAGCAAAATTTGATATTTGCATTCAATCAGAAGCTCATCCAGCTTCCTTTTTTTCTCTCTAGATGATCTTGCCAAATTTCAGTAGTTCCACACGTTACTGAAACTCAGCAGCACAGTTTCCCATTTTTCTACACTAGGAACCAATGAAGACAATTGTTTAACATATATAAGACATATATAAGATTATTTTTTGGTTCAGGGACAGCTCATGTTTTCCTTCTATTGCAATAAAACCCATAATAGTGGCCTATTTTTATCCTTTTGCAATGCTTCCTCTACCAATTAATTTCAAATCCATTTTTTCCCATTTAATCAAGATTGGAATATATCATCCACAACAGGGAAATGTTGCATTTCAGCCAACAGAAGCAAGAAATACTATTTAAAAGGTAAATGAGTTTTAATCTGAACTGGTGGTAAGCTTTAAATAGAGGATCAGTTTTCCTGACCATCTATTTCCTTAGGGTTTGGGATCCTGTTATTCATTTCTTGCTCATTGCTGTTAAAAAAAAATACTATTTCAAAATGTAAGCCCCTCCCCTAAAAGAAACAACAAAACAGAAAATTAAATCCAAACGTATTTGACCACAAAACACATTACTTTGCATCACTGCATCGCTCCCAAAGATAACAGATTACACAAAAGCTGCCACAAAGCTGCAATCTCTGGCATAGCACATTTTACAGCACATAGTAGTTTCAGATTATTATTATTTTTTGGTAATAGCAAAGAGAAATTTTTAGTCCCGGTCCTGATTTGCTTTCGCCATTCCTTCCCGTAGTTGTTGCCCAACAGCCCAATGCACGAAGATTAAAAAGTATGTGAAATGCAGTTACCCATTCTGAGTAACATTCAGCCTAAGCAGGCTGGTAGAAGCCTTGGAGGCTACGAAGCAGGGTTGTCTGCTGCAAAATAGGGCAATCAATCCATTGATCCACCAATGTTTAGTCTGGGAACAAACAAATGGGACAAGATATGACAAGCCTGCACACAATGATGGCCCTGCAAGAGACTCTTCTTTATGTCCAGGCGTCGTGACCCAGCTCTAAGGCAGGGCCTGCCTAGCAACTTCACTTCACATGCTTCAGATGTCACACATCTTGTTCCTTGCCTGCCAGCAGAAAGCAGTGGATATTTTTGGGGAGTGTCCTCAAACTTAATTCAGCCCGTTTTATTTAGGTCTCTTATAGCAAAGCCCTGGTCAGCTCCCAACAACATAAAAAACATATCAGAATTAGAATGAATGAGCTGGAAGGGACCCTGGAGGTCCTGTAGTATGGCCCCTACCCTGCTCAAGCAGGAGAAAAACCTATACTATTTCAGGTAAGTGACTGCCTAGACTCTTCTTAAAAACCTCCAGTGGTGCCCACGATTTCTGGAAGCAAAGCTTTTTCCTCACTATTAGGAAGTTTCTCTTTAATTCCAAGTTGCTTTTCTCTTTGAATTAAACTATAACTGTCTGGTTTGGTTCTGCAACCCAATAAGACAGACTTCAGAGAGTAATTAGGACTGCAGAAAAAACAATTACTACCAACCTGCCTTCCATCGAGGACCTGTATACTACACGAGTCAAAAAGAGGGCTATGAAAGTATTTACAGACCCCTCACATTCTGGACATAAACTGTTTCAACTCCTTCCCACAAAATGATGCTATAGAGCACTGCTATTGAGAACAACTAGACACAAGGACAGTTTCCCTCCGAACACCATCACTGCTAAACAAATAATTCCCTCAACACTGTCCAAATATTTACAAAGTCGAGGCTGGTTATATTGTTTCTCGCTTCTAGGTTTGAATAGGAGAATAAGAGAAATAGGGGGGGAAATGGCATTGAAAAGAAAGGAAAGGTTACTCCATCTTCTAAGGAACTTAAGGTCCCAGGAGAACTTGATAAAAGACATACTGCTAAGAAATCCAACCCAAATTGCAGTGGTCAGCAAAAGGATCCAGGATTGCATTTCTCCAGGCCTCATTCTGTTCCCCACTATTGCCCCAGACTAGAATCACTCATGACAAGCACATGGGTTCATGGACATCTTGTGAAAACTGTAGCTCACTTGGAAACTAAAATAGAGCATTGCATTTCTAAACATCTTTTGTTCCATCAGTGGTAGTGGAAGTAGACTTTGTTGGCATTCAAATCAGCAGTGGGATCCTACTTGTTCCACTCCCGGTTTGGTGATCACATGTATGTGCATGCACACCTAACATGCACGCCCTTAATGCACGTGTGCTTTCCCCACACCAGCTGAGGCCTGCAGTGCCAATCAGCTGAGAGGATAAAGAAAAGTGCAAGGGCAGGCGGGAGGACCAATCCTGTGCTTTCCTCTTCTTTCTCCTCTCAGTTGATCGTTGGAGGTGGGTTTTTTTACTACCGGTTTGGCTGAACGGGTCTGAACCTGTAGCCTACCACCACTGATTCAAATGCATGGGTGCTTTGACACAAGGTGTCAGCACCTAAAGGGAATCCCTAATGTATTAGTATGTTTTTGGTCTAGCTATATAGGCAAATCTTTTCTTCTTTTTCACAACAGTATCAAACTGTGCTCCCTGGTTGGATGACAAAATCTTCAAAGCCTTGACTGATCCATCCATCCTTCCTTCCTTCCTCCCCCCCTCCCTTCCCTTTCATATGATATACCCATTACAAAGGGACTTTAAACAGTATTACAATATGGAACTAATACATTAATTATATTCAAAATTATATTCAAAATACATGATTTCTGGCTGTGGTTTGAAGAAAATAAAGCAGGGTTGTTCCCCCCCCCCCTCCCCGGGTCCCAGTTACTTTCTTGGTTTGCAAGACTGGCCCTTTCTTGTTCCAAGTTTCTTTAACAAATGGCATTTACCATAAATCCTGAATGCAGCTGCTATATATGGGATATGGGGTTAGGCTCTTATTATCAGTTCCTGCAGCATTTCTCAAGCTTGACAACTTTAAAGATGGACTAAACTCTCAGAATTCCCCAGCTGGCATACAACATCTTAAAGTGACCAAGGTTGAGAAACACTGTTGTGTTGTACATTTTATTGCAGGTCACTTTTATATAATATTCATCTCCTTCGTAAGAAGGGCAAGTCGATGCAATATATAGCATTATCTGATTATACCAACAGCATGAGCAAAATTAGTTCTCACTCAAAGGACATTTTCTACTTCTGTCACATCCTCATTGTGTTGGATTACAATTCCCATCCTCCTCAACCTGCATGACCACAGTGGCCCAACGTGGGCTTGGCAAGGCCGGCATCCTCTTGCTGTGGGATTGGGCCATGCTGAGCATCTTCCAACTCTCCCACTAAATGCAAATTGCTTAAGCAGAAGCTCCTTCTGGTGTTTAGCAGTTAATTACTCCAGTGGTCCCTGTCTGGGTGATTTAATTAATAAGATGCACACTGCCTGCATTTTATTGTTTGGCTGTTGTTTTTTATATTGGTTAATTACGTGGAAAGGCAGCTACCTTGCCAGGGCGCCCCAGCCAAAGGAGGTGCTGGCCTCGAGGGTTTCGCTCAGGCACCAAGGCTAATGAAACTGAATATAGCTGCAGGCTGAGCTGCTCTTCCGGAGCTGATCAGGCTCCCGTTTTGGAGCAGGTAGCAGGACTAGCAAGGACACTCCATCCAAATCATTTTCCTGAGGGTAAGAAAGAAGGGAGGGGAATGAAGAAATCGGCCCCCTCCCCTTCCTCGTAAACAAAGATAGGACAGATTCTTTCTTTTCCACTGCAGACCCTATTTAATCTGGCTCATCATTCCCACGATAGGAAACTTCAGATTTTATTTATCTTTATTCACCAAATTTATATGTCCCCTAGTTTTTTTTTAAAGAACAAAGATAGCAGAGATTTTTTTAAAAACCCAGATGGGAACAAAGAGAAAAATAGAAAAGGGTTGTCTCTTAAAAATAACGTTTCCAGCACGTTGGTTATGCTAATACAAAGCCTTTGGGCTTTTGCAGTTGAACTCTACTTCATGTGTTGCTCGCTGCATTCATTTGATAATAGTGGTCTTGGTTACTAATGGAGAGGCGCATATTCAGTGTTTGACTTGGGAAGAGGTGACTTGGGCTATGGAAGAAACCCTGAACTAATAACGGTACTCATTTTCTGAGCATTGTTCCTTAAGAGCTCAAAAGAGCATTGTCCACCCCCAAAAGAAAACTTGAGGAATGCTGAGATTTGCAAAATGCTGAGAGAGAGAGAGAGAGAGAGAAAGAGGGAGGGAGGGAGGGAGGGAGAGAGAGCCCTGTAAGAAAAAAAAGCGACCATCCCAAGATTAGAATATTTAAAGCCTTGGAAAATGATGTATTGGGAATGGGAAATTGAAAATGAGGATTGTTGGGGCAAACGTATAGTAGATTGGATGGCTGGGATTTTTTAGTTGAACCATTCCAGGGTATAAGTGTTTCATTACAGGCACAGACTCACTCCTTATGGCTCTGAATGAGTGTCTGGAAGGCTTCCTTTAAATAATCAAATCTCTGGGTTTCCCAAAGCCATCAGCAGTCTGAAGAGACGCATTTTTACTGCTCCCCTTAAGAATTGTGCGGCGGCGGTTCTTCTCCATGCAAGAATGCTCCAAAACCGATTATGTTTCCTGTACTAACACGGAACTTCATTGCTTACATGAAAAAGCTTCCAGGAAGCCGCAATACTTTAGCATATCTAGGTGGCACTGTCATTTCTGATCACCGTCAAAGCAAATCCCGTCTTCTTCACTCAACTGTCTGGAGCGGCAAAGGACATTCCTACCCCCCACTGCTACTGAATGATTCACAGAGGCTCCCTTCCCTAGTCCCTCAGGATGCTTTCCTATCGAGGAAAAGATAAGGGAAACATCGGTGGGTGCCATGTAATTGAAAGGCTACGAGGCAATTCTTCCTTAAGAAACTAGCATCTGTTCTTCGCAAGGAGCACTGCCGGTGGGGGCCAAAGCCCGCAGCAGCATGCATCAGATTCAAAAAAGAGTTATCCATAATTTAAGAGCCCACTTCTGCTCTAGTCGCACACCCCAGGAGACCCACTCTTGCTCTTCAACAATCAATACAAACAGCAATTATCATCATCATCCATTTATCCGGACTTTAATAGATCCAGCTTCCATACCCAGGCAATTATTCTCTGCTATAATCTTCACTGGTCAATCTCATTTTCAATGTTGCTTCTCATTTGGGACAGAGGCGTCACACAGATTTAGACACAGGCTTAGGAAAAGGCAATGAGGCCTCCTGGAAACTGACACATATAAAATATAGAGGATTCTTGGCACATTTAGGGCAGAGTCCCCCCACCTCTGGCTTTGTGAACCAGCAGGGGGGAAGAGGAACTGGGCATGGCTAGTCTAGGGAAGAGAAGGACCAGGGGAGACAGGATAGCTGTCTTCCAGTATTTGAGAGGCTGTCACAGAGAGGAGGCAGTCAAGCTATTTTCCAAGGCGCCTGAAGGCCAGGCAAGGAATAATGGATGGAAACTGAACAAGGAGAGATTCAACCTGGAAATAAGGAGATTTTTTTTGACAGGGAGAACAATCAATCAATGGAACAGAAGTTGCCTTTGGAAGTTGTGGGAGCACCATCACTGGAGGCTTTCAAGAAGAGACTGGACTGCCATCTGTCAGAAAGGGTGTAGGGTCTCCTGCTTGGGCAGGGGGTTGGACTAGATGACCTACAAGGTCCCTCCCAACTCTATCTGTTTAATCTGTAGGGGAATGGTTCAGTGTGAACGGCAGGCAAGTCCATGCGCAGCTCCATTTGCAATTCTGCCCAATACGCTAATACGACAGACCAGTTATTCGCTATGCAGAAATCAGACCGGTGGTGGTGGGATGCTGCTGGTTCTCACTGGTTCTAGCGAACCAGTAGCTCTTGTGAGTACTTGGCTCCGCTTACCCACCCGGCCCTTTCCTGTTCCTGTCCTGTGTTTCCTTGTTTTTTAGCTCAGCTGATTCGCACCGAAGAGCAGATTGCCGCGTCTCAGCTGTTTTACTCACCAGCGCTGAATAGACCTTTTGAAGCTTAAAGTCGGCGTTTTTTAAATGCTGTACGCACGCAAAGTGCTCTCTTATAGAACGGGTCGTAAAAAAGGTTGAATTCCACTACTGAATCAGACAGATGCCATCCTTACAGTCTCTACAGTAGCACAACTTCCAAAGTTGGTGTACTGAGAATATACTGTACACACACCCATACACAGGGTTTTTTTTTGGGGGGGGGGGTTGCTCCCTCAAATAAGCTTTTCCTTTTCTAAAAAAAACCTTTCAATACATTCTCAAATACATTTCCTACACTGAAAGAGTACTGTAATGGAAAGAGCAGGCGCAATTTACTGAGAAAGAACCAGACTATTTATGTGAATGAACATATCCACAATCCTGTACAGTATACCATTGTTATCAATTAATCACTTTCTGAATGGGTTATTTTGGGTGATACTCACTGTTGATCAGACAAGTGATTCTGCACTTTGGTTTAGGCTATCCTTTCGAGTTACAAAATCCAATAAAAACAATCTTAATTAGATCCGTATGAAATATTACACTAGCATGCTGCTACCCACTGTAAGGATTATTTAACACAGTAACTTTGCCGTATCCAGCCCAGTCTTCTGCCCCTGGACTGTCATATATTGGCAAAAGACATATATGTCAATAAATTCCACCTGCAATTTTTTACAAGGCATTTCATTTTTTAATATAAAAATGACATACAAATCTTAGGGAAGCAATATTAAACGCTGCTTCCCCACTTTACCATGGTCAAAACCATTTTTTTTAAAAAAAAAAGAGAGAAAGAGCACGTTTTAAAGCTAAAATATAGCATTTGTGCATCCATCAAAATTATGGAGCTGGACTGCCATGTGTTTTAGGCTTCTGTAAATAAGGTTAAAGAATTCAAGAAGAGATCTTTTTAGGATACAGATGATGATTTAACGCTGCCTAGGAAACATGACAGCTGTAGTCTCTTCATGGACCATCTTCCTCTTGCTTCTTTTCAAATCGGTTGGAAGCAATCCAGTTCTGCAAATCTTCCGAATTAATCCATGGTTCTTTTCTGCTCCTCCTTACTGGATCTCTCCCATATACAGTCTTTTGTCGCTAGATGCAGAAAGTACTGGCAAAAAGGAATGCAGAATTGGTTAAAAGGAATGTGAAAGGCCCCAATTGAATCATTCTGGGCTCGTTTTATTTCACCAGCTTAAATATCTGTGTTTTAAGGCATTTCTTTAAATATCTATAACAGGGCTCTCCAAACTTGGCAACTTTAAGACTTATGGACTTCAACTTCCAGAATTCTCCAGCCAGCATAGTCTTAAAGTTGCCAAGTTTGGAGACCTCTGATCTATAACCTAAGCATCAAGGCAAACCTAAAAAAGCAATGAATGAGTAAGAAGGGCTCCTTCAGGGTTTGTTAACAGATTATTAAAGAGTAATTTCACAAATCGGCAGATACGTCCAACGTTTCTGGCCATGGATAGGAAGGACTTACCTATTGGTTCTTCTGGATGAAAGGCCACTTCATTTATTGAACCCGCATGGCCTGGAAGTTTGTAGAGGATCCTTCTGGAGGTTGTATCCCACACATAAACAAACCTGTGTATGAGGACGAACACACATAAAGGACTGCCTGCACATAATAGACCAATTTCCTTCTGACTCTCAAATAATATATAAACACAGAAGCTGGTGAACATATAGTCTTGTTTTATCCACATTAAATACCAGTAGAGAAACTTTTCTTTTAAGTGTTTAGATGTGCATTTTAATATTACTTTGTTGTGTTAGTAGAATTAAACAGTTTCGAGCATGGTCCTAATCTGCCAACTTCAGAAGCCAGCTTCAGACCAGTGAATTATGGCTACTTTACACAACCATGTATAACTGGAGTTAGAATCAATTAATCTGAATGTACTGCTGCAAAACTGTGGCAGGTATATGGTTTGTTATGCATTTTAGACCCTGCAGATCAAAACACAATTCTGTGAATTTTAAATTAAAAGGAATATGCAAGACAAATGACTAAATAAAATACAATAAAAATAAATAAATAAATAAATAAACGAACAAACGAAAGGAAGGAAGGAAGGAAGGAAGGAAGGAAGGAAGGAAGGAAGGAAGGAAGGAAGGTGGCCACTCCAACTAAGACTAATCAAGACAGTCTCTGGATCAGCTTGGTTTTAAGTATAATTGTGTGTGCATGCGTGCGTGAATTTATGTTATGTTAAAATAAAGGGGGGGGGGGGACTTTTAAATGTTAAAAAGTTAAACCAGCAGATTTTTACCTGTCTGCAGATCCAGCAGCGATTTTACTTCCATCTGGGGACCAGGAACATCGCAAAAGGTTCTAACAAACAAGAAAACATGGTCCAATTCCAAGTGTATTTCATGTTCTTTATTTTTACCTGAAAGGAAATCTACCAGGGCTTGCGATATTAACAATACTCCAGGAATGGTTTCCCTCTGGAACCTTGATCTGCAGTTCTACACCATAGTTTATTGCCAGCACTATAAGCATCTTGTTTTCTTACTATGAAATAGGTTGTGAATATCAAGATGGTTAATTTATTGAGGATGACAACTGCATGGGGGCAGAGAAGGGAGCTCTTTTGCAACAGCTCTAATTGGAATTTTATCCCACGCGTTAATTTCCAACATAGGCCTTGTTAAAGTGTTTGCAGCAGTTCCAAATTTTAAAAGCCATTTATTCATCAATTAACTTTCAACTACCAGACATAAACAAGCAATGTTTCAGCCAACACTTCACTTACCTTCTCAAAATTATGCACGTTCCCTTGGAGTATCTTCACACATCTTTCTTTGGGAGCAAAGGGCCGAACATCCCAGATGCGAACTAGAAAAAATTCAAAGCCAGCACGTAGCATCCAGAGCTAATTATTTCGATATTGGCTCATAATGCAGGTTTAATTGCCAGCCAGCTGCTAAAATGTGATTTTAATGCAATAACAACAACAATAACATCAAATAAAGTTGCAACATGTAGATCATCTCAGTTTTCCCTGACAGCCAAGATTAAAGATCCCTGGGAGGACAGCTTAAAGCCAAATACTCAAACTCAACACCTGTGCTGAATTTTCACACATTATAGTTCAAATCGAAAGAGGATAATTTAAAATTATTTCTCACTTTGAATGAGGAAGTGGCATTACAATCATTGTAGGATTCTCTCTTCATTGTTCTTTATCTTTTTGTTTCACTCCTTGGATTCCACCAGAAAGTTGTCACTCAATTCTATCTCTCATTCTTGAATTTTCATCCGTACACCACCATTGCTCTGAAACAGGGGTGTCAAACTCTCATTGTCACGTCATCACACAACAGTACGACTTTTTCTTCCTTCGCTAAACCCAGGGTGGGCGTGGCCAGCGTGTGATGCATCTGGCTTGCAAGTTTGACACCCCTGCTCTAGAACCAAGAGTGCTGTTAGTCCATTTACCATGGCCATGTTATTACAGGGAGTCCTTGACTTACAACCATTTGTCTAGCGATGGAAATTGCAACTGCATTGAAACAAATGATTTATGACGGGTCCTCGCACTAATGACTATTGTGGCATCCCACAGCCATATGATCAAAATCCAGGCACTTGACAACTGGCATGGATTTAGATGGCTGCAGCATCCTGCAGTCATGTAATCGCTATTTAGGATCTTTCCAGCCAGTTTTTGACAACTAAAGCCAATGGAGGGAAGCTAAATTTGCTTAATGACTGCATGATTCATTTAATAACTGAATAACTAACCACCTGTTTAGCAATGGAAATTCTGGTCCCAATTGTGCTCGTAAGTTGAGGACTACCTGGACATATGTGGCACCCAAGAGTCTAACCCAAATTGGCTAAGTTGATGAAGAGTGGCACAGAAAATTCAGTTGCCCAGAAAGCAGTGTATCTACAAATCAGCTTCTAGCAACTGGATTATCTGCTATTAACCTGGCAGCTCTGAAGGAGAAAATAATGTTTAAATATAAAGATGCAGAGCTTCTGGTCGTATATGAATGAAACATTGTCCTTCATTCTTGCATTTTGCATTTCAAAGCCTAGGAACTTATTCCTAACAGCTGGCTTTCCACCCAAACACTGGGACAGTAAAGTTGAATCCCAGGAACTGTATCGCTGAATGGATGTAAATGATAGATTGGGCCCCTGTTTTTTCTTATTATCACTGTTATAGTTTTATTATGGTTGTGAGTTGGCCATGGTTGTTTTTTTTACAAGTGGCCTTATAAAACTTTGAAATAAATATGTGTGCAATAAGAGCCATGGTGGCACAGTAGTTAAAAGGCAGTACTGCAAGCTCACTCCAGGAGTTCAATTCTGACCGGCTCAAGGTTGACTCAGCCTTCCATCCTTCCAAGGTCAGTAAAATGAGGACCCAGATTGTTGGGGGCAATACGCTGACTCTGTAAATCGTTTAGAGAGGGCTGTAAAAAGCGCTGTGAAGTGGTATATAAGTCTATGTGCTATTGCTATTCTCATTTGCTTGCCACTGATGAGAAACTGATGAGGATACCATACCTGGAGGTATGGAAAGAGAGTAGGGAAAAAGTGATTACCTGCATTGTCCATTGCATTGGAAAGCAAGTAAGAGCCCTCTGCACTGAGGCTGAGGCCTGTGACAGAATCCGCATGTCCTCTCATTGTGTAAGTTAGCTTGTTCTGACGAAGGTCCCATACCTTTAAGAGATTTAACACAGGCCTGGCATTTTACACTTGAAAGACATACTAGAAACTAAGAAGTCATCATCATCTTTGACCCCATAATCCCTTGCGGGTGGAGTCTGGGCAACTGAATGGAGCTAGCAGAGCGTTTTACTTGGCCGGATGCCCTTCCTGTCACCAATGCGGAGTTCTGTTCAGCAGATATATTCTCAGTGTGCCCAGGGAGAGAAATATCTGCCTCTAACTAGGATAGAACTCATAGCTTTTGATTCTCAGTTCTCCACCTCTAGGCCACCCCACCACTTCACTAGAAACTAAGACGTAATTGCCATAAATAAAACAAGGCCCTAAAAAGTGTCACATTTAAATTGTCGTAAAAAGACTTCTAGCCTACACCAATGTTCCAGATACAGGGATTTCTTTCCAGCAATTGATTCTACAGGTAGTCCTTGACCATTCATTTAGTGCAGCAGTCGCCAATGACCACCCACTGGTGGTCCGCAAGAAAATTTTGGTGGTTTGCAGAGAAATGTCACTCCCAGAGCAATTAATCCAGGCTGCGCAGGGACTCAAGGCTGCACTGCCCACATGGCCCGCAGGAATCCTCCCTGCCCACTCACTCCTTACCTGGCAAACTTCCCTGCTAAATTGCTACTTTTCCCTTTTCCAACCCTCAGCTATTCTGCTGTGCCAGGAGATTTAGATTAGCTAAGAAGCAGGAAATCGTTGGATTTCTTGCTTTCCATCTAATCTTTAGATCTTCGGCTCTGCTTTTAAGCAGAGTCGAAGCTTCCTTAAGACTGAAGCAGTACAGACTCAGCTAGCCTATGGTAGATACACAGATCTCTAAGGGAATCTGATTCTGTGAGCAACTCAATCTGCCTGCCTGCTTTGCCTGATTTTGGGTAAAAGTTGCTCTTTTTTTTAAATAAAAAAATCAATATTTACGTACATAGTGTGTTGTGAGTTAATTTTGTGAGTTTGCTTGCTAGCCAATTTCAGAGATCTCTGAATGAATCTGTGATTCTGTGAGCAACTCAATCTGCCTGCCTGCTTTTGGGTAAAAGTTGCTCTTTATTTAAAAAAATATATCAATATTTATATATTTACATACAAGCCATGCCCAGCCAGTCACATGACCACCAAGCCACACCCACAAATTAGACCATGCCCACAGAACCAGTTAAGAAATTTGAATCCCACCCCTGCCTCTGTTTGTGTGTGTATGAGAGGTGGGGGGGAGGGAGAGAGGTTAGATCAGATCTCTCTCTCTCTCTCTCTCTCTCCCACCAACGTCAGCAAGCCACCGTCAGTCAAAATTCATATTAGTGGTCCCCGGGAGTTACAATTATGAGTTTGGTGGTCCCTGAAGTTCAAAAGGTTGATGACCCGATTTAGTGATCGTTCAAAGTTACAATGCCACTGAAAAAAGTGACTTATGACTGTTGCAGCATTCCCATGTTCATGTGATTAAAGTACAGGTGCTTGGCAACTGTCTCCTATATATGACGGATGCAGTGTCCCGGGGTCATATCAGCTTTTGCAACCTTCTGACTAGCAAGTCAATGGGGAGGCTAGATTCACTAAACAACCTTGTTACTAACTTAACAACTGCAGTGATTTATTTAGCTGTGGCAAGAAAGGTTGTACAATGGATTAGAATTCACTTAACAACTGTCTTCCTTAGCCATAGAAATTTTGGACAAGTATGGTCAACACCTGTATTAAAAACAGTGATATTTTAGAAATAAAATCCAAAAAAGTTTTAGATGTGTGGAAAGAGATGATTCCCTCTCACCTGCAGCCCCACATTATTCATGGCCTACATATGGGGCATCTAGCCAAACCCATTTTCTATTCCTGTTCTTAGAAAAACCTGAAATATCAGAGTGAGCTAGCATTGCCTACTCACCCTCATGAAAGAATTTATATTTCAAATGCCAGAGGAAATTAGAAAACCTTCATACCATCTATGCTTTTAACCCATTTTATCTGGGGCTGCCCATTTTATTTTACAGCGCTAAGTGAAAGAAGAAAAACAAATCAATTTTAAAATAAAATATGAAGCCTGACTTCCTGGACCAAGTCAACTGACCTTGATATCGTTGTCGATACCGCCAGATATTATCTGATCACTGGTATCATTGAAGGTCACAGCTAATACTTGATAGGTGTTTTGAAAGGTCTGAACAGCTGCTTTCTTCCTGATGTCCCAGAGCTAAGAAAAAAAGTGTTATTTTATACATACACACACAGTCAGAGATGATAATTAGATATAGATACTGTTTCCCTGAAAATACAACCTACCCTGAAAGTAAGTCCTAGCTTGATTTTTACATGTGCATCCAATATAAACTCTATCCCCAAACTAAGCCCTAATTAAGATGCTGCCCACTCCAGAGTACACAGGTAAAAATTAAGCTGGGTGCGGATGGGGGTGGTGGAGCTTCTCTACTACTTACCTTTGGACAGTTGTAGCCAGGCCTTGCACATCCCGACACCTGCCTTACCGGCCCATTTCTTCTGCAGCCAGCAAGGCTGGCAAGGCTTTCCTGAAGGCCTCTGTAGCTGATAACAAAGCTCTGGATTGATCCAGAACTCTGTTATTGGCTGCAGAGGCCTTCAGGAAAGACTTGCCAGCTGCAGAAGAAGTTGCCGAAGGCCTCTAACAGCGAAAAGGCGGCTGTGGATGACATGCGCAAGTGAGGTTAGTCAGTGGATGACACCCCCCGAAAATAAGACCTGGTGCCTTTTTCGGCGGCAAAATAAGACAGGCTCTTATTTTTGTGGAAACACTATGTGTGTGTGTGTGTGTGTATGTATGTGTAATTTTCTTAAGTTTTTACGGGTACTTACATGTATGGTATTCAGCTTTGTTCGGGTATTTTCCCACGTCATAGTAGTGGTGCTTTTAAAGTTGTAGCAACGTTTCAGCAGAATCTCATCTGCCATCATCAGGCTTCCGTACTGTATATACAATACAGTATACAATCTATATACAATACAGAAGCCTGATGATGGAAGATGAGATTCTGCCGAAACGTTGCTACAACTTTAAAAGCACAACTACAATGACGTGGGAAAATACCCAAACAAAGCAGAATACCATACATATACATATATATGTATATATAGCTATTAATGATACATAGATATATATGCATACACTAAGACTGCATGACATTAGGATTTCTCTTAAATCTACAAACTGTGAACAGAAGGTCACAGTGTAGAGAAGGAGTACTGAAGATAGTTACTGTGTGTCACTCCCCAGATTTACAGATGTATGGTTGAGAAGAGATAAGCATCCAGAGGGGGAACAAAATCCCCCCAAACAAACTCCCTTTTTCATATTCATTATAAAGATGACAAACATGGTATAGAACCCATCTGTACATATTTTGATGGTAAAACCACCACCAGAAGCTGCTGGGGAATTCTGGAAGTTGAAGTCCACAAGTCTTGCAGGTTGCCATGGTTGGACACCTCTAGCCTACAGAGCTTCTCCTAAAATTCTAGTTTTCCTCTTGTAGGCTTGTTTTGACATCTACGTACCTCTATCGGAAGGGGGGGGAGGTGGAAAAATAGCAAACACTTATATATAAACAGAATCACAACACCAAGTATTAAAAAAAAGAGAAAAAAAATGGCACCACCTCTTTAAAAGAGGGTGAAAGTCATTGGCTTCTAACAGACAACCCAAAAGACTGGCAGTTAGACAGGCTAGCCTAAAGTCATCCTGTTTGGTTTTTAGCTTAAGGCAGGGCTAGAACTTAGTCTCGAAGTTTCTTGCTCCGTAATTAAAATTATACCAAACCAGCCCTCACTGTTATTCTGCAAGAATATAATACAAAGGCTGACCTTCACTGTCCCATCATCACTGCCTGTGCAAACCAGCTGAGGTCCACGTCTTGCTGGATAGCAGGAGTTGACAAATGAAGTGTGTCCTTTAAGTCTTTTCACTCTCTCTCCTGTCTCACTATCCCATACTGCTACTGTTTTATCCGTGGAGGCCGAGAACAGCATGCTGAGAAAGAAGGCAATGGCTATGAATCTTATAAAGCTGGTACTTCTCAACACTTAAAAAATTACTTATTGCATTAAAAATGATCCATTAGATAAGAGAAAGATATAGACAGGAACTCAAAAAAAAAAATTGGGGGGGGGGAGGTCACCTTAATATTGCCTGTAGCATTAAAGGAAAAGGCTATCATGTTTGTTTTGCTACAATTAAAATTTTAGATAACTATGCAACAAGCAATAGCCTAGCGACTAAAAACTTAACACACATAATAGATTATATTATGCAGCACTCTTTTACTGTAGGAGTTTCTAAAAGAGTACCTTTTGAGTTGTTCATGCTAAAGGTGCAGTATCTTTGAGGAAATTTTGACTCATGCTTTTGGCTGGCTTGTGTGTTAAGCTGATATTTAAAGCATTAGTATAGTTTTGAGAGCAGAAATAAGGTTTAAAGATTTTGGATTATTCAAGTTGAATGGAAACTTGACATTTATTGCTCTATGAACAATTTTAAAATGAGTTAATCCAGCTTAAAATCCTGTATTGAAAAAATATGTACATCCCTTCTATCCTTTGAACTGGCTATTTATCAATTCAATGTAAACACTGGAGTATATGATTTGCTATGAGTATGATTTATTTCTTACTTAAAAACTGAGTCACTTATTTCAAAACATGTGGGGTTTTTTGTAATGTACTTATATATGTACATTAATGTACATGTATACACTGTACTGTATATTGTACTTTAATGTACTGTACTGTATTAATGTACTTTAATGTATACACACACGTAATACACACACACACACACACCTGCCCACCTAGCAGTTCCAAAGCATGCAAATGCAAGTCAATAAATAGGTACTACTTCAGTGGAAAGATAACAGCGTTCTCTGCACCTTTGACATATAGCCATGTTGTCTACATGACCACAGAAATTGTCTTCAAGTCAACACTGACTCCTTCAGCCAACAGAGATGAGCACCGTGTCCTGCAGTCGGACATGACTGGACAGGGAAACCTTTATCTTTTACACACACACACACACTCACACATACACACTTTAGCTATTTGTAGATTATAGTAACAAAGCATTTTTTTAAAAAAATATTTCAGGAATCCTTTTCAAAGAAAACAAGAAAAACAATAGCAAACCATAGAAACAATAAAACACAACATATGAATATTATATGAAGCAAGTTTTCTTCATTCCTATTGTGGTTTTCTTTTTTGTTTTTTGGTCAAATCACAGATCATTACTTGTTTTCAAAAGCTGAGAAATATTTTTGGCATATTCTACAAAATGTAAAAAAAAATCTGAATACCAACCTGCCATCAGTGTTGTAATGTAATTCCATAACTGCACCACTGTGGCCCTTCAAAGTGGCGTAATTATCACAGTCACCATACACATTCCATAGGACTGAAATGAGAGGGAGGATCAAATCTAAGTATAGTATTTACCCTGAAAACTGAAATATATTTAAACAGCCATTTCATATCAAAGGTGTCTAATCCACACAATGCAATTAGGCAGGTGATATTGCATATAAGATTGCAAAAAGTGAAAGTGCTGTTAATATTTGACCTATAATTGACATATTTAGCAACAGACAAGCACAGAGAAAGTAAAATTCTGCTTACTCAAAAGCAAGGGTCTTCAAACTTGGCAAGTTTAAGACTTGTGGATTTCTAGCATTCCTGAGCTAACATGACTGGAGGAGGAATTCTGGGAGTTGAAGTCCACAAGTCTTAAAGCTGTCAAATTTGAAGACTGTTGTTCTAAAGGATGAAAAGGGTAAAGCATTCTTTTGCAAATGACAATAAAATTCTACTAAAAACTACTTAACAGTGCACATCATTAAAGCGGTGGCCCCCAACCTTTGGAGCACCAGGAACCAGTTCCATGGAGAGAGGTTTTTCCATGGACCAGAGGTGTGCATGGTTTCGTGTGCTGCCTGCATTCCGCAGATGGGGTTTTCGCTTGTTTGTGTGGCCCGGTTTCTGGCCACACAAACAAGTGTGGCTTGGTGGCAGTCTACAGACCGTGGGTTGGGAACCCCTACATTAGAAGTATGTCTCTATTTACTGTCACTAGAATGGAATGGCTCTTCTGAGGATACCTAATCTGCAGCTTTAACAAGCCTATCGCGCTCAAAGGAAGATCACAGAATTAATTGACTTACGTATCAACCTGTCAAACCCAGCTGAGGCTAAGGTGGCTCCATTAGGATGAAACTTGCAACAATAAACCTCTCCTTCATGACCAGAAAGTAACATTATGGGTGCTTGCAATGAGGAACATCTTGGAGGGCCCTAAAATAGAAAGGAAAGGCAACATATTTAAGAAGTTATAAATAAGCACAAACTGTTGATAGAAAAAAAAATAAGTGAGAAAGAAAATCCATCTATATATTTTGAAAAGGCTCAGACATTTCTTACTTAAGGCTAAGAAAACAGGATAAATATTGTAACCAATAGAAAATGCAAACATATAGCTATGGCTAAAGTAGCAGAAACTGTAGGTCCAACTGCAGACAATGAATTAGAAAAAATTGCATTAATAATCTGTAAACATTTATTCCATTAATACCAGCATTCAACACAAAAAGAGATCAGTAAGTTTGTTATTGTTTGTTCTGCATTTTTATAGGTTTGCTTATATTATCCATATCGCTTTTAATATGGGCATTAACATCCTAATAAATTGAACAAACACTTATCACATTCACTAAGCAACATTTGGGAAAATGCAGCAAATACATGTGTAAACCAGTCAACACGTTTAAAAGAAAGTTTAATAGTTTAATAGACAAAGAGAGGATAATCATTGTTCAAAGTCAAGCAGCATGAAAGTTTAATGATTATGATGAATATTATCATTTGTTGTACAGCCAGAAGGTTAGACTAGATTTGGAATTTTATCCACCTATCAAAAATTTGGGATAGACAGATATTCTAATAGAAGAGAGTATTTGTAGCTCAGGGTTGCAACAAGGAATCCCTGATGCTCTCTGAGCTTGGTTGTTTTCTTGCAAACATTTCATTCCCTAACAAGTGTAACATCGGAGAGCAAACCCCACTCCCTTCTCACACTAATGATGTTACCTAGTTGGGTAATGAGATATCTGCAGGAAAGCAGCCAAGTGCAGAGTCTATAAAGATTCTCAATCATCCAGGTCACAGACTTTTCTTCTTTTTTTCTTTGAAGAGGTTTTGCTGCTCATCCAAGAAGCTTCTTCAGCTCTGACTGGATGATAGTGGAGAATGGAAGAATTTATATTCCTTGCAGACAGCTGGTCATTTATATCCTTTTAGAGGGTCGTTGAGGCACTTGGAGGTTTATCTGTATCCTCAAGGTCACCTGAGTAGGGATGCAATTTTTCTCTGGAAATCCGTTCATACTCCCAACACCCTTCGAAGCTCAGAGAGCAACAATGACCCCTTAGGCAGATGTTGTTTGATGGTGTTTAAAGGGATTGTGTTGTTTTATTATCTCTTATTCATTAAACATGAAACTCAGTCAACTGAACATTTAAAAATGTATCACAAATATCCCTGACTGGCTCTGATGGTTGATACGGGTTGCTGCCAGCATCCTAGGCATCAACCAAGTATCTTCTTATAATGTATGTTGTTCTGAGTAGCACAGTCTTTTGCAGTTTCATTGGTGTTATTGCGGGAGGCTGCAATTTCTTGATGTGTTTTGTAAAATTCTTGGACATGGTACCAAGTGCCCTGATGACAATGGGTATGTATCACTGTTACATGTTTCAACCATGTAGTTTCAATGGCCGGGTAGCGATATTTTGTGATTTTTTTTCCAGTTCTTTTTCTTTGACTGGCATCTGTTGGTACAGCGATATCAATAAATTGTACATTTCCAGTTCTGTTTCTTCGACTCTGGCGTCTGCTGGTACAGCGATATCAATAAATGGTACATTTCCAGTTCTTTTTCTTCAACTCTGGCATCTGCTGGTACAGTGATATCAATAAATTTCACATTTCCAGTTCTTTTTCTTTGACTCTGGCATCGGCTGGTACAGTGATATCAATAAATTGTACATTTCCAGTTCTTTTTCTTTGACTCTGGCGTCTCCTGGTAAAGCGATATCAATAAATTGTACATTTCCAGTTCTTTTTTTTCAACTCTGGCATCGGCTGGTACAGTGATATCAATAAATTGTACATTTCCAGTTCTTTTTTTTAAATTCTGGTATCTCCTGATACAGTGAAATTACATGCTTCAGTTTTCGACAACTGTGACATCCAGCGTATTGTGTTCTAAATGCCATCCTGTCTGTATTCCGAAGTCCCACAAGAATCTACACCATCTCATTTTTGACAGTTTTTTCCATTTTATGTTTCAATGACAATTTTTTTCCACTTTATATTCCAAGGTGTATTTTTCACACAATGACCAATGGATTAATTTAGCAACTCAATCATGTCTAGCTTTGTAGTCGGTTTGCACGGTTTTGGTGCACTCACATATTAAGCGTGAAAGAGTTTCAACGTTGTCACTGCAAAGTTATTATTGCTGTTGTTTGTTGTAACCCTCATCTTCTACCCCAAAACGTAGCAAGTAGGTAACCTAATGCAAAATAAAATTCTGAATCGGCTTAGCAGACAAGACATGAGAATTAGGAAATGACGTTGAATTAAACGATTCTGAAGGGGAAAAGCCCAACATCCATTTTCAAGGAAAAACTTAGCCGCGTCCCTCCCAGGGAGAAACTCACCGCCTGCAACAAGGCGCCCGGAGGCGGTTGCCCTGCTCCGGGACCCGGCCCCAAAATGAGCTCATGGCGGGGTTTCTTAGCAGCCGCAGCCGCCGCCACCAAAGCCATATCCGGCCCAGGAGCCTTCCGTTTCTGCGGGTCGATCATCTTCTTGGCCCTCAACACCGCCGCGCGGGTCCAAGAGTGCGATAAGGCCACGCCCTCTTCTCCTCATTGGTTCTTTACACAGCCGTTCCCCGACGCCGGTTGGCTCAAGACGCTGTCGAAGAGGCGGGAGGACCAAGATGTAGGGATCGCCATGCTTAACACGGAGAACGCCGAATGGTCGAGACTCGCTCGACCCTGCGTTTATTCTGTCTCCCCATTGGCTGAAAGGAGCGGGGGGGGGGAAAGAAGGCTGCCTGCGCTCTGAGGGCGGCGGATAACGAAGACGGAGGTTGGAGTGGAGGTCCTGATCTGAGTCTTAAGACGGCGGTAAGATATGAGTCGGGGCAAAAAGAACCGGGCGAAGGCGGTTTCGAGTTTTAAATTCTCTTCAATTTGGCTTCTCAAGGATAACTAGGCCTGTCACTTTCTCCTAACGGTTTGTCCTGTGAGGTAAATTAATGGTAGTTGTAGTCCAACACTGAACGTGAAATTGGAAGCGAAGGACGGCTCCCATCATCCGCTGCAGGGGAAGGGAGGGCGGGAGGGAGTAAGATGTACACGCTGACGGAATGGGGAAAAATTAAAAAGCTTGAACTCGCTTTACTGTTCTTTACTGACTTATATGTTGTTTGTAATATGTCTCCGTTAACTTTCCTTCTTTTTCAATACAAGAGCTTTTTTTTTAGCTGCCAAGGGGATAATATACAACATAGAAAAAGAAACTTGATCAGAAGATTGGCATAAACTCCGTTGGTGGAAGCTGAAGGCAATGGATCAGCTTCCAGAACTCTATGCTGTGTTCCAAGGAGAGGTAGGGTCCCAAACAGTTAATTTTCAGAGATGAGATTGAATACATAACAAAAATGTGATTTCACAGTTAACAAGTTCAGGTAGATTGAATAGATATAAGTTTAATAAAAATGGGTGGGTTTTTTTTTTCAATTAACATATGAGTCCATTGTTTAAAAAAATACTTTGTATAAGTGGCTAGGATATCTAATCAATAGATTTAGAACTAAGTAACTGGCTTTGGTAAAGTTTCTTGAATAACATCTTAGAAATAGTGTGGAATTGTGCTATATCAGCTGGTAGTTTGGTGCTGAATTTTATACACACACACACACATATAATCTTAGCCATGCCAAAGTGGATAAGGTTTATTCCCAAGTATACATAGAATTTTAATTTAAGGAGACAATTTTTAGATGGAGAAGATTCAGTGAAAGAAATAGCACACTAGGGGACCCATATTTATGTAAGTGTTCCCTCTGATATTTCCAAACAGATCTCAAGAGGCTACCTGATCTTTAGCATCAGATAGATAAAACTAAGAATATTGTACTAGCTTCCATTGTTATTGGGAGCAGGGTAAGGAGACAGTATATTAATAAACGTTGCTTTGTTTGTGAGTGGTTGTATGTATTTTTGTTACAGGTTGCTTCTGTGACAGAATATGGAGCATTTATAAAAATCCCAGGAACCCCAAAACAAGGTTTGATTAATTATGTGGTGACTGTTGTATTACTTTTCCACTTACAACTGTTTGAGCGTGCCAATTCCCAAGTAACCTTGGTGGCTTACATAAAACTTACACTGCTAATCATCGACTTATGATCACTATTGAGACCAAAACTTATGTTGCTAAGTGAAACAGTTAAGTGAATTTTGCTCATTTTATGATCTTTCTTGTGACAATTGTAAGTGAATTACTGCAGTTAAGTTAGGAACATGGTTGTTAAGTGAATCTGGCTTCCCCATTGAGTTTGATTGTTAGAAGGTCACAAAGGTGATCACATGATCCTGGGACATTGCAACCATCATAAATATGAAACCATTGCTAAGCATCTGAATTTTGATCACGTGACTATAGGGATGCTGCAACAGTTGTAAAACATAAGTCACTTTTTTCAGAGCCATTGTAACTTTGAACGGTCACTAAATGAACTGTTGTCAGTTGATTACTTGTATTATGTAAAAATGAATAGAAAACAAAATTGAATAGTTTCTTTGTAGAACACAGGTTGTTTTAGAAAACTACTTTATTGATTTCTAGCAGAAAATAAAATACTTTCTTGTTATTGCCATAGGACTTGTTCACAAAAGCCAAATGTCAAATTGTAGAGTGGACAAACCTTCAGAGATGGTGGATGTTGGAGAAAAGGTGTGGGTGAAACTTATAGGAAAAGAGGTAAATTTGTGGCTTCCTTTATTGATTCCTACCAAATAAAGATTTAATAGTTAGCATTTACTGTACAAATGCTTTATTAAAGAGGAATGATATCACAGTCTTAACATTTACTCTGAAGTTCACAGAAAAAAGCTACTGAAAAAGCATGCAATCTGAAAATCTAAATTCTCAAGGAAAATGTTAATTTCATTTGAATTTTAAACATGGAATTGAATGAGATTGAGTTTTATGAATGATGTGGGTACATCTCAAATTAGTTCAAAAATTGATCCATCCTGTAAATTTATTGTAACTATGCAACTCAAAGTTATCTATATGTTTCATAAAGTACCCCATCTGAAATATCCAGTCCAATTGTGAAAAAAAAGCTCATTGTGAATAGCTAATGTATTTTATATTAATACATTTCAATGATTGAATTATAGTACCTTAAAGTGATTGTTATAATCTCAACATCAGTTTTTGGGTATCTGGGAATGAAATAAAAATCAAAATGTATTGCCTTGTGTTTTCAGACGAAGGATGACAAACTGAAACTATCTCTTTCCATGAAAGTTGTTAACCAAGGAACTGGAAAAGACTTAGACCCCAATAATGTTGTCCTTGAGTAAGTAAAATCTCCATTCCCCTAATCTTTCTTCTCTATACCAAAGGTCTTTCTGGTATGACTTGTCATAAAGAAAGTGTAAAAATTCAACAGTTCTTCTGAGCTAAGTAGAAGAGACCACCAAGACAGGGGTCCCCAATCCTCAGGCTATGGACGAGTACTGATCCATGGTCTGTTAACCGGTCTACACAGCTGGATGCAGCTAAGTGAATCCTACCGTAAACTGCATATTCAAGGGAACAAGGTTGTCTGTTCTTCCTCCTACCTATCTCCAGTCTTGGAAAAATGGTCTTCCAACAAAACCTGATGCCCAAAAGGTTGGGGACTGCTGCACCAAGAATCTCTGCAACAAAATGTAGAGGATTCCTGTTCAGTATTTCATCCAGACTTCTTAACAAAGCACTTATTTCACTCTTTCTGTTGATTTTATTCCTGCCCATAGAATAGCCAGTCAACATTTTATGTTTAATAAGTATGATTATACCATGCCAAGGTGTGTTGGATTCTTCCCACATTTATATCCCACACTTCTTAACTACCCATCTCGGCCGTCTGTTGGTGAATGAATTTATTTATTTATACACAAACGTGTATTTTCAAAGTAGTGAAAACCATCTTGTTTTGGCAGACATTTTGGGTAGACATTTCTTAACCTTGGCAACTTTAAAATGTGGCTGTAGAATTCTGGGAGTTGAAATCCACACTTGTGTAGACAGGTGGTCCTGGGCTTCATTTGTAATTTTTAGCATGGTTTATGAAATGTACTTTTGTAGTAGATAAACTGCCTGTGAGAACTTGGATGATATAAAAAAGTTGCTAAAATAATTTTGTGATTGCATAGATTTCTGATTATGGACAATAAGTTAGAAAGAATCATAGAGAGTGACAACTCAGGAAGCTACCTTTTAATATTAATTTTCTTGACATAACTTAGAATGTATTCATTGTTCCACGTAGAACAAGGTTTTCCTAACCTAATATTAATGGTGTTTCTGTTTCTTTATGCAGTCAAGAGGCACGGAAAAAATGCTCCTTTAGAGATTATACCAATCAAAAGATTACTTTAGAAGCTGTTTTGAACACTGTGTGTAAGAAATGTGGTTGTCCAGGTATGCAATTAATTTTATTTATTTATTGTGCATTTTCAGGGAGTTATAAAAGTAGGGGTTTGAAAGAAGTTGAGAAACCAAGCAAATATAATTTTTATTCGTTGGCCTACAATATTTTTATTCCATATGGTGACAGTATATGCCCTTTTTTTCAAAATTGGAGAACAAAAATGGAACGAGACTTAAGCATTTAGGTATAACTATTATCTATAATTCTGTATAAATCTTGAGATAGAGAAGAGTAATCTAAAAAGGTTGCCTTATTTTATGTATCTGTATAATTCATTTGTTGTAGGTCATTTCGCCAAAGATTGTTTCATGCAGCCAGGAGGAACAAAATACACCCTTATACCAGAGGATGAGCCAGTCCCTGAAGAAGATGAAAAAAAAGCTCACCACTCTATGAAGAAAAGAAAAAAGGTATCTATGGACATTATCAGTCATCCAGGTCATTACTCAAAAATGGTTTTCTAAGAAGCAACTGAATTTTCTTTGTTTTCCCTTGAGGCTGTTTTGCTTCTCATCCAAGAAGTTTCTTCAGTTCTGATTGAATGGTGGAGAATGAAAGGATTTATATTCCGTGCAGTCATCTGGTCTTTAGCACTCCCTCTGAAAGTTATTGAGGCTTCTTGGAGGTTTATCTGTGCCCTCAGAGTCACCTGAATAGTGCATATGGGTAGTTCGTATTTATGACCGTTGCAGTATCTCGGGGTGATGTGATCACTTTTTGTCACCACCTGACAAACTTGACAACCGTGTTACTAACTTAACAACTGCAATGATTCAGTGAACTACCATGACAAGAAAGATCATTAAATGAGGGGAAACTCAACTAGTCTCACTTAGGAACAGTAATTTTGGGGTCAATTGTGGTTGTAAGTCGAGGCCTACCGGTATAGTTATGTATTCATCAAGAGATTTTTTTTTTCCTCCCGACCAGGATAAAAAGAAAAAAAGGAAACGTAAGAATACAGACTTGGAGGCTTCTGACAGTACTAATTCCGACAATGGGAATCAGCCAGCTCGGAAGAAGGCAAAACGCAAGGAAAAAAACAGTCCATCTCGGAAAAGGAAAAAGAAGCATCATAGAAAAAAGCACAAAGAATGAGAATGAGAATCTGACTCTGTGCTGCATATGTTCTCAGTGAAAATTGTGGCTTCCATTCCCTGTGGTCATCAGTTGGAAAAAGAACAACTGAACCAGCAGGATGCGTTAAGATAAAATGGTTTTTCTTTCTTTGAAAATCACTTTTGTTTTTCAAGGATTATTCAAGGATGGCTATTCTCCTTCCATAAAGTGGAAAGGAAGGAGCAGCCTGCCACTGGGTGGTCGTCCCAGTTGTTGACTTCATTCTTGTGAAATCTTACTCCGTTCTTTCATTTCTTCATGCTTGGATTTTAGCCAGCCTGTTTGGAGCAACCCAGAGCCATCTTGCAGAAACTTGTATGGAGCTGGCAGTCGGTGCATTTCCTCACTTGGGAACAGCTGTGTGTTGACTCAGCATCCGCCAGTTATTGTCTGCCTACCAGCAGAAGGAACTGTGAATGTACCCTCTCACCCAACAGGGACACATTGGTTGAAGAACAGATCATGCCACCACATTCCTGTTATCCTATTTGTCCTGTAATACTGTAGGAGGAAGAAATCAGGTACAGGAGCAATTATCTTAAAAAATGAGAAACGAGCCAAGTGTTTACCTTTGAACCGTGAATAAAGTTTTGGTTTGTGAGGTTCTTTTTACTGTAGTTTTGGATTTGGGGAAGGAACAGAAATAGCCCTTCCAGTTGTGTCACTTTCCTTTTGTGAGATGCTTTACAAACTAGGGTGTCAAGCACTTTTGTGTCTGGAAGCTCACTTACATTATACTTTTGTTAATTTTGGAGGCTGCAAGGCTGCAGTCAGTGACTTGCAGTAGATGATGCTACATTTTGGGGTTTATTCTTCCCAGACTGGATTTAAGAGCTGAAATGAAGACTCCAGACCTCAGTGAACCTTCACGGAGCTATTTTGCTTCCCTCCCCCAGAAGAGAAAATTTCCTGAGTGGGCTCATATAAATGGAACTGAGGGTGGCGTGCTGTTCTTACATTGACCATTATACTTTAGGGCAGGGCTTCCTAACCCACGGTCCACGGACTGGCACCAGGCCAAGGCATGCCAGCAACCAAGTTGCGTGAACAAGTGAAGCCCCACCCATGGGATGCAAGCAGCCTGCAAAACCATGCCCCCTCCGATCTGCAGAAAACCCTCTCTCCACGAACCTGGTCCCTGGTGCTCAAAAGGTTGAGGGCACTGCTTTAAGGCATTGTTATTTAAACAGGAAACTGCTGGTCAGTTCCAAGGCTCTGGTCTAAATTGGGAACAGCCTGGCAGAAATCAGTGACAATATAGTGACTTCTTACCAAAAAAACCCCCTGCAGCACCAGTCCATGAAATATCAGGAGCTGAATCCAACTTGAAAGAACTCCCCCCCCCCATATTATTTTAGTTATTAAGAATGCAGAGGTGCAGTCAGTGACATAACATCGGAGCGCCAGCTTTTCTGTATTATCCTGGCAACTTTGAAGCTTATGTCTTAATTATATTCTGTATTTCTGCCTTTGGGAAATCTAAGGCAATTTGCATAAGGTGTGTAAACTCTGATCAGAGATTAGGTAAAATAGCTGTCTTGCAAATCATGCCTCTAGCATCGTACTATTTCTCAGAAATGTAACTCAATCACTTCAAGAACCATAATTGCCAAAAAAAAACCACTTCTCAGTGCCTATATTATCTTCAGAAGTTCTTCAAAGAAAACCGCCGTGCATTATTGAATTTTCCTACTCTAATTGGCACAATGCACATTGATGGCATAAGCCTCTATATTGTGTGGTCTTATCTGCTTTTTGTGTTACAAGGAAAAGCAGTGTTTGCTTAAAAGTTTTCAGCTTGGTTCAAAGTTTTCAAACTTTCTATCTGTGATAGAGCTGCTACATTTTTTGAAGAGCCACTTTGCTGAATATATGTTTGAGCAAAGTGCCTCTGTGTAGTGCATGCCTAAGGACTAAAGATTACAAGCTGCCCAAGAAATGATACACAGTAACAGAAATATACCACTAAAAGGTCCACCCTGAATGAAGACATAGTTTAGCCAAACTGTAACCCAACTAAGATTAAGACGTAAGTGCTATCTGTTTTGAGCAGCTGGGATGTAATCAGGATTGGAGCCTGTCAAATGTGCACTTGGAAGTTGTTCCAAAGAACTGGTCTAGCCATAACCAGTCATTCAGATCAAATGCTCTAGGACCATGTTTCTTAACCTTGACAACTTTAAAGATGTGTGGACTTGAACTCCCAGAACTGAATGCTGCTTGGGAAATTCTGGGAGTTGAAGTCCACACATCTTAAATTGTGCCGAGGTTGAGAAATAACCTTTAGGAGATGGTGCATTCTGCAAAGGCTGCTGTCGTTTCTGTGTGCTTCATTTAAAGTCACTGATAGAAGAAAAATGTGCTCCTCCCTAAATATATATACACTGGAGAATTTCTAGAAACTGACTAAATAACAGAGGAAGTAATTTTGATCAAAAATGATATAACCATCCTAGGAATGACTCAGTGCTTTGGAAATACTGTTGCTGACAGGAGGAGAAAATAAAACTTGTATGGCTTGTATTTCCAAACTTGTCTGTACTTTAAAAGTTGTTCACTCCACCCAGAGGTTTGTGTCTGAGTGATTCCAGTGATTACTCACTGCTACCTTTATGATCCATTCTGGTTATTTGATGTGCCTTCCTAAAACTGAATTGGTAAATAAGCCATATTCATGTTTCTAGGGTCAATTTATATACAAACAGGCCAAATAAAGATACAGGACTACGATAGCCATTATAACAACACCTAAAAACAGAATCTGTGCATGCTATGTAATGTTTAAAGTCACAGGCATTACATTCCATACTAAAAAATGAATTTCATAATCCAGATCTTCAAGAGGTCCCATTCTGATATCAAACAGCCTTATAGATAACGCAGGTGGTTCTCTGTCTATCAGGTCAACCTGCAGCTAGCAGAGTAATGAGACAACTTGTAAAATTGCTAGCTGGGAGAATCTTGATTAATCTTGTTCCAGATCTTTAGTAATATTTGTGATGGGAAAAACAATCTTGACTGAATATAGAGTTTTGGAAAACCAACTGATCTAGAATAAAGGATGAGATTGGACGAGTCTAATCCAATATCAGTCTTACATATATTTTGTTTTGCAAAATAAAAGAATGTGGTAGTTTTGTAGAAGGGCAAGCACACCTCTTTATAGCAGATTTTGTGGCCAACTACTAGCAGGCAACAGTGAGATCTAATGCAGACTTGTGTGTTCAGTTTCCTAAGAAGTCCTTCAGGCATGCAACAGCATGAACATAGTAACTGCCTCTGTCAGGTAGATAAATAGAAGCTAAGCTTCAATTTTGATGAAATTGTATATAATCCTGAAAAAAGCAGAACATGTAGATGGAAACTCAACTTAGCATTTTTTTTTGTAACAATGGTTTCACTTTATTACTTTTTTTTTTTTAAAGATCTCTTCAATAGTAAAAATGTGTGGGCACACCCAAAACTCCATAAAGGTCAAGGTGACTGGCACTTCTGAAGAGAGCTCAAGTTGGATACTGAAAGGTCTCCAAAATTACAGAAAGTGTACAAAACACAAAGAAAGAAAACACCAGCAATTTGGCAGTGAAAAATAGTATTATGGTAGGAAGGAGGTAGAAACTTTCTAGTTATCTTTCTGGTAGGTACGAGTGCAGACCACATCACCCATTGTCAGAGTCTGAAAGAGAAGATGATACACAAAACAATGATCTTTTATTCTGGAATGCTGAAAGAAAATCTGCTTATGGGAAAGAAAACTATCACTTTTACTGTACTGTGAATTATTATAGGCTTGGTTTGCCCAATTTACAAAGGCATTAATCATTATTTTGCTAACCAAAAATGAGCCAGGCTTGCCCTACATATTAAATTGAATCAAAATAAACCAAATTATGAAACGGTGGGTTGGGTCAGCCCTGTGGCTATATTTCTGTACAAATAAAGGATGGTTTCCTACCGTTTTTTAATACAACAAAGATTGCCTTCGCCTAAATATGAAGATTATTTTCTCTAGTTTTTGTCCAAGCAGTCTATATTCTCTTCCCCAGAATAAAGAACTAAGGGTTGAGTTAATCAATTCTGTTAATCAGCAATTGATCAATTCTGTTCTCAAAAGTGTTCCTCGAGGCTGAAGATATTTCTGGCAGGATTGTGTGAAAAAGTTTTCAAATCTGAAGCATACTTTTTGCCCGCAAAAAAACCCCAAATTCACTCATTGGACTACTTTGAAAGGGTGCCAAGACACTTTCTAAAACAGGCCAAGTAATCCACTTCTCACTTTAAACCAGGTTTTTTTAAACTTGAACCATTTTGCACGCTGAGTTTCTAAAATATCTAACTAAACCAAGGATGCTGCACACTGTATTATTTGGTTTATGCTCCCTTTGATGGTTTACTCATTTGAAAGAAGAAATAATTCAGAATTCCCAATTAATCCTAGTTGATTTTCATTGTCTAAAAGTGCTTTAGCATCATTCAGTCTCAACAATTTCTAAGTGAACTTCTCCCTACAATAGAAATCACTAATTGCCAAGGAAAAAATAGATATGCTGGTTTTCTTACCAAAATCAGCTTGTCATCTTTTATTTCTCGAACGAGTGAGGTCTCCTTTCCATTCCATTTTTGTATGTGAACAAGCTTCCCTCCATCTAGTGTCACAACAGACTGTAGAAAGAAACAATCATGCTCATTTCATAGCCAGACAGCTTGGGGATTATGAATGAAAAAAGGGATTATGCAAGATTTTAAAAAGGCAATTAAGTCTACAGTTGTGACTTGCCCATTTTTTTCTGCTTGTGTTTGCATTAGTCATGTATAACAGTAGTCTTTCAAAGTAGAAGCCCAGAAATCTATATTAGATAACTGCATGGTATATGAAATGATATGTAATTAATTTGTTCTTTTTTTTTAAATAACAGCCACTGAGCCCCCTGATTCCAGAATATGATTCTGGAAAGGACAGTAAATATTTTTGATGGTAAATATTTTCTTCTTCTGCCACCTTTCCCAACCTCAATAGCTTCCTAATCTTTCCTCCTTTTGCATCAATGGAAAATGGGGTAATTACCATAAAAGGGATTGCTGAAGATCCTTGAGCAATACACAAGAGAAAGGATTAGCTCAGTAAGTTTCCATGAGTAGTTAAAGAATCCTTAGAGAAATCGAAGGATTTGGAGGAGGCAATTCATGAGCCAACACTATAACCAATTCTACCTACAATCATCCTGCCAAGGAATTCTTTTTCATTCCAGCCACTCTTCCCATTCATGGCTAATGGCAGTTTAGTTGCAGAGTACAAGGTTCTTTTGGAAGCTAGAGGACTGGAATTATCCCTGACTGGATTTCGTATTAAGGCCACATCTACAGGGAACCATGCTGCTATAGTGTCCCTCTAAGATCAGTGTTTCTCAAATTTGGTATGTGGACTTCAACTCCCAGAATTCCCCAGCTAGCCAAGGAATTTTGAGAACTGATGTCCATGCCTCTTAATGAGGCTAAGTTTCAGAAACTGCTGTTTTTCTCTGGCTGGCTATCAGCCAAATTGCAGGAGTTGTGCTTAAGGTCCACCAAGCACCACTTCTTATGCAAAGTCCAGAAGATACTTCCATTTATACTAATACTCTCGGAACAGCTGTCCACCACTTAAATTGTACTTTTAATTAATTAGCAATTGGTAATCACAATATATAACAATGCACCTTAGCAAGTCCTTGATATAGGTGCCTTTTCAGAAGAATACTAGCTAATGGAATTGTAAGCAATTTAAATTGTAAAAAGACTACCACTCCAAAGAAATAACTACTTGGAACCTCTTTTCTGACTTTATCATACAAAGTAACATTCTATAGCCAAAGCAGACTGAAAGTAGAAGTTTTATAGCTTCCTGCAGTCCTAATTTTAAAATTTAAATATCCTGGCAAGGCTGAACTCTAACAAAGATTCTTCCGTCAAGTCTCAGCTATAGAGTAGTCAGGTTAGGAATTGTATTTATTTATTAAATTTATTGGCCACCCATCTTACCACAGGGTAACTCTGGGCTTATACTTTTAGTAAAAACAATCATCACAAGGTTTTGTTCTCTTAGGCTGTCATTTACAACTACTTTTAAAAAAGCCAGTAGCACAAGTTTGTTTTAAGGACCAGGAAGATGAAAGCCATATGAATGGGCTTGTTTTATCTAAATTCTGATAAGAGTTCAGTTTCATGAAAAAGTATCCAAGTTGAGATTAGCTTCAGTGTTTATTTAAGAATAAACTCCCAATCAAAGAAGGGAGTGTGGGTGTGATACTCTGGGTCATTCAATAAAATACACAAACGGCTTTAATTTCAGACTTTGTCAAACAGACATTGTACGCTTTGAATGTTCTTGCAGCTACAGATCAATAGAAAGAAGCCTTATGTGCAAACCTTGACAACACAATGCAATGCAAACCTTCACAACTATCCATGTAAGATTTCAAAAAGGCAGAACAGAACTCTGAACAGGATAAAAGTTTATCTAAACTTTCCATTTTAACACCAGGCATAAGAGGGCCATAAGAAAATAGTGAAGGATGAAATTTTACCATGTGTTACTTTTATAAAAAAAAAAAGAATTACCTCCATGAATTTGACTTATCTCCTTCTTTTAAAAGAGAGAAGGACAAATTTCCCCTGTTCAATCTTCCAACTATCATCAAAGTCATTTTGGATACTATATTGCAGGTGTCCTGACTTCTTCTAGAAGACAGGACACCTGAACTATAGTATCCAAAATGACCCCGATTATAAATGGACAAAGGACAACCAGGGAGAATCTTCTCAGCTGTATTCTGAAAGCTCATACCCAAGGGAGATTTGCTCAATGGCAATTTTCATCTATCAGCAAGGATCTTATTTTGCCCAAAAATTGTATTATGTATTTTAGGCACATAATGACAATATGGCTATATACCATATACTGCATAATATTTTAATTTATTTGTGAGCTGTCTTGAGCAGAGGTGGTATTCAGCAGGTTCTGACCAATTCTGGAGAACCAGTAGCAAAAATTTTGAGTAGTTCGGAGAACCTGCAAATCCTAACTCTGATTGGCTCTGCCTCCATCTATTCTCTGCCTCCCAAGTGCCAGCTGATTGGCTGGGTCTTCTTTTGTTGCCCTGAACAGGAGAAGGGAGCTGGAAATCAGGTTAGTGGGGTGGGGAGGGAATGCGAATTTTGCAGTATATCCTTCCCCCAGGAGTGGGGAGGGAATGGGGATTTTACACTATCCTTCCCCTGCCACACCTATCATGCCACACCTACCAAGCCATGCCCACAGAACCAGTAGTAAAATTTTTTGAATCCCACCACTGGTCTTGAGGTGCTGTAGGAGAGGGAATTAATTCAGTATATAGAGCTACACTTCTCATGTAGGTGTGGCAATATTCCATGTAGAAATTAAGCAATTAATCAGTTAACTTTTTTGTAACTACCACTTTTTTTTGAATAGCCAAATAAGGTGACAGTAGTCATGAACATCACTAATCAGAGCAGTCAGTGCTAATTTAGATGCACCAAAAAAACCTTCTATTGGTGAGTAGATCCTAAGGCGAATGGCTAGGATCACTGCTCAAACTGTAGTGATAAGATCTTTACCTTCACATTCCTGCCATCTGCTGTGGTCTCATCAAATTCTTCTCCCAATTTGCAATTGATTTCTGTGTCCTTTAAAGTGCTTTGGGTTTTGATGACAATTGCATTACTGTTCACCTCAATAATGGTTGTAGGTTTGGTCAAATAAGCAATTTTTCTTGTGGCAAGGTTCACATCTACAAGAAAGGAAAAAAAGAGACCAAAAGTAAAAATCAAAAATTCAGCAGCCTAAAAACATTATTAGCTACTGCAAATTAATCAGAGATTGCTCAGTTCTACTTTAGATTAAAGTGTCCCTTCCTTACAATTTATAACTTTGGGGGGGGAGGGGGGTTTAAAAAAAGGAATCAAACTGGTCTGCCTAAAAGATCTTTCTGGAACTGATTGGCTTCATGTATCACACCCAGCCATGATTGTTAACTATAATTTGAACTATAAATAATAATTGTTGAATGTAGGAGTTGGACATTGCACTACTAAGCCATAACTATTTGACATGTGTTACACTCTAGTATAGTTTGTTTGGGTTTGGTTGGTAAATTTGCCATTTTAGATTATCCAACTGTAGTTAAACCATCTCTCGGCATGTGCAAAACAGCCAATGCCAATCTTAACTTTTCAGTAAGGGAACTATAAAGTCAAATGCAGCTTCTTGAAGCAACATTGAAAGATCCCGAAAAGCTGGAGGAAGGGGGGGGGGAAAGCATTTCCTTCTCTCAAAAGTGAAGTCTTTGTTTACCAGAATCCAAGAACTGAAGATGGAGGTTTTGTCAGGCAGTAGAAAGGGGTTCACCCCAAAAAATGTGAACTGCCTTTCAGCTCCCAAGCCATCGTTTTTTCCCGCCTGGCACAGAACCATTTAATGGAGAGGACTTCAAAGAACCATCTGTGTGTGCATATAATTGCCATATATATGCTCTTTGAACAAGATGTGTGATCTAGAGAGCCTCTTGGATGAATGTAAAGGCTCTTTTATAGTACTTAGCATTCCACTGGTGTGGAGTTGCCCTTTTGCGTTTTACTGCCTGATCTAATGGACTTATTCAGCAGGAAACAGCTGTTCCTTCATGCTCCTATTTATTAAATTAAATGATATGCTGTCCTTTTGTGCGCCTATCAGATTTATAAAGCAGCCCATCCCATGTATGTGATCTTACCCATCATAGACAAATGCTCTGTATTCCAACCACCATAAGAGTTGCATTTATACCACAACTTCTCTAGGCCATTAAATTGCAAGGGGCAGTAGTTCAAGAGCTTGACTAGATTGGAGAGATCCAAGTTCAAATTCCCACTGTCATCCCCACCACCACAAGGCTATTTTGACCTGTGCTTATTGTGAGCACAGACAGATGCTTGATGCCACTTCAAAGGGAACAAATAAAGCAAATGGGGAAAGAAACTAGCTGTAAGCATGAGGACTGATCTCTTCATTCATCAGAGGTAGAATCCATCTTTGCTTGTTTTTTTTTCCCCCACACATCAGTCTGGTTGTTAAAATTGGAGTTTCCTTAGGCAACAGAATTAGAGAACTAAAAGAAGGAGTGAAGCTAAGGAGAAAGGCACTTGATTTATAGACCCAAAGCACCAAAGTCTCACTGCTGCATTCATGAACTCTACTCTAACCCGGGCAATTTCTGGCAAATGCCCAGCTTTCCACTCAGCAGAATTTAATGGAAAAATCTTGTTATGATAGTAGGTTTGCTTTCCTTTTTTTTTTTAAATTAAAAAAATAAACAATCCACTAAAAGCTTCTACCCTCCCTGTGAAAATGCAGAATCTTAAATGAGCTAACAGTACCAGTGGGGGCTAATGGTGCTACCCCAGGTAGAATAGTAAGATTTATGTTTCAATGACAGGTAGTCCACAACCTAGGGCAATAAGTTATGACCACAAGATACTGCAATTGGCCATAAATGCAGTCAGTTGTAGATCACCTTAAGTGCAATCTCATCAACCCACCCACCCTACTCCCAGGAGGGATCTGGCTATCAACAGTTCAGAAATAGCCCTGGGGAAATCTGTCCTAACTTCACATAGACACACTAAGCATTAAAAGTCAAAGGCCACCTGTATAAAAAAAAAAAACATTGAGAGTGGTCAAGTTAACTCAGTTTCTACTCCACCTTCAGCCATAGAAGTTCCCTGACAGTTTTTTTGACCAATTACTCTCCCTGCCCCCACCTACTTCCACAGGAGTTTCATCAGGGAAAATTAAAATTAAGAAACACTCTGCTCCCTCCCTGGGGTTGCTGGACAAAAGACAGGATACATGTGTAATATAGAGAGTTGGAGGTGAATACAAATATTTCCTCCTTGTTCTGCAACCCATCCTATCTTTGTTTTTGGGTAGAAACAAGGTCTGCTAACCACCATGGGATCGCCTGGCTAATGACCCTTACTCAGGGCCATTAGATTTTTTTCATTCTTTGCTATCTGCAAAAGTAATTAAAAACCGCACCCAATGAAGCTAGGCAAGAGCCATGCAAAGTTGGTTTAAAGCCAAGGCTACACAGGAGTTAAGAGGTCAGGAGAAGCTTCTACCCAGGAAGGGTGGGGGTGGGGGAAGAGTTTGTACCAACAAGCCCAGTTTGTACCAGGCTCCACGCCAGCTGAATGAGCAAATACCCCCATGGCTCCCCCAACGCCTTCTTCCCTTACAACACAGATTGAGTGCATCCGTTCCTTAAAGCCCTTAAGTTGCAGGAAAGCCTTCCAGGGTTCTAGGCTTACTCATGAGATACAGCGGCTCACCCTATCAGAGCAGCTTCTGGCAGAAAAAGGACACATCACATGAACAACCACGCCACCTCTACACACCCTCTCATTCAGTGAAACGCATGCTCTCACTATAGCTCCTCTTGCAGAAATTGCTACCAGATGCTGAGTTGGGCGGGGAAGAGGAGAAGCCAGAGATCCCCAGGCCCACGGCCGGCCAAGAGAGAGAGAGCTCCAATCTACCACACAGCAAGGAGTTTACACAAGGAGGAGCTCAGGTCCTAAAATCCAATCCCTGTAAACATGTTTGCTTGCTTTCTCTCTGAGCAATGGAAAAATCTCAAGGTGTCCTTTGCATTGTATCCACATGCTTCAAATGATTCCAAGAACAGTCACTCATGCCTTTGTAATATGACATAGTTTATTCTCATTTGCCTTAAAGACCACACTGGAACAATTTTGTGTGTGTGTGTGTGTGGGAGAAACATAAGAGCTGACCCTGGGCTGACACTGCTCAGGCTCCTTACTACCGAGTTACACCACAGCCATTGCATTGTGCAAGTGCTACTCAAGGTGCTGGATAATTATAGGTGGCAGCATCACCTACTCAAGGTCCCTCTCCCCCATTTTGAAAGGGGGCTGGAAGGGCCTTGCTGATTGGGGGGGGGGCTCTCCTTCTCCAGAAAGGCTCTGCTTCCCTCCTCCCAAGCAGGCGGCTGGCTCCCATTCTCATGGCTTCTCGGGACCGGCTTTTGCAAGAAACCCTTTTGCGGGGTTGACTTCTGCGTAGCCCCCAAACGCCAGGCACATCCGCGTTTATCCTTTGTAGGAACTGCAGCCATCCCAATTCAGTGGGTCAGCGGGAATTTCTTCTGCCTTTGGGAACCTGCACCTCCCTTGGGAGACACCATTCCGCTTAAATAATGAAATTTCCAACCTTAAGAGCCAGGCTTTGAAGGGACAGGTGGAGGGAGGGGAGGGACCCAGACCCCCCATTTCCAAACCACACCCATTAAAAAAAAATGCGAAGGCCATTTGGACGGACACCGCTTCCCCGTGGAAACCTGACCACGATAGGAGCAGAACCTCTAGCTCGCCGTGGACGAGGCGTCGTCGCTGCCCGTCCACCAATGTTTCAACTTTTCTTCTCTCCAGGCAGGCGCCCTAAGTCCGCTTCCCTCCCCACCCCAAACCCCTGCCCTCTCCTTACGGTACCGAGAGCTTTCATGTAGTCGTCGAATTTGACGCTCTCGACCAGTTTCCAGACGCCGACAAACGCCTCCGCCATGGCGAGCCTGAAAATCGCTTTTTGCTTCTCCTTTCTCCTCCGAAATGCAGCCGGGCCAGCAAACACGCGCTCTCCGTCTGTGGTTGGCGGGCGCTTTCCGAAGGGGCTCGCCTTTTATTTCTTCCTCCTCCTCCTCCTCCTCCCTTACTCCACCCCTCCCACCGGCCGGTGGCCGCCGCCTCCTCCTCCTCAGGCGCAGCCAGTCTCTTTAAATAGAAGGATGTGGGAATCTGCCACATGGCTTTGCCTAGCTCCGGGGATGCGAAGCGCTCTTCTTTTGCCAAGGCCGCCGGCGCCTTCGCGAAGATCGTGGCTGCCTTTGCCCGCGCCTCTCGAATCGGGTCGTTTTGGTGTTTCGTTTCAGAAACCCACCAGCGCAACCCTGCCTGTTTCGCGGCTGCAAGGCAGGCTAGGATTCCACGGGGTGGGGTGTGGGGAGGGAGGTCCGGGGGATGGCTGCAGCGGGAGGGGTTTTTTTGGCGGGGAGGGGGAGGGGAAGGTAAGCGGAAAAGTATCAGAGCGATGGCTGTGCTGGTTTGGGCTGCTGGGAACTGGGAGGTGAAATCTGGCGGGCCCTGCTTCCACTGAATAAACTGCCTTGTACGAATTTTTTTCAAAATTGGAGAACAAAAATGGAACGAGACTTAAGCATTTAGGTATAACTATTATCTAGAATTCTGTATAAATCTTGAGATAGAGAAGAGTAATCTAAAAAGGTTGCCTTATTTTATGTATCTGTATAATTCATTTGTTGTAGGTCATTTCGCCAAAGATTGTTTCATGCAGCCAGGAGGAACAAAATACACCCTTATACCAGAGGATGAGCCAGTCCCTGAAGAAGATGAAAAAAAAGCTCACCACTCTATGAAGAAAAGAAAAAAAGGTATCTATGGACATTATCCAGGTCATTACTCAAAAATGGTTTTCTAAGAGGCAACTGAATTTTCTTTGTTTTCCCTTGAGGCTGTTTTGCTTCTCATCCAAGAAGTTTCTTCAGTTCTGATTGAATGGTGGAGAATGAAAGGATTTATATTCCGTGCAGTCATCTGGTCTTTAGCACTCCCTCTGAAAGTTATTGAGGCTTCTTGGAGGTTTATCTGTGCCCTCAGAGTCACCTGAATAGTGCATATGGGTAGTTCGTATTTATGACCGTTGCAGTATCTCGGGGTGATGTGATCACTTTTTGTCACCACCTGACAAACTTGACAACCGTGTTACTAACTTAACAACTGCAATGATTCGGTGAACAACCATGACAAGAAAGATCATTAAATGAGGGGAAACTCAACTAGTCTCACTTAGGAACAGTAATTTTGGGGTCAATTGTGGTTGTAAGTCGAGGCCTACCGGTATAGTTATGTATTCATCAAGAGATTTTTTTTTTCCTCCCGACCAGGATAAAAAGAAAAAAAGGAAACGTAAGAATACAGACTTGGAGGCTTCTGACAGTACTAATTCCGACAATGGGAATCAGCCAGCTCGGAAGAAGGCAAAACGCAAGGAAAAAAACAGTCCATCTCGGAAAAGGAAAAAGAAGCATCATAGAAAAAAGCACAAAGAATGAGAATCTGACTCTGTGCTGCATATGTTCTCAGTGAAAATTGTGGCTTCCATTCCCTGTGGTCATAAGTTGGAAAAAGAACAACTGAACCAGCAGGATGCGTTAAGATAAAATGGTTTTTCTTTCTTTTGAAAATCACTTTTGTTTTTCAAGGATTATTCAAGGATGGCTATTCTCCTTCCATAAAGTGGAAAGGAAGGAGCAGCCTGCCACTGGGTGGTCGTCCCAGTTGTTGACTTCATTCTGGTGAAATCTTACTCCGTTCTTTCATTTCTTCATGCTTGGATTTTAGCCAGCCTGTTTGGAGCAACCCAGAGCCATCTTGCAGAAACTTGTATGGAGCTGGCAGTCGGTGCATTTCCTCACTTGGGAACAGCTGTGTGTTGACTCAGCATCCGCCAGTTATTGTCTGCCTACCAGCAGAAGGAACTGTGAATGTACCCTCTCACCCAACAGGGACACATTGGTGGAAGAACAGATCATGCCACCACATTCCTGTTATCCTATTTGTCCTGTAATACTGTAGGAGGAAGAAATCAGGTACAGGAGCAGTTATCTTAAAAAATAAGAAACGAGCCAAGTGTTTACCTTTGAACCATGAATAAAGTTTTGGTTTGTGAGGTTCTTTTTACTGTAGTTTTGGATTTGGGGAAGGAACAGAAATAGCCCTTCCAGTTGTGTCACTTTCCTTTTGTGAGATGCTTTACAAACTAGGGTGTCAAGCACTTTTGTGTCTGGAAGCTCACTTACATTATACTTTCGTTAATTTTGGAGGCTGCAAGGCTGCAGTCAGTGACTTGCAGTAGATGATGCTGCATGTTGGGGTTTATTCTTCCCAGACTGGGTTTAAGAGCTGAAATGAAGACTCCAGACCTCAGTGAACCTTCACGGAGCTATTTTGCTTCCCTCCCCCAGAAGAGAAAATTTCCTGAGTGGGCTCATATAAATGGAACTGAGGGTGGCGTGCTGTTCTTACATTGACCATTATACTTTAGGGCAGGGCTTCCTAACCCACGGTCCACGGACTGGCACCAGGCCAAGGCATGCCAGCAACCAAGTTGCGTGAACAAGTGAAGCCCCACCCATGGGATGCAAGCAGCCTGCAAAACCATGCCCCCTCCGATCTGCAGAAAACCCTCTCTCCACGAACCTGGTCCCTGGTGCTCAAAAGGTTGAGGGCACTGCTTTAAGGCATTGTTATTTAAACAGGAAACTGCTGGTCAGTTCCAAGGCTCTGGTCTAAATTGGGAACAGCCTGGCAGAAATCAGTGACAATATAGTGACTTCTTACCAAAAAAAACCCCTGCAGCACCAGGCCATGAAATATCAGGAGCTGAATCCAACTTGAAAGAACTCCCCCCCCCCATATTATTTTAGTTATTAAGAATGCAGAGGTGCAGTCAGTGACATAACATTGGAGCGCCAGCTTTTCTGTATTATCCTGGCAACTTTGAAGCTTATGTCTTAATTATATCCTGTATTTCTGCCTTTGGGAAATCTAAGGCAATTTGCATAAGGTGTGTAAACTTTGATCAGAGATTAGGTAAAATAGCTGTCTTGCAAATCATGCCTCTAGCATCGTACTATTTCTCAGAAATGTAACTCAATCACTTCAAGAACCATAATTGCCAAAAAAACCCACTTCTCAGTGCCTATATTATCTTCAGAAGTTCTTCAAAGAAAACCGCCGTGCATTATTGAATTTTCCTACTCTGATTGGCACAATGCACATTGATGGCATAAGCCTCTATATTGTGTGGTCTTATCTGCTTTTTGTGTTACAAGGAAAAGCAGTGTTTGCTTAAAAGTTTTCAGCTTGGTTCAAAGTTTTCAAACTTTCTATCTGTAATAGAGCTGCTATATTTTTTGAAGAGCCACTTTGCTGAATATACGTTTGAGCAAAGTGCCTCTGTGTAGTGCATGCCTAAGGACTAAAGATTACAAGCTGCCCAAGAAATGATACACAGTAACAGAAATATACCACTAAAAGGTCCACCCTGAATTAAGACATAGATTAGCCAAAATGTAATCCAACTAAGATTAAGACGTAAGTGCTATCTGTTTTGAGCAGCTGGGATGTAATCAGGATTGGAGCCTGTCAAATGTGCACTTGGAAGTTGTTCCAAAGAACTGGTCTAGCCATAACCAGTCATTCAGATCAAATGCTCTAGGACCATGTTTCTTAACCTTGACAACTTTAAAGATGTGTGGACTTGAACTCCCAGAACTGAATGCTGCTTGGGAAATTCTGGGAGTTGAAGTCCACACATCTTAAATTGTGCCGAGGTTGAGAAATAACCTTTAGGAGATGGTGCATTCTGCAAAGGCTGCTGTCGTTTCTGTGTGCTTCATTTAAAGTCACTGATAGAAGAAAAATGTGCTCCTCCCTAAATATATATACACTGGAGAATTTCTAGAAACTGACTAAATAACAGAGGAAGAAATTTTGATCAAAAATGATATAACCATCCTAGGAATGACTCAGTGCTTTGGAAATACTGTTGCTGACAGGAGGAGAAAATAAAACTTGTATGGCATGTATTTCCAAACTTGTCTGTACTTTAAAAGTTGTTCACTCCACCCAGAGGTTTGTGTCTGAGTGATTCCAGTGATTATTCACTGCTACCTTTATGATCCATTCTGGTTATTTGATGTGCCTTCCTAAAACTGAATTGGTAAATAAGCCATATTCATGTTTCTAGGGTCAATTTATATACAAACAGGCCAAATAAAGATACAGGACTACGATAGCCATTATAGCAACACCTAAAAACAGAATCTGTGCATGCTATGTAATGTTTAAAGTCACAGGCATTACATTCCATACTAAAAAATGAATTTCATAATCCAGATCTTCAAGAGGTCCCATTCTGATATCAAACAGCCTTATAGATAACGCAGGTGGTTCTCTGTCTATCAGGTCAACCTGCAGCTAGCAGAGTAATGAGACAACTTGTAAAATTGCTAGCTGGGAGAATCTTGATTAATCTTGTTCCAGATCTTTAGTAATATTTGTGATGGGAAAAACAATCTTGACTGAATATAGAGTTTTGGAAAACCAACTGATCTAGAATAAAGGATGAGATTGGACGAGTCTAATCCAATATCAGTCTTACACATATTTTGTTTTGCAAAATAAAAGAATGTGGTAGTTTTGTAGAAGGGCAAGCACACCTCTTTATAGCAGATTTTGTGGCCAACTACTAGCAGGCAACAGTGAGATCTAATGCAGACTTATGTGTTCAGTTTCCTAAGAAGTCCTTCAGGCATGCAACAGCATGAGCTTCAATTTTGATGAAATTGTATATAATCCTGATAAAAGCAGAACATGTAGATGGAAACTCAACTTAGCATTTTTTTTTGTAACAATGGTTTCACTTTATTACTGTTTTTTTTTTTAAAGATCTCTTCAATAGTAAAAATGTGTGGGCACACCCAAAACTCCATAAAGGTCAAGGTGACTGGCACTTCTGAAGAGAGCTCAAGTTGGATACTGAAAGGTCTCCAAAATTACAGAAAGTGTACAAAACACAAAGAAAGAAAACACCAGCAATTTGGCAGTGAAAAATAGTATTATGGTAGGAAGGAGGTAGAAACTTTCTAGTTATCTTTCTGGTAGGTACGAGTGCAGACCACATCACCCATTGTCAGAGTCTGAAAGAGAAGATGATACACAAAACAATGATCTTTTATTCTGGAATGCTGAAAGAAAATCTGCTTATGGGAAAGAAAACTATCACTTTTACTGTACTGTGAATTATTATAGGCTTGGTTTGCCCAATTTACAAAGGCATTAATCATTATTTTGCTAACCAAAAATGAGCCAGGCTTGCCCTACATATTAAATTGAATCAAAATAAACCAAATTATGAAACGGTGGGTTGGGTCAGCCCTGTGGCTATATTTCTGTTCAAATAAAGGATGGTTTCCTACCGTTTTTTAATACAACAAAGATTGCCTTCGCCTAAATATGAAGATTATTTTCTCTAGTTTTTGTCCAAGCAGTCTATATTCTCTTCCCCAGAATAAAGAACTAAGGGTTGAGTTAATCATTTCTGTTAATCAGCAGTTGATCAATTCTGTTCTCAAAAGTGTTCCTCGAGGCTGAAGATATTTCTGGCAGGATTGTGTGAAAAAGTTTTCAAATCTGAAGCATACTTTTTGCCCGCAAAAAAACCCCAAATTCACTCATTGGACTACTTTGAAAGGGTGCCAAGACACTTTCTAAAACAGGCCAAGTAATCCACTTCTCACTTTAAACCAGGTTTTTTAAACTTGAACCATTTTGCACGCTGAGTTTCTAAAATATCTAACTAAACCAAGGATGCTGCACACTGTATTATTTGGTTTATGCTCCCTTTGATGGTTTACTCATTTGAAAGAAGAAATAATTCAGAATTCCCAATTAATCCTAGTTGATTTTCATTGTCTAAAAGTGCTTTAGCATCACTCAGTCTCAACAATTTCTAAGTGAACTTCTCCCTACAATAGAAATCACTAATTGCCAAGGAAAAAATAGATATGCTGGTTTTCTTACCAAAATCAGCTTGTCATCTTTTATTTCTCGAACGAGTGAGGTCTCCTTTCCATTCCATTTTTGTATGTGAACAAGCTTCCCTCCATCTAGTGTCACAACAGACTGTAGAAAGAAACAATCATGCTCATTTCATAGCCAGACAGCTTGGGGATTATGAATGAAAAAAGGGATTATGCAAGATTTTAAAAAGGCAATTAAGTCTACAGTTGTGACTTGCCCATTTTTTTCTGCTTGTGTTTGCATTAGTCATGTATAACAGTAGTCTTTCAAAGTAGAAGCCCAGAAATCTAGATTAGATAACTGCATGGTATATGAAATGATATGTAATTAATTTGTTCTTTTTTTTTAAATAACAGCCACTGAGCCCCCTGATTCCAGAATATGATTCTGGAAAGGACAGTAAATATTTTTGATGGTAAATATTTTCTTCTTCTGCCACCTTTCCCAACCTCAATAGCTCCCTAATCTTTCCTCCTTTTGCATCAATGGAAAATGGGGTAATTACCATAAAAGGGATTGCTGAAGATCCTTGAGCAATACACAAGAGAAAGGATTAGCTCAGTAAGTTTCCATGAGTAGTTAAAGAATCCTTAGAGAAATCGAAGGATTTGGAGGAGGCAATTCATGAGCCAACACTATAACCAATTCTACCTACAATCATCCTGCCAAGGAATTCTTTTTCATTCCAGCCACTCTTCCCATTCATGGCTAATGACAGTTTAGTTGCAGAGTACAAGGTTCTTTTGGAAGCTAGAGGACTGGAATTATCCCTGACTGGATTTCGTATTAAGGCCACATCTACAGGGAACCATGCTGCTATAGTGTCCCTCTAAGATCAGTGTTTCTCAAATTTGGTATGTGGACTTCAACTCCCAGAATTCCCCAGCTAGCCGAGGAATTTTGAGAACTGATGTCCATGCCTCTTAATGAGGCTAAGTTTCAGAAACTGCTGTTTTTCTCTGGCTGGCTATCAGCCAAATTGCAGGAGTTGTGCTTAAGGTCCACCAAGCACCACTTCTTATGCAAAGTCCAGAAGATACTTCCATTTATACTAATACCCTCAGAACAGCTGTCCACCACTTAAATTGTACTTTTCATTAATTAGCAATTGGTAATCACAATATATAACAATGCACCTTAGCAAGTCCTTGATATAGGTGCCTTTTCAGAAGAATACTAGATAATGGAATTGTAAGCAATTTAAATTGTAAAAAGACTACCACTCCAAAGAAATAACTACTTGGAACCTCTTTTCTGACTTTATCATACAAAGTAACATTCTATAGCCAAAGCAGACTGAAAGTAGAAGTTTTATAGCTTCCTGCAGTCCTAATTTTAAAATTTAAATATCCTGGCAAGGCTGAACTCTAACAAAGATTCTTCCGTCAAGTCTCAGCTATAGAGTAGTCAGGTTAGGAATTGTATTTATTTATTAAATTTATTGGCCACCCATCTTACCACAGGGTAACTCTGGGCTTATACTTTTAGTAAAAACAATCATCACAAGGTTTTGTTCTCTTAGGCTGTCATTTACAACTACTTTTAAAAAAGCCAGTAGCACAAGTTTGTTTTAAGGACCAGGAAGATGAAAGCCATATGAATGGGCTTATTTTATCTAAATTCTGATAAGAGTTCAGTTTCATGAAAAAGTATCCAAGTTGAGATTAGCTTCAGTGTTTATTTAAGAATAAACTCCCAATCAAAGAAGGGAGTGTGGGTGTGATACTCTGGGTCATTCAATAAAATACACAAACGGCTTCAACTTCAGACTTTGTCAAACAGATATTGTACGCTTTGAATGTTCTTGCAGCTACAGATCAATAGAAAGAAGCCTTATGTGCAAACCTTGACAACACAATGCAATGCAAACCTTCACAACTATCCATGTAAGATTTCAAAAAGGCAGAACAGAACTCTGAACAGGATAAAAGTTTATCTAAATTTTCCATTTTAACACCAGGCATAAGAGGGCCATAAGAAAATAGTGAAGGATGAAATTTTACCATGTGTTACTTTTATAAAAAAAAAAGAATTACCTCCATGAATTTGACTTATCTCCTTCTTTTAAAAGAGAGAAGGACAAATTTCCCCTGTTCAATCTTCCAACTATCATCAAAGTCATTTTGGATACTATATTGCAGGTGTCCTGACTTCTTCTAGAAGACAGGACACCTGAACTATAGTATCCAAAATGACCCCGATTATAAATGGACAAAGGACAACCAGGGAGAATCTTCTCAGCTGTATTCTGAAAGCTCATACCCAAGGGAGATTTGCTCAATGGCAATTTTCATCTATCAGCAAGGATCTTATTTTGCCCCAAAATTGTATGTATTTTAGGCACATAATGACAATATGGCTAAATACCATATAGTGCATAATATTTTAATTTATTCCTAAGGGGAATGGCCAGGATCACTGCTCAAACTGTAGTGATAAGATCTTTACCTTCACATTCCTGCCATCTGCTGTGGTCTCATCAAATTCTTCTCCCAATTTGCAATTGATTTCTGTGTTCTTGAAAGTGCTTTGGGTTTTGATGACAATTGCATTACCGTTCACCTCAATAATGGTTGTAGGTTTGGTCATATTAGCAATTTGTCTTGTGGCAAAGTTCACTTCTACAAGAAAGGAAAAAAAGAGACCAAAAGTAAAAATCAAAAATTCAGCAGCCTAAAAACATTATTAGCTACTGCAAATTAATCAGAGATTGCTCAATTCTACTTTAGATTAAAGTGTCCCTTCCTTACAATTTATAACTTTGGGGGGGGGGAGGGGGGTTTAAAAAAAGGAATCAAACTGGTCTGCCTAGAAGATCTTTCTGGAACTGATTGGCCCAGCCATGATTGTTAACTATAATTTGAACTATAAATAATAATTGTTGAATGTAGGAGTTGGATATTGCACTACTAAGCCATAACTATTTGACATGTGTTACACTCTAGTACAGTTTGTTTGGGTTTGGTTGGTAAATTTGCCATTTTAGATTATCCAACTGTAGTTAAACCATCTCTCGGCATGTGCAAAACAGCCAATGCCAATCTTAACTTTTCAGTAAGGGAACTATAAAGTCAAATGCAGCTTCTTGAAGCAACATTGAAAGATCCCGAAAAGCTGGAGGAAGGTGGGGGGGAAGCATTTCCTTCTCTCAAAAGTGAAGTCTTTGTTTACCAAAATCCAAGCAGAGATGAACTGAAGATGGAGGTTTTGTCAGGCAGTAGAAAGGGGTTCACCCCAAAAAATGTGAACTGCCTTTCAGCTCCCAAGCCATCTTTTTTTCCCGCCTGGCACAGAACCATTTAATGGAGAGGACTTCAAAGAACCATCTGTGTGTGCATATAATTGCCATATATATGCTCTTTGAACAAGATGTGTGATCTAGAGAGCCTCTTGGATGAATGTAAAGGCTCTTTTATAGTACTTAGCATTCCACTGGTATGGAGTTGCCCTTTTGCATTTTACTGCCTGATCTAATGGACTTATTCAGCAGGAAACAGCTGTTGCTTCATGCTCCTATTTATTAAATTAAATGATATGCTGTCCTTTTGTGCGCCTATCAGATTTATAAAGCAGCCCATCCCATGTATGTGATCTTACCCATCATAGACAAATGCTCTGTATTCCAACCACCATAAGAGTTGCATTTATACCACAACCTCTCTAGGCCATTAAATTGCAAGGGGCAGTAGTTCAAGAGCTTGACTAGATTGGAGAGATCCAAGTTCAAATTCCCACTGTCATCCCCACCACCACAAGGCTATTTTGACCTGTGCTTATTGTGAGCACAGACAGATGCTTGATGCCACTTCAAAGGGAACAAATAAAGCAAATGGGGAAAGAAACTAGCTGTAAGCATGAGGACTGATCTCTTCATTCATCAGAGGGAGAATCCATCTTTGCTTGTTTTTTTTTCCCCCACACATCAATCTGGTTGTTAAAATTGGAGTTTCCTTAGGCAACAGAATTGGAGAACTAAAAGAAGGAGTGAAGCTAAGGAGAAAGGCACTTGATTTATAGACCCAAAGCACCAAAGTAATTCTCTTGCATCTCTGCTTAAAATAATTCAGGAAGGGGTCCTTTGACAGAGGTTTATCAACAACGAAATGGGGGGAAATGTCTAAGTGACCCAAGGTGATAGATACACTGAAGGTCCCAACGCTTCTTCTTGATGTTCTTTTTTGGCCCTTCAAGCCAAAAAGAACATCCAAATGCTTTTGAGTAATTGAGGGAACAGAAGCAGCCCAGAAACATAATTCCGTTTGGCTTGTAGCAGCTTGCCCTTCCCCTGACTTTCTCACGAGAAAAAGTTTTAAGTTTAATCCAGCTTTCTCCAACTGGGGCTCTTAAGACCATTTCTCAAATTGTACCCACTGAGCCAAAGATCTCATCCTGCTCTCCATGTGGTTTGATTTTTTTTGGCACTACTGACTTTATAATGATAGCTTCCCAGGGTTTGGGCAGGGTTGTACCTGGAATCTTTGGCATGCAAATAGATGCTCTGCTGTTGAGCAATATCCTTTCCCAAAGCTGCTCTTGAGCAATGAGGTCCAACAATCTGGAGAAGGGACCAGATAGGGAAGCCCAGGCTACCTTTTACTGTTGGGAGATAAGGAAGTATGCATATTCTACATATGGAAGTCTGCACAAATCGTTTACCAAAGAGGATGGCTTATTTCCTCTTACAGGTTCTGGCTAATAGAGTTAGAATATCTGGCCTCCAGATATTCATCAGATTTTCATCATGAATTTTTTTTCTTTTTTTGCTCCTCTGACCATGTAGCTTTATTTAAGAGGATTCAAGAGAGTTGAAAATATGGCTATGTAAATATGGACTTCTTGCTTCATTGCCAATAGCAAAGAAATACTATAAAGACCAAACTTTGTGGCATTTCTTTTAAAACACTATCAGCAGAGACTCCCATCTCCATGGTTGCAAATGTAGGGAGAGAGCAAGCTGACTGAAATGCCAATTTTTTTTTTCCCTGCACTGGGCAGTTGGAGAAAGTAGCACTCAACTCACTCAAGAAATTTGCTGGCCATCAACAATGATATCATTTGTAAGAGCATTTCTCAATGTTTGGGTGCATACTGTGATGGAATGTGCCTCTGGAGAAGCAGTAGACATAGTTCTGGCCACCCAGAGCTTTCCCAGAGAATGGACAGGTTAAGAGACTGAGCAGGCCCAAGTTGGATGGAAGAAGAGATTCAAATAATCACACAACTAGTATCTCTCAGGATATTTCTGAGTAGAGGGCTACAGCTTTGGTCTGGCAAGATTCTGTCTGTTAAAATAAGGCAGGGTATTAAACCCACAGGCCAGATGCATCACACACTGGCCAACCCCATCCTTGATTTAGCAAAGGGGGGAAAAGTCACAATATGTCACGTGATGACAATGTGATGCCACGGGTTTGACACCCCTGAAATGAAGCATTGGACTTCATTGGATTTTGCTGTGTCATCTTTGGCCTCGACACATACATTGGTACTGGAACTGCTTGGAAATTGAGCATTAGAAAGTCCCAGATTCAAGCAAGCTTTCTACCGTCCCCCAGTTTAAGCTACAATTTATCAAGGTAAGGTTCACAAAAAAACAAGAGAATATGTTTCCTCTTCATTGCATCTAAGAATTTTTTTTTTATTGTGCTACCTATATAAAGGTATAATTACTAAGTAAACTTTCCCTTTAAAGCTTAGCTTCACAGTGCTTTGAAAAGAGTTAAAGGAATGAAAACTGCCATAAAAATCCTGCCGAATTGCCAGCATTTTCCTTGCAGATGCAGATAGGTTACAAACACCTCCCCATCATAAATCATTCTCACTGCTGCATTCATGAACTCTACTCTAACCCGGGCAATTTCTGGCAAATGCCCAGCTTTCCACTCAGCAGAATTTAATGGAAAAATCTTGTTATGATAGTAGGTTTGCTTTCCTTTTTTTTTTAAATTAAAAAAATAAACAATCCACTAAAAGCTTCTACCCTCCCTGTGTAAATGCAGAATCTTAAATGAGCTAACAGTACCAGTGGGGGCTAATGGTGCTACCCCAGGTAGAATAGTAAGATTTATGTTTCAATGACAGGTAGTCCACAACCTAGGGCAATAAGTTATGACCACAAGATACTGCAATTGGACATAAATGCAGTCAGTTGTAGATCACCTTAAGTGCAATCTCATCAACCCACCCACCCTACTCCCAGGAGGGATCTGGCTATCAACAGTTCAGAAATAGCCCTGGGGAAATCTGTCCTAACTTCACATAGACACACTAAGCATTAAAAGTCAAAGGCCACCTGTATAAAAAAAAAAAAAACATTGAGAGTGGTCAAGATAACTCAGTTTCTACTCCACCTTCAGCCATAGAAGTTCCCTGACAGTTTTTTGACCAATTACTCTCCCTGCCCCCACCTACTTCCACAGGAGTTTCATCAGGGAAAATTAAAATTAAGAAACACTCTGCTCCCTCCCTGGGGTTGCTGGACAAAAGACAGGATACATGTGTAATATAGAGAGTTGGAGGTGAATACAAATATTTCCTCCTTGTTCTGCAACCCATCCTATCTTTGTTTTGGGTAGAAACAAGGTCTGCTAACCACCATGGGATCGCCTGGCTAATGACCCTTACTCAGGGCCATTAGATTTTTTTCATTCTTTGCTATCTGCAAAAGTAATTAAAAACCGCACCCAATGAAGCTAGGCAAGAGCCATGCAAAGTTGGTTTAAAGCCAAGGCTACACAGGAGTTAAGAGGTCAGGAGAAGCTTCTTCCCAGGAAGGGTGGGGGTGGGGGAAGAGTTTGTACCAACAAGCCCAGTTTGTACCAGGCTCCACGCCAGCTGAATGAGCAAATACCCCCATGGCTCCCCCAACGCCTTCTTCCCTTACAACACAGATTGAGTGCATCCGTTCCTTAAAGCCCTTAAGTTGCAGGAAAGCCTTCCAGGGTTCTAGGCTTACTCATGAGATACAGCGGCTCACCCTATCAGAGCAGCTTCTGGCAGAAAAAGGACACATCACATGAACAACCACCCCACCTCTACACACCCTCTCATTCAGTGAAACGCATGCTCTCACTATAGCTCCTCTTGCAGAAATTGCTACCAGATGCTGAGTTGGGCGGGGAAGAGGAGAAGCCAGAGATCCCCAGGCCCACGGCCGGCCAAGAGAGAGAGAGCTCCAATCTACCACACAGCAAGGAGTTTACACAAGGAGGAGCTCAGGTCCTAAAATCCAATCCCTGTAAACATGTTTGCTTGCTTTCTCTCTGAGCAATGGAAAAATCTCAAGGTGTCCTTTGCATTGTATCCACATGCTTCAAATGATTCCAAGAACAGTCACTCATGCCTTTGTAATATGACATAGTTTATTCTCATTTGCCTTAAAGACCACACTGGAACAATTTTGTGTGTGTGTGGGGGGAGAAACATAAGAGCTGACCCTGGGCCGACTGCTCAGGCTCCTTACTACCGAGTTACACCACAGCCATTGCATTGTGCAAGTGCTACTCAAGGTGCTGGATAATTATAGGTGGCAGCATCACCTACTCAAGGTCCCTCTCCCCCATTTTGAAAGGGGGCTGGAAGGGCCTTGCTGATTGGGGTGGGGGTGGGGGCTCTCCTTCTCCAGAAAGGCTCTGCTTCCCTCCTCCCAAGCAGGTGGCTGGCTCCCATTCTCATGGCTTCTCGGGACCGGCTTTTGCAAGAAACCCTTTTTCGGGGTTGACTTCTGCGTAGCCCCCAAACGCCAGGCACATCCGCGTTTATCCTTTGTAGGAACTGCAGCCATCCCAATTCAGTGGGTCAGCGGGAATTTCTTCTGCCTTTGGGAACCTGCACCTCCCTTGGGAGACACCATTCCGCTTAAATAATGAAATTTCCAACCTTAAGAGCCAGGCTTTGAAGGGACAGGTGGAGGGAGGGGAGGGACCCAGACCCCCCATTTCCAAACCACACCCATTAAAAAAAAATGCGAAGGCCATTTGGACGGACACCGCTTCCCCGTGGAAACCTGACCACGATAGGAGCAGAACCTCTAGCTCGCCGTGGACGAGGCGTCGTCGCTGCCCGTCCACCAATGTTTCAACTTTTCTTCTCTCCAGGCAGGCGCCCTAAGTCCGCTTCCCTCCCCACCCCAAACCCCTGCCCTCTCCTTACGGTACCGAGAGCTTTCATGTAGTCGTCGAATTTGACGCTCTCGACCAGTTTCCAGACGCCGACAAACGCCTCCGCCATGGCGAGCCTGAAAATCGCTTTTTGCTTCTCCTTTCTCCTCCGAAATGCAGCCGGGCCAGCAAACACGCGCTCTCCGTCTGTAGTTGGCGGGCGCTTTCCGAAGGGGCTCGCCTTTTATTTCTTCCTCCTCCTCCTCCTCCTCCCTTACTCCACCCCTCCCACCGGCCGGTGGCCGCCGCCTCCTCCTCCTCAGGCGCAGCCGGTCTCTTTAAATAGAAGGATGTGGGAATCTGCCGCATGGCTTTGCCTAGCTCCGGGGATGCGAAGCGCTCTTCTTTTGCCAAGGCCGCCGGCGCCTTCGCGAAGATCGTGGCTGCCTTTGCCCGCGCCTCTCGAATCGGGTCGTTTTGGTGTTTCGTTTCAGAAACCCACCAGCGCAACCCTGCCTGTTTCGCGGCTGCAAGGCAGGCTAGGATTCCACGGGGTGGGGTGTGGGGAGGGAGGTCCGGGGGATGGCTGCAGCGGGAGGGGTTTTTTTGGCGGGGAGGGGGAGGGGAAGGTAAGCGGAAAAGTATCAGAGCGATGGCTGTGCTGGTTTGGGCTGCTGGGAACTGGGAGGTGAAATCTGGCGGGCCCCAAGTTCCCTTCCCACGGCGCGACATGACTGCTTCCACTGAATAAACTGCCTTGTACGAAGCACGCCGCTTTGCGGAGGGTAAGTTTAAGCCTAACAGGTATCCTGGCTTTGATCTTTATCCAGGTTTACTTTTAACAGCAACGGAGGTGGGATCTGCTGGCAAAATGCCCGTGACTCGTGGTAACCTCCAGAAACGCCCGCTGCAGTTTTTTTTTTACGTTTTATTGGTAACTGGAAGCCTCTTAAGAGGTTTTGCGTAAAAAGAAAAAAAAATAAACAACCGAATTTGGGATTTATGGTTGGGATGCTTGCACAGAAGAGATTTTAGGAAGAAAAGTAATAGGATGTAATTTTAGAGAGAGATTAAAACATATTTGGTTAAAAATGTATTTGTCCTTAAAATTGATGTAAAGACTCTTGGAAAGCCACTTTGTATCTTTTTCTATTTTTTTCTGGCACGTTTTTTGCTTTTTTACCTTTTTGCTTTATGTTTTAATTTTTATCTTGTGTCAATAAAAGTTGTATTCTCCCCACAAAACAAAGTCACCTTAGATGCACTTCTGATGGCTTAATGCTTAGAGTATGAGGCTGACCCTAAACATTCACTTGAGTTGACCAGGATGTAGTCAGAAAAGTCAAAATGGTAGCCACAGCGTACAATCAAAATTCTACCTTTTTTCCCTCTGCAGACAAAAGAAACTCAAGTGAAACCAAGTTCTAGAATAGATGTTTATAAGCAATTCTTACTTTGCCTGTTATGGCATATTGCCTCATCAGGTGGGACAACCTGGTTTAATTAAACACGCTACCTTGAGAAACTGGAGCTAACGTTTGGACTGAAATGCTTACTCAGCTCGCTAAGGCAGGGGTGGGATTCAAAAATCCCAGCAACTGGTTCTCTGCCTGGTTGCTGGGTGGGCGTGGCCTACTGGAACTTACAGTTTGGCCATTTTTTGCCTTTGGGTGCTGAGGCTTCCCTTGGGCCTCTGGGAGGGCAAAAATGGCCTCCCCTAGCCTCCAGGGCCTTCGGAAGCTGAAAACAGGCCCATTTCTGGGAGGGCTGTTTTTCCCCCTCCCAGAGTCTCTGCGCAGACCCTGCACTTACCTGCATCTAAAAGGGGCCACATGGGAACTCCTGGGAGGGGTGGGGCAGGCAGGGGCAGCTGATCAGTTCAACTACCAGTTCGACAAACCAAATGTAAAGTTAACATCTGGTTCACCCAAACCGGTAGAATCCCACCAGTGCATTAAGTAAAATTTCTTGCTTCAATGCGGGGATGGATGGAAGTTGGAGCTATTCCAGCTTCATGAAAACTCCGGGCACCCTCACTGCATAAAAAGAGACTCCATAAAACCTTGATCCTGCACAGCTAAGCCTTACAGAAGCAGAAATATAGTTTAAATGCAAACCAGCATTGCTGTGTCAGAGGAATACTGGCCCAAAGAACAACAAGAAAAAATCTCTCTGCAGCTGGTTAGTCTGGAACAGTTAAGGCCATTGCTGGGGAAGGAATTAGAAGAGGCCATCTCTGGCCAGGAGCCCATCCTGGGAAAGCAGCCCAAGGAAAGGTCAGTGGTACAAAGTGACCTTGTTGGGAAAGATGTGTGTGTGTGTGCACCCAAGAATCTCTGCTGTCACAAATAGCCCAGCAATGTGACAGGAAACATGGAGAGAAATATATCTGGAGGACACCACCTTGAGAAAGATTTCTGTAATGGCCGGAGTGAGTTCTCAAGCCCAGCTTTTTAATTTCCTCCCCGCTGGCTCCTTAACTCCTCCTCCTCCTCTTCCTTCTTCCAGCAGTTACTTTTTAACACACCTGCAACTGAACAAGCCAATTACACAATGTTGCTGGCCGAACATTCATTTGAGCAGCAGCTAACATGGTAATTGGAGAAGGTGGGGGGGACATTGAAAAGGCCTTTGGGTCACAACACCTCATTGAAAAAGCAGGTTTGTGGTTTAATCCTTGATGCCTGCTTAAATGTTAAGCCTCTATAATGGGTTAATGAGCACACACGGGGTGATATCTCACATTCCACCTCACCAGTTGCTCTTTAACATGCTGTTTCCCAGGCAAGCACACTCATTAGCAAAGAGATTGCAGCTGTTATCTCTACAGATTCATAGACCGGGTTTCTAGACTTAAAGTCAAGCCAAAAAAACCCAAAACCAACCAGTCTAATATTTAGAGTAGAAGAGAGTTTGAAGGCACCTTGGAAGTCTTCTGGGGGTTGGGTGTGGTGGGGGGGAATCTTCAAACTTGACAGTTTTAAGACTTGCAGATTTCAACTCCCAGAATTCCTCCTCCAGTCATGTTAGCTCAGGAATTCTGGGAGTTGAAGTCCACAAGTCTTAAAGCTGTCAAGTTTCAAGACCCCTGGTTGAAAAGGTTTAATCTGATATTCGTCAAACTCTTCAGCATCTTTACAATATTGGGAACCTTTAAAAGATATGCACACTTTTGTTTCAATTCTTTAAAAGTAGTCTCTGAGAATAGACCTCTGGAAGAGGGGTCTTCAACCTTGGCAAGTTTAAAAGTTATGGACCAACTCCCAGAGTTCCTCAGCTAGCATGGCTGGTGGGGGGATTCTGGGAGTTGAAGTCCACAAGTCTTAAACTTGCCAAGTTTGAAGACCATCTAGTCCAACCTCCTGCTCAGGCAAGGAAACCCTATACCATTTCAGACAAATGGTTATCCAATCTCTTCTTTAAAAACTTCCAGTATTGGAGCATTCACAACTTCTGGAAGCCAGTTGTTCCACTGGTTAATTGTTCTCTCAGTCAGGAAATGTCTCCTTAGTTCTAAGTTGCTTCTCTCCTTGATTGGCTTCCACCCATTGCTTCTTGTCCTGCCCTCAGGTGCTTTGGAGAAGAGCTTAACTCCCTCTTCTTTCTGGCATTCTTCTTAGGTATTAGAACACTGTTATTATGTCACCCCAATCCTTTTCATTAAACTAGACCAGGGATGTCAGACTCACATTGTTCTGGTGGCATCACATGATGTATTGAAACTTTTCCCTCTTTGGTAAACCGGATGTGGGCTTGTCCAACACGTGACACATCCAGCTTCTTGGACTGGGAGTTTGACAATCCTGAACTAGACATACCCAAGTCCAGCAACCATTTTTTATGTGTTTTAGCCTCCAGTCCCCAAATCCTCTTTGTTGCTCTTTCTAGAGTCTCCACATCTTTTTTTTTTTTTTTTACAAAACTTGTGTGTGCAAGGAACCCCTCCAGCAATGCTGCAACTCAAAAGAAACCAAAGCTGTGCATGCAGTGTCACTCAAATCCCCCCCCCACAAAAAATGGGATTATAGAAACTGTGGTTATCCTTGCCATCCCCTGGCCCAGAAAGCTTTAGGCTATAGTGCCATTTTCACTAAACTAGAGGGACAGCTTTTTCCTGCTGCATCCCTGTGTCATGGCCTTTATTTTACCTCAGCCCAAGAGTTTACACTTAAGTCACTCAAGATACCAGTCTAGAAACTAAGAAATGGTGAGTTCTAGTCAAGGGTGTGATTCAACTGGTGTATCAACCGGTTCAGTGAGCATGCATGTGCACCAAATGCATGCTTTGAGCACACGCAGAGCATTTGCTATTGATCTTCTCCAGCAATCTCTGTGTGTTAAACAGCTGATGCTCAGCAATCCACTGTGCCATTGCGAATCAGCTGAGCTTGAAAACCAGGATATAAAGTACAGACTAGAGCTGTGGTGTGCAGGTGGGCCCAACAACTGATCATTGGAGCAAATGGTTTGTTCCCAGCTGATTCTTGGAGCTACCAGTTCGTCCAAACCGGACCTAACTGGTAGAATCCCACCCCTGCTTTTAGTCCCACCTTAGACATGAAAGTCAGATTAGTGACTTTGGGCCAGTCACTCTCAGCCCACTCTTCCTCACAGGGTAGGTCGTCATGGGGGGAAAATAAAAAGAGGAAGGAATATCAGGTATATTTGCTGCCTTGTGCCATTCATTAAAATAATACAGGAAGAATATAAATAAGTCACCCTTAGCTATATTGGTGTCACATTAGCTCCTCCCACACCCTAACTATCCTTATCCACAAATGTGGTTCAAACCAATTAGGCTTGGTTACCTTTTTACCTGAAAGGGAACTCAGGTGATTGTCTTAACTCAAAACAGTAGCCATGGAGACAGAATAAGCAACAAGAAATGTTATGCTGGTCTAATTTTCTGCTGGTTCAAGGATAAATAGAGAGCACTGAAGCTCAACAGTGGGGAAAATCTTTTTAAGAGCTTTGCTTAAAGAAGTTGGACGGGAAGAAAAGGTCTCCTAGACATTTTGGCTTAATTTGTTGTGCAATTACAGTCAGAAAATGAGCTCACATTTTGCACTAGCTAACATATGTTGACCTGGTATTCACACAATATCTTTCATTATTAATTACAGTCTTGGCTTAGAATGTCAAGTGAACTTAGATTATGCAGTGTACAAAACATAGAATATAGTTTAGTGTGTGACCTGAACCCAGTCACTTTTATCTGATGAATGAAATTTTATTAAATAGGATAAAAGCATATGTTAACCAGAAATTATGGGAACTGCAGTCTCCACCCCATCTGAAGATTAACAGTCTTAAGTGATGGCAGAGTACAGCCAATATTAAACACAACATCCAAAATAGTAAACAATGTACAGGTTTTATTTTTTTGTCAAGAAAAGCAAACTAAGATGTCAAAGTCATTGGAAAGTATTTGAGTAGCACCACCTATTGGTTAGGCTGTGTCATCATATTTATGTACTCAACTGTTTGGAAAAAAAAAAAAAACTTAGATCAGTGATGGAGAATCTATGACATGCGTGGCCAAGGTGACATGCCACAACATTTTGAGGGCATGTCAGCATTCACCAACAACTTACAGCAACTGGTCTTGAAAGCACACCCTGTTCTCATGTGTTTTCATTCATTCATTCATTCATTCATTCTTTCATTCTTTCATTCTTTTCCATGATTGCCCATCTCAGTCAATGACTCTTTTTCAGAGGCTGCACAAAAATTGGGTGTGCTTTCTTGTGGCCTCCAGAAATCATGCAGCCTCCAGTACAAGAGTCTTCAAACTTGGCAAGTTTAAAGCTTGTGGACTTCAACTCCCAGAATTCCTGAACTCACATGACTGGAGGAGGAATTCTGGGAGTTGAAGTCCAGAAGCCTTAAAGTTTCAAGTTTGAAGACCCCTGCTGCAGAGCCTCCAAAAATCACAAGGAAATGGGGATATGATTTGGGGTGATTTTCTGAGGCTGCAGATACCCGGAAGAACATTCTCCAAAGCCGCTTCAAGAACAAAGGTCTTGTGGGATCCAGAGCCACCGCAGGTAGGCTGATGGAGGAGTACTGACAGAAGGACAAACTGCCTGAAGGTGAGTGGCAAATGGCAAATCCTGGGGAGCACTGGGCCATGGGCACCCCATTTCCCAAAGCTCACACACTTGGGGAATGGCATAAGGAGGCCTCTCTGAATAGTAGTTGTGGCGTTAGGGCTGATGTTGAGGCCTGTGATGACTTGGAGCACGGCACAAGGATAACACAGGCATCTGGCAATTCAAACCACCCCTTTATTCCAAATTTCCCCAAATGCTTCCATGTTTCTGGCAAGTCCCAGAGCAAAGTGATCTCTCTCTCTCTCTCTCTCTCTCTCTCTCTCTCTCTCTCTCTCTCTCTCTCACACACACACACACACACACACACACACACACACACACACACGTCAAGCAGCCTCTGGCTGCAAATAGTCCAGCCCAATTCTATGAGCACCACGGCTGCAAAGCAAGAAACCTAGAAAGAATGCAAGGAATCCAGAAAAATTCAAACGTCGGAACTCAGCACTCCAGGAATTCAGGGTGTGTTCCCAACAAATGCCCCTCCCCACAGAGTCTCCTTAAATCTAGTCCCCAGGTATGCCTTGTGAAGAGGGGCAGGGCACTCTCTTCCCGAGTAGTTGGGTCGGGTCAGCCTGCACTGTTCTCGCCTTCTTTCCACTCTCCTTGCTCATCGCCTGAGCTCTGTCTCTCATGTTCATTGCTTGGTCTCTCCTGGTCATCCTGCCCCTCTTCCCCCCTGCCTACAAACCATCCCAATCCTGAAAAGCCCTGGCTTGACTGGGCCTGCTTCTCCCCATTTTCCTCCCCAGCCAACGAAGCCAATCCCTCGATCTCCATCCGCTCCAGTTCCATCTCCTCTTCCTCCACCGATTCAGGCTCTGACAGGAGCATGACAAGGCCTAGATTTTACCTCAGGCCCAGACTTGGTACTGCCACTAAGTGCCACTGTTCAAGGTGACCTATTTGGGGGTGGGGAGGGAGAAGATAGAAAATAGTTCCTCTTTTTTTCCAGGAGCACTATTAATTATATTTATTTGTATCTAGATGTTATTATGTTTACTAGGGACTCAAGGCAGAGAACATACCCAACCCAACTTCCTCCTCCTTTTCTCTGACAACAATCTGTGAGGTGAGTTGATCTGAGAGAGAGAGCGGCTGCTTAAAGTCACCCATCTGGCTTTTGTGGCAAAGGCAGGACTTGAACTCATGGTCCCTCACTTTCTATTTTGGGGCTTTCACCACTAGATCAAATTGGATCTATAGCATACCAGCAGAGCCCGGTAAGGCATTTTTCAAATTTTTGATAAGCTCAGGCCAAAAGGTTGGCCATTATTGCCCTAGGTTCTGCTTTTCCAACTTGACATCCCCAGCTGAGAGTTCTTGGAGGTTTTTTTTTTTTTAAAATCCAATATATCTGAACCAGAGGTGGTATTCAGCAGGCCCTGACCAGTTCTGGAGAAGCGGTAGTGGAAATTTTGAGTAGTTCGGAGAACCAGTAGCAGACATTTTGAGTAATTTGGAACTCCACCTCTGACTGGCCTCTCCCCCATCTATTCTCTGCCTCCCGAGTCCCAGTTGATCGGCTGGGTCTTCTTTGGTTGCCCTGCACAGGAGAACAGAGCTGGAAAGCAGGTTAGTGGGGTGGGGAGAGAATGGAAATTTTGCAATATCCTTCCCCTGGAGTGGGGTGGGAATGGAGATTTTACAGTATCTTTCCCCTGCCACGCCCACCAAGCCACACCCACCAAGCCCACCAAGCCACGCCCACAGAACCAGTAGTAAAAAAATTTGAATCCCACCACTGATCTGAGCAGGGGCAGATACATATTAGGTACATATTTTAAGACATCTCCCTCTAAGTTAAATATATATCCAAAAGAAAAAAAATTGCGGAAAAATCACTCAGATTGAGCCAAGCAACACTTCACGTTGAATTTTCAGTAAAGGTACTTCCAACAATGAAAAGATGTGCCCTGGAAAAACACGAGATCAGAGGTGGTATTCAGCAGGTTCTGACCAGTTCTGGAGAACCGGTAGTGGAAATTTTGAGTAGTTCGGAGAACCGGCAAATGCTACCTCTGACTGGCCCCGTCCTCATCTCTTCTCTGCCTTCCGAGTCCCAACTGATCAGCTGGGTCTCCTTTGGTTGCCCTGCACAGGAGAACGGAGCTGGAAAGCAGGTTAGTGGGATGGGGAGGGAATGGGGATTTTGCAGTATCCTTCCCCCGCCATGCCCACCAAGCCAGGCCCACAGAACCAGTAGTAAAAAAATTTGAATCCCACCACTGCATGGGGTCTTGCTTTGTACGCAAGATTCATACTGGAACTGAGACAGGAAAAGCATGTGGTGGTTGGAATGATAGAAATTTAATGAGTTTTGCACAAACAGATCCTCACTAGACATGGTTTTTTACTCCAGAAAAATGGCCAAATATGCATTTCCCCTCCCCTCCAAAAAAGTTACATTGTATTTTTGAACACAGTTGACTTTTCAGGACTTTTTTTTCTCTCTCCTGCATTTATTTTCTATTATGAATGGAATATATTAGACATATCCTGCCTTAATGGATTATTATAAATGCCATCATCTTTAGAGAACAGCTATAAAATAAATGGGGACTATACAATCTCTGTGCTTCATTTATCTTCAACATCTACAAATGTTTTGCACCCTCTCATCAGTTCAATTGTATGATATTTTGTTTACTTACATTCACACACAAGCGATCAATATGATTTGAGTTCCTTCTGGGATAATTGCTTGCTTGCTTATGTGCCATCAAGTGGGGGTTAACTCTTAGCAACCACATGCGGGTGGTCCTTGAGTTACTACCACAATGGGGACCAGAATTTCTGGTTGCCAAGCACCCAAATTTTGATCATATGACCGTGTGGATGCTGGGAGAGTTGTAAGTGCAAGGACTGGTTGTAACTTTAGGTAGATTTTCTCCTTTATGATCTGTCCCCAACTGGCTTCTTCAGATCTTTCAATAGTGCACCTATATATATTTTTGGGAGACGCAGTATCTGCTATACATTTGTTTGAGAGCATTACTGGATATTATATAGCACTTTTAATCCTGTTTCTGCATATTAGAGAGGAAATCATTCAGTCACTTGGAACTAGAAGCATCAATAAATAAATATAAAAAAATAAATAGCAGGGGTTTAGGTTTCATTATGTGCCTTTAAGTGATTTTTTATTCCTAGTGACCAGATGGATAGATTTCTTCCATGTTGGTCTACCCCTAACCTGGCCTTTCAGGTCTTGGTTTTTAGCAAAAGCTATTTTTATCCACATGTGTCCTTCCTTACTGATTTCTAAAAATAGAAACCTAAAACAGGGCCACAAAAAACAAGACGGAAGGAGATCTTTCTTCTCTATCTATTAACCGAAAACTTTGTTCATCAAGAAGTACCGGTTGGAATTCCATTTCAATGGCACTTTATCCAAAGTATGAAAGTCAGTCTTCTACTTTTAGGGAGAACTAAGGGATCTCTAAAATGACTATAAATGGTTTGTCCAATCATTATGTACTGACCTGAAAATCTCATAGGTAAGGACAACTACCTTTGGTAATAACTGCCACATTGATTTCTTGTACGTGAGATGCTCTTCATTTTATTCCACAAGCCAGAACACTTTCCAAAATAGGCAGATTGCTTTGGAAAGAGCTTCCCTCTTGAGAGGAATTCAGTAATGGTAGAAGAAGCTGAAATGTTGCCTCTAAAATATTTTGTAGAGAGGACCATAGACCTAGTGGTAAAACCAATACATACTCTCCAAAAAAAGGGAAGGTTTCACTTCCTAACATTGCAGTGACAGATGCATACTGTGAAAAATACACATTGTTTAAAAAAAAAATAACAACAGCTCATGGATCTTTGAATAACATTTTGGACCCACAAATCTATGGCAGATACACAGTTAAGGATGACGTTCAGTGGAACAGCCTTTGTTTTGTCTGTAGCTGGTCCCGTGCCAAGTTCTGGGCATCTCCAGATGAGCTTCAACAAGGCCCCTGGCTGAAACTTTGGGAACCTGCAGCTTTCAACCAAGACAATCCTGAACCAGATGACGCCAAAGCAACTGGATGGGGCTTTCTATTCATGGTTGCTTTCTGCATCAGAGCTGTGGAAATAAACTTAACTCTGTAACAACTCCTTCCATTCTGTCTTGCAGTTCTTCAAGTGCCCTCTGAAGAAAAAGTCCCCAAAGGTCCCACTCAGGTCTTTACAAAATGTGTGGTGGCTCCTTTTTCCCGTCCTCCTGTGCCTCTCCTTCATGCCACAGGATGTGAAGACAAGTTTGGCCAGGTAAGCCCAGCAAACTCCAGGCAAAACCTCTTTGGATGTTAGGAAGCTTCCTCTCCTTCAGTTGACTTCCAGGAGGAAGGGTTAAGAGGTATCTTTCAACTCTGGACTTTGGGGTGCTGGGGGAGGTACCTCTGTGACTGGGGACTGCATTTCTTGTGATCTGTCTGGGGAAAGAAGAGCAGAGAAATATGAAGAAAGTATGTGTCAGTAGGTGACTGGAAAACAACACAACCGATGAGATCCACTCATGGTGCTAAATCATGCCTTGTTTAATTGTGATTTGCTGACAAATAAATTGTGAAGTTGTGAAATTGAAAAACACTCTGCCATGGAGCATAAATCTCAGCTCTGTTAGTCCTAAGCATGGGACGGGATAGAGCGAATCAGCCACTGCTTTCTCTTTATAAAAGGGAATCCGTACCCACGGAAGACCATATTCAGTCTTTCATAAAGTTGATCATCTCTTTACCAAATCTCACAGCCACAAATAAGTTACTGTGTCGACCCTGAAGCTGACCTGACCATTTTGTCTGCTTCAATGTTGCCACATTGGAGCGGAGGGAGGATTTGAGATAGAGGGAATTCTGTAGCCAAAACAAAATATTTTCTCTCGGGAACCAAGGACATTCTCACGCCTCGTCGGAGGAAGGCGGAGTGATGCTACCCGGCTGCCAGACCGCACCAGGATTGGACCATGTGACTGTTTGGAGAAAACAGTTTAGAAAAAAGTTTACTTTTAATTAGGTTGAAAACTCCTATGGTTTTTCACCTAATTAGACGTAAACATTTTTCTGCTTCTACGGGAGTATTCACAGTCAGTTTTCACCAGATCTCTGCCAACATGATATTTCCAATAAAGCTGTTCTTTGAGGAATCTGCTGGCCTTGGAGTTTTGCTTGTTATGGATTTATTACTTGGAACCCTGACATACAACTGGGTAAATGTCCAGCAGTCATTGCCAGCCATGAAAGGGAGGGGGTGGCCTTGCAGCAGGCCAGCTAAAGCCCAGCAAGCCATTGATGTCCAGATATAATTCTTCCATGTGACTTACAACTCTAGTTGGGAAGTAATGTTTTCTCAGATAAATAATTAGTTTCAAGCCAGAACACTTTGGCCTGCTTCATCCTGCCTTAGCAACATGCCCCTTGCTAAGATTCTGTGCAATTCAGAGAACCCCAAAATCCCAGTTCTGGTTGGCCCTGCCCACCCTACCCCTCCCAGGAGTCCTCACGTGGTCTGTTATGGATGCAGGTAAGCAGAGTACGTGCAGAGGCTCAGGGAGGATGAAAAACGGGCCTTCTGGAGGTTCGGGAAGGTTGGAAATCGGCCCATTTCCAGCTTCAAGAGAGCCTCTGGAGCCCAGGGAGGCTGTTTTCACCCTCCCAGAGTCTCAAGGAAAGCCTCTGAAACCCAGGGAGGGTAAAAGTGCCCCCCCCCATGGTGCAGGAAGCCAACTAGGCCATGGCCACCATGGCTATGCCCACCCAACAACCAGGCAGTGAACCCTTTGCTAAAATTTTTGAAGCCCACCCCTGACTGTGAGCAAACCTACAGAAGCCAGCGCTGTGTGGGTCACTGTATTCTGCACTAGTTGTAACTTTTGGGTGGTTACAAGCGGGGGGGGGGGGGGAGAGAACTGACCGGGGAAACTACCTGCTTCGGTGATTTACGATTTGCGCACGCATACAGGTGTGAGAATAGAACCGGTTCTATGTCTGCTGCTCTTCAGAGCTACCGGTTCCACAGAGCCAGAAGAACCGGTAGAATCCCACCCCTGGTTACAAGCGGGAAGCCCCACATAGAGCCCACTGCAATTATCCAAACAGGAAGTGATCTAGGCGTGAATGACCATGAGCAAACCCTCCTGATCCAGGACAGATGAAGACAGAAAGGAACTGCTCCATTAACAATGAACTCCAATGAAGCAAGAATGAGGCAAATAAGGAGAAAGTCTACCTGAGTTAATAGACATTTCTGCCAGTTTCAGGGGCAAGTCGGTGGGGCTGACACCAGCTGGTGAACCCAGGATATCCGGCAAGGCGTTTCTTCGGCCAGTGCGCCCTGATGATGCAAAATCCAGCACAGGCTCCACCTCAGTCATACTTCCTCTGAAATGACACCAGAAACGCTAGATTGGCCAAGCATCTCAACTAAGGGAGATGGAAATTTTCCCCCTTCAAGCAAGCTTCCATTCACCCAAATCATACACATCTGGAACGTGCCCATTAGAATTGGCCAGCTCTTGTTAAAGACACAGTTTGTCCTAAATTAATTTGTATTTTGTTCAGTTTTGGCTTAGTGTGTTTTATTAAGTCAGCCAATGTTAATTTGTTTGAAAAGCCAGGACAGTGGAAAGCTCTTCTATGCGGACATTTATCAGGAAAGCAATTTGAGGAGATTGAATCAACATTCTGATAGCGATTGATGATTTGGTTTATTTAATCAAAACAAATGACTTGTGAAAGAGGGTTGATATGAATTAATTTTATGAATGAAGCTGGCTATTTTATTTGGGTTGGACTTGACTTCAGGATCATTAAAACTTGATAAGCAAAGTATGGCTTTCTATTGTGTCAGTTTGCCACCACACATTTCTTCTTGCCCTTAGTTCTGAGCAATTCCAGATTTTAATGAAAACAAGATTTTTCTATTATGGAACCTATTCATCCATGATAACCTCTTTCTGATCTTATAATGGCAGAAACATCCCCAAATAGAATAGAATAGAATTCTTTATTGACCAAGTGTGTTTGGACACACAAGAAATTTGTCTTGTTGCAAATGCTCTCAGTGTACATAAAAGAAAAGATACATTAATCAAGAGTCAAGAATCATAAGGTACAACACTTAATAATAGTCATAAGGTACAATAAGCAATCAAATCATACTAGGATAATCCTAAGGATACAAGTGACAATGTTACAGTCATACAGTCACAAGTGGGAGGGGGTGATAAGGAGTGATGAAAAAGTGAATAGTAATAGTAGTGCAGACTTTGTAAATAGTTGAACAGTGTTCAGAGAATTATTTGTTTAGCAGAGTGATGGCATTAGGGAAAAAACTGTTCTTGTGTCTAGTTGTTCTGATGTGCAGTGCTCTATAGCATCATTTTGAGGGTAGGAGTTGAAACAGTTTATGTCCCAGGATGTGAGGGGTCTGTAAATATTTTCACAGGCCTCTTTTTGACTGGTGCAGGATACAGGTCCTCGATGGAAGGCAGGTTGGTAGCAATTGTTTTTTCTGCAGTCCTAATTATCTTCTGAAGTCTGTGTCTGTCCTGTTGGGATACAGAACCGAACCCAGTCTTCTGAACTCACCTGTTGTGGTGAAACTAGGAGTCAATAATATCTGGAGAGGCCCAAGAGTTTCTCAACCTTTACATAGATCAGATTATCCAATTTAGAAAATTTTGGGGTGTGGCTTCAATTCCTAGAATTCTTAATAATGGCCATGCCAATTGGGGGATTCTAGGAGTTGAAATCCACGCATCACAGAGTGGGCCAGGTTGGGGGACATTGATCTAGAACAGGGGTCTCCAACCTTGGCTCCTGGAAGCCTGGCGGACTTCAACTCCCAGAGTTCCACAGCCAGCAAAGCTGGCTGTGGAATTCTGGGAGTTGAAGTCCACCAGGCTTCCAGGGGCCAAGGTTGGAGACCCCTGATCTAGAAAGATGAAGGCATAGATAGACCCAAACAATGATACAGAATGGGAGCTTTCTGTGATACAGTCATATTAACTATGTCTCTTGGTATGCGCATGCATCTGTGTAGATGCATGCTGGCATCCTTATTGTTATTCCCAGACTAGATAATTGGGATAGTCAGCTGAAGGGAAAACCTTGAAGGATCACTCTGCCAGCTGCTGCCACCCACCACTTCAAAGAAGATCCTGCTCAGCTCTTCTTCCCCCAGACAGTCTTACAGATGCTCGTCCCTCCCTGCTCTTCTCTAGGCACTTCACCATCTGCTTTTGGCATGCCTTTAAAGCCCTGCTAGCAAGTCTGCAAACTCACGTTCTAAGGAAAGTTGCCTTTTCCTCTTGATGAAGGAACTATACCTGTAGCGTCTGCATAAAAAGTTACTGTGCTACAGGAGGGCAAAGCCCATAGATTAACGGCCACTGGTGATGTTGCTTTTTCTGAGATTTTCCAGCCCAGTGTCCATCTCAAAAGTTAATACTCATGCTCCTAAAGTATAGTTATTTTTTAAGAAATCTTTTAAAATCAACACTATTTGAGATCCCAGCCAAAGCCCATATCAGCATTTTGGTTTACCCAGGTAGCTGTTAAGTCCTCATGTTTGAACAGGGCCCGCTTCTGATGGAGGGGTTTTTTTTTTCCAGATCCTTGCACTTATAGAAGTTACCAGTTAAGAAAATGCTCCTATGTTCATTGGACAATCGGAGCACTGTGGGAAATAGAGGTGAATATTTGTAGCTCAAGATAGAATTATGAACTTCTTGGTGGTCTCTGAGCTTGGGTTGCTTGCTTGCAGATGTTTCATTGCCCAACCAGATAACATCAGCAGCACAAGATAATGATGTTGCCTAGTTGGGCAATGAAATGTCTGCAAAAATATAATCAAGGTCAGAAGGCATCAAAAATTCACTAGAGGAAATATAAGATAAACTTGCTTATTCTCTTCATGAATGCAGTCTACATGTTCCTCTTTCCTTACTTTTGGCCCCGGAAGTAATTGTCACAGTAAAGAGAAATAGATACTATCACCCATTTGATTGCTAGTTGACTGGGGAGAATGGAAAGAATAAATGACAGTCAATACCTACTTCCAGGTGACATCTGGTGGGTTTTCAGAAGAATGTGGCCAGGTTTTTTTTTTCTCTTTGAAGTCATAGGGTTTTCTTCCCATACTTCAGATCATCCTTATTGGCTTTTTCTGAACTTATTCTGCTTTCTCTACATCCTTTACAGTGAGTGAACAAGACAGCTGAGATGAATGTGTATTGATAGATCTTTCACATGACATGGTGTCAATGGAAAGAACTCACACTTTGGGTGAAATGTTGTGAAATGTTGACTAATCACAAGTCCTATATGTCTTCTTCCCTTCAGGAGCAAGAAACAGGATATATAGACCAAACATAAGGGGAGAGATTTCCAGGACATAAGTAGGAGAATAAATGACTGGCATCACATTTTACACTAAACAATAATGTTTGCTTTACATGATTTGCATGTAATACTAAAATATGAAACCCTGTTTGGAGTAATAGTTAAGACACTAGACTAGGAGACCATGAATTCTAGTTCCACCTTAGATATGAAAGCCAGCTGGATGATCTTGAGCCAGTCACTTTTTCTCAGCCCTAAGAAGGAGGCAGAGGCAAATCATTTCTGAACTCTCTTGCCAAGAAATCTGCAGAGACTAGTCCAGGCAGTCACCAGAATTAAAAACTGATTTGAAAGTGTACCCCCTCCAAAAAAAACCCACACCCTTAAGTATAATTTATGCTCTCAAGCCACGATAGCTGGCTTAACCCAACAAGCAAAGCCAAAGATAAAACAGTAACCCAGAGTCACATAAGGCTTCATGCAATCTTTCAATTCAGCCACAGTTTTGTGGGATTTCCTTCTTTAAAGCTTAGGGCCCAGGTGCTATCCCAGATGCTGATTTCCTGCATCAGCAGGGAGCTGAGCCAAATAGCTTTTGCATTTGCAAGTTTTTTCAGAGCCCTATTCAACAGGCCAATTCTTTATAAAACTGTACATCCTTTGTCAGCAAGATGAGTGAGAAATCACTTAATTCCCTTTTTAAAAAAGTGTCTTCAAATTGAGCTTGACTCATGTTGATTTACTTGGGTACATTGTGCAGTTTTCTTAACAATGCTATGAAAGTGGTTTGTCACTCTCTTCTTCCAGGGTATAGTTGTCCCCGACTTTCCAATCTAATCTATGGTAGAATTGAGGGATTTCCTAATGGTCTCTCCTTCTAATATTAACTGGGTCCAATCCATTTAGGTTTTTTTTAGAAAAGCCAAAGACAATTAGATACTGCTATTTTCCTGTGCTGTATAGGCCCTTTCAGCCAAAGCTGGTAGAGCAAGGGTCTTCAAACTTTGCAAGTTTAAGACTTGTAGACTACAACTCCCAGAATTCCTGAGCTAACATGACAGGAGGAGGAATTCTGGGAGTTTGAAGTCCACAAGTCTTAAGGCTGTCAAGTCTGAAAACCCCTGTGGTAGAGGAACAGATCACACCTCTTCCTATATCAGCATCCTGGTTATGGACCTCAGTCTTGGAAGAAAATTACCTTGGAAGAGGTAATTTTAACTCATTTTGGTTTAAGGTTTAAGAGGGCTGCAAAAATTGCTGGTATTTTCCTATTGGTAGCCCTTAGTGCCAACAATGAAAATTGGGTTGGGATGCTGCTCCATCTTTCTCTTTTTAATTTGACTTTTCTGACAAGGACAAGAAAATAAAAAAGGGAGAATTGATGGGAAATGCAAAAGGACACCAAGGGAAAGGCGACATCATCTGGCATGCTTGTAAACTTCTGTGAACAAAGCAGGATATTTAATTTTTATTAGCTATTGTTTGAGCCCGCTATCCGAACAGCCTCCAACTGATTGATTTTAAAGTTGTATATTGATATGAGGTTCTTGCCCGCCCCCCCTCCCAGCAAAATGCTTACAGGTCATGCAAACAGGCATAAAAAAATAAAACCCTGCCTGCATATTAAAAACTAATCTGCCAGAGATGAAACCTATAACCTATGACCCAGGCGGCGCCTTCATATATTTAGATTGTTGCAATTCAATTGGCGGGCTTTAATATCGGGAAGCTTAGGAGCAGGAGAACAAGCCAGTTCCTTTGCAGAAGGTGAGACTTGGATATGTCAGCACCATTTTAAGGATTGCAGTTGAAGCTGCCTTCCAGATCCAGAGAAAGAAAAGCTGGAAAACGGAAGGAAGAATTTGGAAGTGGTTAAATAGGGCACGAATGGGTGGAAGGTGGATTTCTGACATCCACATTTATAGTAGGAAAGGAACTGGGAGCTTTTGGATCATTTGAGCCTCTAAGAGGCTGGTTGTTGGTAAAACAACCAAAGACGATGGTTGAGGTCACACAACACGCTAAGGCAAGAATGAATGAGCTTACTCCAATGTGTAAATCCACCCTACATGGTGTATGCATGTGAAATGATTGGGATTTAAAGGAGAAGTTTTTGTGGGTTGGCTGCATTACCTTTTTACATATTGTCACAAAATATCATGGACTTGATAGTCAAATTCTGCCTAATTTTTGGTACTTGCACAATGGTGTCTTTCTCAGTCTGCGCTGACTTTCCAACCTCTGGTTAATATCAAGCACCCAATTGCATAAAAGCCCATTGAAGTGAAACCAAAGCATCCAGGGGCATGTTTTCCACATCAACCCATCCAAGATACCTGCAATTGTCAGCCAAGCAAATCCCAGCCTAGTCGATGCTCTTAATCCATCCTCATGGCTCTAGAAATGGTTAGCCTTTGAGGGGCTCAACAACAGCCCTTTGGTAGCAGCAACAGATGAGCATTGCTAATCCAAACTCCCCCTCCAACCCCTCCCTCTCATCCTTGAAGAGGTTTCAAGCTTTGCAGCCCTTCCCTGCTTCTCTTTGGGAATTGCAACACGCTTGCTTGGAATCGTTGCAGAATGCTCATTAAACCTCCTAATGCACCCAGAGATGGAAGTGGCTGGCACGTCGAATGCTGCGAATGCTGCATTTGTGGAAAGTTTCACCACCTTGTGCTTACACACCCATGCTCTTCCAGAAGAGCCCTTCCTATTCTTTCCCACCTTGCCTCATCATCTTCTTTTGTTCTTCAAACCTATAGCATCCTAACCAACAGGCTCATTGACAGATTGGTTCCTCTGTGCATCCAGACAATGAGAAGAGTAAGGTTGATGGTTACCTGTAACCTACCCTGTTGCCCTAGTCCACCCTCCCTTCCTTCCCTCCTTCCTATATGGAAAGTGCAACCCCTCCTCCTTCTACTCCAACGAAAGGAGCAAGCAAGCTGACATACTTACCAAGGGAGTTGTGGAAAAAATGGAGGGGCTGATCTCCAAGGAGGACTGTCAGGCAATGTCAGGGAGCAGGGGAAGAATGATCAGTAATGGAATCTGCCTCAAAGCATGTTGCACCCGCTGTTCCTAATCCGTCTCCATGGTCTCCTGGAGCATCCTTCTTCTTCAATTTGCAAGATGCTTTGGGTATCAGCAGACTGTGAGTTGCTTGACTGGAACGCCTGCCGGATCTACCAATTGCTTCGAAGGGGGTGCAGGATGGAGACTTGCACACGTTTGGTGGCTCTCCTTGGCCAGGTAAGCTGGCATAGCCCCCCTCTGCCTTTTCCGTAGCTCCTAATTCAAAGGAAGAAAGCTTGAATTCCTTGTTTCCCATCAGCCTTGCATAAATCTCCACCTTCTCTCCTCTCTAGTCCTCCTCCGGCCCTGCCTCTCAGTTGGCATAACTCTGGGAGTCTGCCTCTGCTACACATGGTTGTTTTCAGCTGCTGGGGAGGGGGGGGATTTGTTAGATTCGCCTCCCTGCCAAGCAAGGCTGTGTTTAGTTTGCTTCTCTCCTCAGAATTCCCATGTCCAGTGCTTCCCCACCACTGTCATTTCTGAGCAACAGGTTATCGATTTTTTTAAAGAAAACATTTTTGCACATCCCTGTTTTTTTCACACAGGCAACCCACCACCGCTGTAGGATTGCCCCATGGCTACTCCAAACTTGCTCCAGGGTGTAGCAGGAACAAATATTTCTTCAGGGAGAAAAGACAATTTCCTGGAAGGATACCAGTGAGCTTTCCAGGGTCCAAGGTTTAATCTTTGCATTCAGGTTTTGAGAACTGTCCTTGCTAAGCTTTAAACAAAGGAAAACACAAAAGGAGACGTGGGGAATGAAAAGGAACATGGCATTGGCATTGAAGTTAATGGATTCCAAGGGAGGCAGGCTGTCTGGGCTCTTAAATTAGAGGAATGGATGCTAAATCAAAATGACAGATAGGTCGGCTACTAGTCTAACTTCATTCTTCAGAGTAGAGGAATGGGTGACAATCCAATCCAAGGAAAAAAGCCACCTGGATTTTTGTTTTTGTTTTTTTAAACAAGGAGGTTTGGGTTGTAAAGTGAAGGAATCCCAAGTAGCATATTCAATAAAAGGACATTCCTGATAGTTCTGTTTAAGGGAAGGGTTTGCCTCTTACACCTTCTTGGTAATCTGGAATTCAGGAGTGTAGCGAAAGTACATTTAGAGAGACAGAAAATGGAAACCTGCTCTTGATACTGTATGGAATGCCTGGGTTTGCACACTATGTCAAGGCTGGGTTGTTTATTGCATTAAATGTAATTTTTAAAAAACGCTGGTTTCTTATCTAATCTACAACAGATGGATTTACAGAACATACTTAGCCAAACCTAAAGAGCCACACTATGGCTTTCCAACTAGGTTCCAACTAAGCCACCACACAGTCGATTGATTGTGTTTAATTACTTGTATCAAAATCTTGCATCAAAAGTCTTCAAGCCAACCATGTGCCAAGGGTTAACTGACATTTTCATCCCCACTCACTTGCTAAAAAATGGATTGTCTTCATCAGACTTGGACCCAGGAAACCTTAACATAAACCACTGATGATGTTAGCTAGTTTATTTTTTTATTTTTTTATTTTATTTGGTTTATCAATCGCTTACAAGATAATAGGTATAAGTAAATACATTGTTATGAATACATGGATACATATAAGAAAAATAAAAAGAAACAATGGGACAGGGACAGTAGGCACGTTGGTGCACTTATGCATGCCCCCTACAGACCTCTTAGGAAAGGGGTGAGGTCAATAGTAGACAGTCTAAGGTTAAAGTTTTTGGGATTTGGGGAACAAACCACAGAGTCAGGTAGAGTATTCCAGACATTGACCACTCTGTTGCTGAAGTTGTTTGGGTAATGAAACATCTGCAAGAAAACACGCAAGCTCAGAAAGCAGCAAGGACCCCTGAGCTGTAAATAGTCTTGTTTATTAAAACATTGACTTTAGTTGGAACTCATAGTTGTAATATTTGTTTCTAGCTCTTTAACTTGCATGTTCTGCAGAGTGCTCCTGGCCTTTAACAGACAAGATAGACTTTTCAGAGGATGCATAACCTTTGAGATAACAGTGTGGTGCAGTGAACAGGAGCTAAGGAGATCCAGGGTCAAGTCCATCCCCAATCACAGAAATTCACAGGGTGACTCTAATCCAGATGCCCTCCTTCAGCCATCTTAGAGAGAAAAACACCTTAGAGGAAAAAACATAGGGAAAAACAGGAGGAGAAAGCATAATCTGTGCACCCTTGGATGAAATGGGTAATATCATTAAATAAACAAATAAAACAGGACTTGCCATGACTTAGGCTGAAAGGGCCTATACAGCACAGGAAAATATCAGTATCTAATTGTCTTTGGCTTTTCTAAAAAAAAAACTAAATGGATTGGACCCAGTTAATATTAGAAGGAGAGACCATTAGGTGGCAGCTGAATGAGAGAAGGGATGAGACAAGGTGGATTCTGTGTAACGCGCGAAAAAGCTTTCACTTGGGAAATTGCTTTTGACATGCCAGAACTGTTCCTAATAAAGCAATTGGAGAGATAACGTCTCCGAGTGATTGATATCATGGATAATTTCTGGATGCTTGACATCCTGATTTAGAAAGACAGAGGCCAACAGAGAAATGTTAGTTGTACTAGACATAAGGTGTGATGCTAGTTTGCCTCCTTGTGGTTCATGGTAGTGTGAACCAAACAACTCACAACAATTGGCAGCCAGTCTACATTGAAGAATTGGCAGTTAATGACAGTTGTCAGCCAGACATCTTTGTAGAACTCCTGGCTCTGTAAATACATGGTGATGGGTAAACAACAAGACAGATTGGGGAAACATTGTGTCCGAATGTCTATCAAGAGCTTACACCAGGCCAATGTCTGATTTTTTTTCAACATTACTGGACAGTAACATTTGTACCACTATAAGTCCATATATTTGCCATATGCTAAATAAATATACAATCAATCAATCAAACAAACAAATAAATAAATGCACTAGACATGGGTCCTGAGACCAGAGATCTCCACGTCCAAGGCTCTGGGTAGAATCAGCAGGAAGTCCCTACAATCAAAGGGCTCCTTGCCTATGACCCGCTCACCATGACTTTCTGAGCATAAATGAAACCAATCAGCCAAGTGGCATTCCTACCTCCTTAAAGAGGGCTGCCTTTAAAGTATTTACATTGCATGAAAGGCTTTGAAAGGACAATCAAACTGATCATTTCGTAAAGCTAATAGTTATTGCTTTGATGGGACTGTCCAAGGTCCTGAAGGAAAACTACCTTGAGAAGAAGGTAGGCAGTCTCAAGATTTTCTGGGCCACAGCTTCCCTTGGCCTTTGACCCTTCCAACTATGGTGGATGGGAGCTGAAATCCCAAATCTATTTGCATTTCTTGGTTCACACATGATGGTACATTTGTTACAATAGTTTGTTTGGTTTTGGCTTAGCACCTTGTGTGAACCCAGCTTTGTGATTTGTAAAGTGTGGTTTATAGATAGAATAGAATAGAATACTTTTATTGGCCAAGTGTGATTGGACACACAAGGAATTTGTCTTGGTGTAAATACTCTCACTATACATAAAGAAAAGATACATTCATTAAGAATCAAGAATCATAACGTACAACACACTTAATGATAGTCATAAGATACAATCAACAGTCAAATCATACCAGGAAACAGTCAATATAAATTGTAAGGATAAAAGCGACAAAGTGACGGTCCTACAATCACAAGTGGGAGGGGATGGGTGATAAGGAGTGATGAGAAGATTATACAATAATAGTAATGCATACTTTGTAAATAGTTGAACAGTGTTGAGGGAATTATTTGTTAGATAGATAGATAGATAGATAGATAGATAGATAGATAGATAGATAGATAGATAGATAGATAGATGAATCATTATTATTATTATTAGATAGAATTATTGGTCAAGTGTGATTGAACATACAAGGAATTTGTCTTCGTTGTATAAGCTCTCAGTGTACGTACAAGCAACAAGTGATAAATTATCATCATAAAAATACATTCATCAAAAATCATAAGATACAACACTTGGTAATCGGAATAGGATACAATCAGTACAGACCATACTAGGATGCTAAATAAAACAATATAAATTGTAAGATACAAGCAATGAAGTTATAGTCATAAGATGATAAGGAAATAGGTAATAGGCAAGATGAGAAGAATAATGGTAATACAGCCCTTCTAGGTAGTTTGACATCCCAGAACATAAGACAATGTTGTGGGAATTAATTGTTTAGCAGGGTAATGGCATGGGGGGAAAATGACCTTGTGTCTAGTTCTTTTAGCTGCAATGCCCTATAGCGTTGTCTTGAGGGAAGAAGTTGAAACAGTTTGTGCCCAGGATGTGAGGGGTCTGTAGATACCCAGATACCTCTGAGGAAGTCTAATGCATACCATATTCAAGACACAAAAGAATCAGTGTACAAATATTAAGCAATATTGATGGCTATCACACTTTTCAGCTATTGGTTTCTTAATATCCTGGTAGTCTTTAGTAAAATGCAAAAGCTACTTTTTTGTTCTTGGTCTTTCTGGTATTTTTACGCATGGATTCACACTAGCTATAAATAGTTCTGTCGGTGAGAAAGGCTACTCGGTATCTGTTATTATTTCCAAAATGTGAGCATTAAATGTTCAAACCTGCTTTAAAATCTTTTTTTTTTTTAATCCTGAAATCAAATGGAGCCTGATAGCACCTTTTCAGGTAATACTTTTTATTAAGAGGCATAAACTTTGGGGAATATGACTTTTAATGGAATTTGTTAATCTGAAAAAGACTCAAGATTTTTGGCTACTATAGTCTTACATGACCCTCCTCCAGAAATATTTTCAAAATTCCTAGTAGGGTTTAAGAAAAAGTAACAGTTTAAAAAGTGGTTTTCTTAAAGTCAGTAGTTCTCCCTACCCCCCAAATCTAGATTGGTCCAAATCTGTTTCTCCTGTTAGCTGTGCATTCTGCAACTTATCACCAGAGATAGGAAAGCAATGCAGTTAAGTGAATTGTGACCAATTTTATAACTTTTTTGTCACAGATATTAAGCAAATCACATAGTCATTAAGCAAATTTGGTCTCCCCACTCATTGACTTTGCTTGTGGGAAGTCCTCTGGGAAGGTGACTCAGGGAAGCTGCAACCATTATAAATACATGCCAGTGGCCAAGCACCCAAATCACAATCGTGACCTCAGGGACATTGATGGTTGTAACTGTGAGGACCAGATATAAGTCTTTATTTTCAGCTCTATTATAACTCTGAACGGTCAATAAATGAGGACTACCTCACCTTTTCCACGAGCCATCCACACATATCTTTTCACCTTCATTTCAGTGAAGTCAACTAACTGCCCACTCTTCTAGTCCCAGTTGCAGTTTTGCAGGGCACAACATGCTCCTTCACAAACCCAGCTCATGCCAAAGGATTTACTTAAAGCTCTCAGTTGTTTTTCATCCCCTGACTGCTGTTATATTGACATCCTCTTTAGTTACTGTGCTGGCTCCAGGCAACTCACTAACCCCTTTCATAGGACTCTAAATATAGTCCCAGCAGCTAAGCAGAATTCACTTAGCAGCCTGGTGTATGGGTGGCTGTGTACCAGCAGCTCTGGAACAGTTGGGGGCAGTTTGCAAGAGAGAGAAAATAACTTGCATTTGAGGTTGATCAAACCCCTCCCTCCTCTGCACCAGTTCTATTCCAGGTTTATTTCCAGTGCAGTCTGATTTCAGTTTCAGCAACTCAGGTTACTCATGAAATCCTTGCTTGTCCCTGCCCCCCTCCCTCCCAGCCTGGCATTTCTTCTTCTTGTATGAATTTTGCTCTTTCTGAGTCTTCAGTTGCTCATTCTGACTGCAACTGATTTTGCATGCTTCTTTGTTGGATTTAATGGCAAACAGCTTGCAATTAAGTTCACACAATATGCTAAGAATAATCCTTGCTCTGCAAATGCATACAATGGCTTGTTTCGCGAACTGTACAAAACCTGCCTGTATTATGGCTTTGAACCATAATACGAATGTCTGTAGACTTTCTGTTATATTATTATGAGGGTGTGTTTGGTTTTGGCTCTGTGCTGTATATAAACTGAGCCCTTTTGTTTTGCCAGCTGGGTTGAGCAATCTGGGTGTATCGGGACTTGTCCAACAAATTATATAGCGAACTTTTCCTTTTAGGATTAATGGATAAACGGTTAGGGGGAAAAAAAGCAACAGGAGATTAATTCAATATATGATCACAGCAGTGAGATTACTGTATGCACAAAGATGGAAAAATTTGAGACTATCCACTCCGGAGGGATGGTTGGTAAGGTTGACAGATTTTACTGAAATGATTACATTGGCTTGCTTCTTTGATTAGAAAATTTATTGGTGACTAGAAGCCTTTTATGATTTTGTGTGTGTGTAAAAATAAAGAAATAACTTTTGAATTATGGTTCTGATGATTAAACAGGATAGATTGTAGTAAAAAGAGAGTAAGGATGTAACTTTAGAAAATGAGGTCAAAACATACTTTTATTTATAACTGTTCTGAAGAAAATAAGCCACTTTATTGTTCCTTTTCTGTATTCTATAATCTTTTTATTTTTTTTCTTGCACTATTTTCTTTTTCCTTTCTTCTGTTAGCTATTATCTTCTTGTTTGAAACTGTTTTAATTATACACAAACACACAGAGACAAATGGTTTGTGAAATTGTGAAACCAAGTGAACCCAGCCCAAGAATAAATAGGTATCAGGGATAGGAAGTATTTTAAGAATAATTTTCAGGTTTAAACATTCCTGTTGGATTAAGGATAATGGTCTCTCTCTCTTGTAGCGGGACAGTTTGTACCTGTTCACTCTTTAGCTGTCATCATTTTCTTTTGGTTCCTTTAAGTCAGAGTTGACACTCTTCGTGATTGTCTGGACTGGGGGACTTCAAACTTGACAAGCTTTATAATTTATGGACTTCAACTCCCAGAATTCCTCCTCCAGTCATGTTAGCTCAGGAATTCTGGCAGTTGAAGTCCACAAGTCTTAAACTTGCCAAGTTTGAAGACCCTTGGTCTGGACTAATCCCTGCAATTTCCTTGATAAAGTTTTTCATGACCTCCTTCCTAGGGCTGAGAATGAGTGACTGGTCACCCAGTTGGCTTTATATATAAGGTGGGATTAGAACTGACAGTCTGCTGGTTTCTAGCCTGGCTTCTTCATCACACCAAACTGGCTCTCTATGTAAAAACCAAAGATATATAGTATTTCAGTATAGTGTGTGTACTGAAATACTATATAGTCCAGGGGTCTTCAAACTTGACAGCTTTAAGACTTGTGGACTTCAATTCCCAGAATTCTTCCTCCAGTTATGTTAACTCAGGAATTCTGGGAGTTGAAGTTCATAAGTCTTAAACTTGCCAGGTTTGAAGACCCTTGCTATAGTCCCATCTTTGGGATGGGGCAGAATCTGATGGGACCAGGCCTGCCATGTAACATCATGCAGCATGATGTGTCAACCCTGCCAACCATAACTTTGAGAAAAGTCAAACCCAGTTTTCTACTTCCAAAATATTACTGTAATTTCATTATTTTTATGAGACATTCAATCCTATTTCTCCAGGATAAAGTAGCACCTGCAGCTTTCCTTATTTCAATCTAGAAGTAAAATGGGGCAGGAAGACATCCAGTACTAGCCTCAAATCACCCCAGTACTTCTGTTTCTTGACAGCCTTCTACAACCCTGAAAGGCATGAGCTTATCTCAGAGAATTGTGTCTAATGAGTTTTAGCTGGGCATGCAAAAAAATTCCCAGAACTGCATTAAAATAAGTTTGATTTTACACTTAGTTTGTGTTTTCTTAATTTAGATGAAGCCTGGTTAAGAACAGTAGGATTCAAAACATGTTACTAGTGTTTCTGTGGGCGTGGCTTGGTGAGCATGGCATTGCTTGGTGGGTGTGGCTTGGTGAACATGGCAGGGGAAGGGTACTGTAAAATCTCCATTCCCACCCCACTCCAGGGGAAGGTTACTGCAAAATCCCATTCCATCCCCATTCCACTAACCTGCTTTCCAGCTCCATTCTCCTGTGCAGGGCAACCAAAGAAGACCCAGCCAATCAGCTGGGACTTGGGAGGCAGAGAATAGATGGGGGCAGGGCCAGTCAGAGGTGGGATTTGCTGGTTCTCCAAACTACTCAAAATTTCCACTACCGATTCTTCAGAACTGGTCAGAACCTGCTGAATACCCCACCTCTGTTCAAGACCCATGGTGCTGAAAGGTGGAGGGGAGGGAATATCCCCAATGTGCTGGCGAGGAGCATCAATGGTTACAGCTCTAAGCCACAGTTCTATACCAATTGCCCCTACCCTGCCTCTACAAGGAAGGCGAGTCAATAATGAAAAATTATAATTGGACAAAAATATGTGTATTTTATTTATTCATTCATTCATTCATTTATTTAATTTATATTGCCGCCTATTCGCCTATGGTGACCCAAGGTGGCTAACACAATATAAAACTAACGTATTATCAGAACTACATAAGCTTGTCAAATGTAGTAAATAGGATGAATATTACTTTATTTGTATTAACATGTAGATAGAAAGGGAATATTTTTAAATGTAATGGTGGCATAATTAAACATTAGAAAGGGGATGGAAACAAAGAGAAGGAGGTTAGTGGAATACGCATCTTTATATAATAAGGTGAAGTAGCAATAAGAGGGGAAATTAGAATTTGAATGATGGTAGTATTGAGAATGTTTGAACAATATGGTGATTGGTATAAAAATAACATAGTGAACTACTGAATAATTAAACAATGGAAGACTGTAATTTAACATAAATATGTGTATTACTACACAAATATGTTAAATACAACAAATACGATTGGCATTGCTAGGTATATTTTATTTGTAGTAAAAGGAGTGATATTTAGAATATGGTAATGGGCATAAAAATAACATACTGAAATATCAAATAATCAAATAATGAAGATTATAATTCAAGAAAATATGTGTATTGTTACCCAAACTTGTCAATTGCAGTAAATATGAAGAATATTACTTTATTTGTACTAAAAGGTAAGACACTCAGGTGCCACCCTGTTCACACCCAAGATATGTTTGTAAAAAAAAAACACTTTAAAAAAAAGGAAGGCGAGTCAATTGACGTCACGCCTCTCGGACTGACAGGTCCACATCCAAAGCCTCACTAAGCAGCCGAATCCTTTGCTTCCCGCAACCTCTCGGGCTCATCACGTGACCCCCTCACCTCAAACCGCTTACTGATGCTCGCCCCACCCCTTGGAAACCAGGTGTGCCGCTGGACCGCCCCTCCCTCCCCGCCAGCAGAGGCGAGGGGGCGTGGCCAAAGAATCTGGTCAAAGCAGCCTCGGAAAAAAAAAAAAAACGAGATCGGGGAGAGCGAAGGCAGCCGAAGATTGCCGAGTGATTTCGGCAGGTTCGCACTTTGAAAAACGGAGCCGAGCCGAGCCGAGGCAAACCGAGGAGTCGACCGCTTTCGGGAACAGCGCCGGACCGAACTTGAGAACGCCAGACGTGGGGGAGGGGGCTCCGGAGGCGTGGCCGACGACATGGGAGCGTGCCTGGGGGTCTGCTCTTTGCTGAGCTGTGTGAGTGTCTCATTTCCCGCGTGGGGAGTGGGGCGGGGGAGGGACACTGACTTTCCCGAGGCTTTTTTTCCCTCGGGTCAAACGGAGACGCGTTGTTTCCCCGACTTTTCGGTTCTTTTTGAGGGGGGGGACTGGCCCGGAATGGGGAGGTGAAGAGGGGAAAGGAGGAGTCCGGGAACCGAGACCAACGTCATTCTCGCCCTTTCCTCTCCCCCTCCCCAGTTATTGAGGAACCCGCTTCTTTGGGTCCCCCTCCGACCCTGCCCGGGTTTACTCGGAAACAGGCGAAAAGTTGAACTCTCTCGCTTGGTTTCCCCCGTGGGAGAATCTCTCTTTCGCCCCCAATGATCCCCGCTCTTCCCCCTCCCCCTCTTTCGTTCACGCCCCACTGAGAAAGGTGTATTTGTTTGCCAAACATGTACAAGATAAGTGTAGGTATGAACATTTAAAAAATGAACAAAGGAAGTAAATACAGGTAAATGGGAACCGTAGTTGCGGGGTACTTTGTAACTGTGCGGGTAACCTAAAGGAGGAAATTCAACAGGTGTGGCTCTTATACAAAGATGTTTCGCCCCCTCCCTCCCAGCACCGCTTGTCTGTGTTCCGTCTTGGGATCCGAGCGATACTTCCTGGTTGTTTCCTTGAGAAACTCGAGGTTGGGAAACTTGCAGGTTGTTTCCTCGCTGTGCAACCGGGAGTTCCCAGTCTCCCCGAAGGCTTGTGGATATAGCTCCTTAATTTCTCCTTGGCCTTCTTTTTATTTTGGGGGGGGAAATGGATGGACGAAAGACTAGGTTCTCACTCAGACTGGTCCCAACCAGGGTTGGCTTAATTGTAGTTTATTGAACCGAACCACAGTTGTAGGTGTTTTTTGTACATCCGGTTCAACCCTCACCAAACATTTGAACTCAGGTGGGAAGGAAATCCGTTCCTTTAGCTATGGTGTAATAACAATTTAATATTTCACTGTTTCAGACAGTCTCTTTTGAACCCAAAGTTGCCTTGGCTGTCCCATTTTCTCAGTCATCTTGCAGTGGCTGAGTTTTAAACTTAATGAACTTCTGGTAGAAGTTAAGGTGGGGTATTTGCCACCAATAAATACACATTTATTGTATTATAAATTCCAATCAGGCTGAAGACATTCAGCTAATCTTTGAGAAAGTTGGTGTCATCATGTAGTTACACAGTAATCTTTTTCCCTTGGGGTTAGTTAAAGATGCCTGTATGAGTATTCTGTTTTTATGCATGTCTTTCACAGATGTTTTGTGTTTTACTTCTCTAAAATTGGGACCAATGGACACAGGAAAGCAGCCACTTTTCTCATTCTTCTGAACCCTCCCACCAAGAATGCTTTTTTTTTAAAAAACAAAAAAACCAACCTAATAATTGGTGTCTGGGAAATGAAGTTTATGTCAACAGTAATTTTTGCAGTGATGTTGCTGGAAGGTTGTTTTTTTTTTTTTTTTTTGCAGGGTGTTATCTGTGCCCTGGAAGCCATAACTGAGAGTGGAATTGGGAAGACAGGTGTGAGGCAACACCATGTTATAAGGAGGTGGCTGGTCACACTTTAAGGCAGGGGTGTCTCCAGCCTTGGCAACTTTAAGACCTGTGGACTTCAACTCCCAAACTCCCCATCAAAGCTGGCTGAGGAATTCTAGGAGTTGAAGTCCACAGGTCTTAAATTGCCAAAGTTGTCGGACACTCCTACTTTAGGGTATGACTTCACAGAAAGTCATCTGGGAGTGAACCAAATTGCAGTCAGTGGGGTGGACCTCTGAATGAATGTGCTGTTGGCATTAAACTTTAATTAAAAAAAATTAATTGGTGGATGTTGCAAAGCTTTTAGCAAGAAGCTCTTCTAAAGAAAACACAGCTTTTGCCAAGAATCTTGACTATTAAAACTTAATGAGATAGAACCTCTCTGAGTGGCATATTTATGTGTGTGGGGCTATTGGTGATTGATTATTATTACAGTGATAGTTAAAATTTCTTATTAGCAAGATTCATGTTTGTAGTTTGTAAAATAATATCGATCTTTTATCCCTTTAGTTTTTAAACTTATACACCACACTTTTTTTTTTAAAAAAAAGAACAGATAGTTTGTATCGCACTTGTTCTTCCACATCTTTCCTCTACAACAATCTTGTGAGGTAGACTGGGTTGACAGAAAGTTTCAGTAGTTGAGAGTAGAATCTTTCCTTGAATCCTGTTAGAAGCGAAGGAATTCAAACTTTTCAATCTATAGATCTAGAACGAAGCAGTCAGTCTCAGTGAAGTGGAAGGGAACTATTGTATGTCCTATTAAAATCAATGGAGGGTAAAGGCTTTGTGAAAAGTTCTTAGGAATTTTTTTTGGTCTTTGAGACAATGTTGACTCCTGGCAATTGCCTGAAAACCCTCCAGTTTTCTTATCAAGATTTTCAGCAGTAGCTGGCTTTGTCTCCTAGGGCTGAGAGAAAGGCTAGAGCAAGATGAACATTGTATCTAAAGCAGGACTATAATTAATGGTCTCCTAGTTTCTAGCCTGATGCCTTCACCCAAACTTGCGATGACATGTTGTCACGTGATATATCACAACTTTTTTCCTCTTTGTTAAACCGGAGGTGGGCATAGCCAGCACATGATATATTAGGCCCATGAGCCGCAAGTTTGTCACCCCTGCCTTAACCATTACACCAGACTCGCTCAGAGTATCTGTTATTGGACTGTGCAGAGTTGGATAGATTGACATTGAAAATAAAAGATAAAGGAGACACAGAATACTATTTAATGTGGAATAAGTTTTATCAATGGTTGGAGATAAGAGGTAGAAATTAGATGAAGAAAAAATATTGTTATGTTTAAGTAAAATATGAATGTTGCTTATAATTATATGTATGCTATATATTTAATAACATAAGCAAATATAATTATAAAGATGATTAGAATTATTTTTATATTATTATTATTGCTATCAGTATATGTTTTATCTTTTTTTCCCCCTTTCCTTTTTGTAAAATAGTATGCCCAGACAATACACTGTATTCAAAATACATACATACATACATACATACACACACACACACACACACACACACACACACACATATATATATATATATATATATATATATGTGGATCTTTGGTTATTCGGGTTTTCTCCCGCATAAGATTGGAAGTATCTAGGCAACGTTTCGATGAAGTCTCATTCTCAGAGAAGCACAGAGCTGAAGACCAAGCCTGAAGATGATGAATGAGACTTCATCGAAACGTTGCCTAGATACTTCCAATCTTATGCGGGAGAAAACCCGAATAACCAAAGATCCACATACAAATACCCGTGAGAACCTCAGAATATATATATATATACTTGGCTTAAAAAAAAAATCTGTTAGCAGAAATGTGTCAGGGGATTTCAAAGTCTGGTGTGTTGCATAAAAAAAGTATGATGTGTAATGCAGCAACAGTTAGGAAATGTAGGAAACTATAAAGTTTCTATAAATGGTAACTGTGGACAGGGTTACTGCTTGAACCAATCAGGAAGTTGTATGTTTTCGTGGATTAAGAAATACACCCAATTATGAATAAGACAGTTGCATTGAAAGAGTTTGTAAAAGGAAAGGCAAAATAAGGATATTGTTGCATGCCTATTACTGTTTTCTGGACCTCCTGAATGGAAACTTCAGGGAGGGAAGCATATTGTTCCTAATTCTTGGAATACCGAGACAAAAACAATTTGCTGTTAAGTAGCAATGAAATAGAATGCCACAACCTGGAGAACTTTTGAGAGTCAACTAATTAAAGCATGCTTAGCCACACTATTAGTTAACCAGCTCCAGCCAATGTTAAAAAAAATCTTTACAGTTTGGAAAAAACAGATATCCAAAAATACAAAAGAAAACATTTAAACCAGAGATCTTCAATCCCGGGTCTGAGGACAGGCACTAGTCCACGGCATGCCAGAAACCAGGCCACACAAACAAGTGAAGTCCTATCTGTGAGATGCAGGCAGCACACGAAACCACACCCCCTCTGGTCTTTCTCTGGAACCAGTCCCTTGGTGCCCAAAAGGTTGGGGGCCACTGGTTTAAATGGAAGTAGAAAAAATAGGAGAAAAAGCAAATTAAAAGCATCTGAATTCCGGCTGTTTAGGAATACAACATTGTACAAAAGGCTTGGTCATGTGGGTCTAGGACAACTTGCCCTGGCTGACTTGCCGTAGCCGTCTCACCCTGGCCAACTCATCATGAGACAACTTGCCACTGGACAAGTGAATGCACAATAACTCAAGTGGGATAAGTGAATTGCAATGGGCTTTGTCTTGCTTCAAGTTCGAACCTTCTCATTAGAAGTTCTTGAGGCTGGGGTAAGCTGCAAGAACTAACTCTTGAGTTGTCTTATGTTGAATTGTCCCATAGCGAGTTAGTAGAGAGTTGTCCACGGTGAGTTGCCCTGTAGTAAGTTGACTCCAGCAAGACAATCAGGGTGAGCTGGCCACAGCGAGTTGTTCCATTCTGTGGTCTTGTTTGTATGGTCAAAGTTGGAGTATCTCGGAAGTATAAACTCTGAAAAGACGGTATTCACCAGTTAGTATTTACCAAGTAATTTATTGACTCTGGATTTGCATTGCATCCAAGCTCTGCAAAGTGTCAAAACAGGAAAACTGCAGAGTATAAGCCATGCTCCTTTAAATGGCTGTTCTCCTAAAAAACCTCCTGAAATGGATTCAAACTCATTGAACTCCACACAAGTGACAGAGCCTCCGTGGGTCAGTAGTTAGAGTGCAGTACTGCAAGCTATTTCTGCTATAGCCAGCTGCCTGCAGTTTGGCAGATCGAATCTCACCAGGCTCAAGGTTGGACTCAGCCTTCCATCCTTCTGAGGTGGGTAAAATGAGGACCCAGATTGTTGAGGACAAGATGCTGACACTGTAGATCTGCTTAGAGAGGGCTGTAAAGCACTATAAAGTGGTATATAAATCTAAGTGCTATTGCTATTACAAGGTTTTTAGCCACATCACCTTGAATCAATTAAGTCTCAGCTGTTTTTCAAAAATGTCCCTCTGGATGTTTTAGAGAAGGGTGCCTAGTTCGAGCATAGGAAGAAACAAGAAAAATCCCAGGACGGAATGAGAGCAAAGTGGCATTTTAAGCCACCTGTTTCTCACCTGGCCTTATTTAATTTCAGTAAAAAAAAATCATGCCTTTTCTCTGAAAAGCAAATGAGCTCATTTGGCTCAGAATGATAGTAATAAAGACAACTGTAAAACACATTAAAAGAGCAGAGCAGTTTTAAAAAATACATCAAATGGAAGGTGAGAGAAATTTTAACAAAAAGATTGATTTTCTGTTGTTTACATTTATTAGTGCTTAATAAACACTGTGTTGTCTGGATCGGGGTCTCCAATCTTGGCAACTTTAAGCCTGACGGACTTCAACTCCCAGAATTCCCTGCCAGCAAAGCTGGCTAGAGAATTTTGGGAGTTGAAGTTTGCCAGGCTTAAAGTTAGAGACCTCTGGTCTGGGTCATTGCTTAACAGTAGAGATTACATTCTTAATCCAAACACTGTTAAAATAAAGTCCATATCTGATAATATTCTGTGTCTTCTTTTTGTTTAATCTTCAGCGTAAGTCTGTCCATTTCTGCACAATCTAGTATCTTCCAAATTATCTCTATCTCTCTGTGTTTCTTCATTTTTCCAATATTGTGCAAATATAATCCTCACTACTGTTAAGACCTGCAATATTAAATATATACTATGCTTATCAAGTTTTTCTGATGTTATACCTAATAAAAATAGTCCAGGTTTAAAATCTACATGTTTTCCTATCATCTTTTCTAACCGCTTATGTATTTTTGCCCCAAATTGCTTTGCTTTAACGCAGATCCACAGAAATAAAACTCCTAAAAGGGATGAAATATATAAAAAATTAAATTCAACTATTTCAAATTCAACTATTAAAATTTTCTTAATGCTTGATATCTTCACATGTCCTGGCCATGTTCATGTGATAGGTTTATCTGGGATAACTGAGACATACTGAGTTTTTTCCAAGGTTGCATGGGCCACTGAATCATGCAGGATGGGATCGTATACTAGAGTGAAATCTGGATGTATAAAGATATTGAAGAGTAGCTCAATAAGTTGTCTGTAGCTTGTCATTTCTTTTGCATGAAGGGTTTCCTGGCTTTACTTGTTTTATTTACTATTTATTCTAAGTATCTTTTTGTGACCACAGTCCTAGTTCAGATGACACATGGAGCTCATTCACAATAGATACTGTTTCATTAATTTGCAGGGAGGTGTTTTTTGCAGGCACATGCCATGATAGGAATATTATATTGAATGATTCTTAATTTTGCATGCAAGCTTTTGTTTTTTAAAGTCGGTAAGGTACCGAATTGCTAGCCTGTATCTTTCAGTACTAAAACTCAGGAAAAGTACTCTTCAGCATGAGTACTTTGTATTTCAACTAGCCAGTACAGACTGTTTCACACACTTAGAAACATTTGCACAAATGTTTAAGTGGTGTTAGAGTATGTTTTCTTGTGATTATGTAAGGCAGAATGAGTATGGTGAGGAAACCTTTGCATTTAACAATAGCAATAGCACTTAGACTTATATACCGCTTTATAGTGCTTTAAAGCCCTTTCTAAGCAGTTTACAGAGTCAGCATATTGCCCCCAACAATTTGGGTTCTCATTTTACCCACTTCAGAAGGATGGAAGGCTGAGTCAACCCGGAGCCTGGTGGGATTTGAACTGCCAAATTGTAGGCAGCTGGCTGCAGAAGTAGTTTGCAGTACTGCACTCTAACCACTGTGCCACAGAGGGACATTTAGGGACATTGTGTCTTGTTAACTTTCACCATTCCAGACTAAAGCAAAAAGTTTGCCTTTGACTGCTTCTAAAGATGTTTGCCCCTATCTGGATTTGGGGGAACAATCATATATGTCTATACTGTTATCTTCATCCCATCTAATAATATAACAGGCAGCAAATCTAAATAAAAATAAGGTTTCTTCCCCACTGTGCTTAATTTTATCTGTGTGATATATCTACCGGCATATTATGTGACTTATCTTGTGGAGTTACTGTTTAACCTGACTTATCTAGAGAGCATGGTTATGTACGCATTCTCTGGCACTCCATGTACTTTTGATGCCAGTGAAATAGTTCCTGCATTGAATGTGTGCAAAAGAGCCAAGAGGCTCCCCAGACAGACTTGTGACCAATCTCACTCATACAAGTGGCAGTAACCCTGTGATTGTTAGACACCTCTGCAGGCACCAGCCTATATGAGCCAGGGTAGTGCAGTGGTTAGAGTGCAGTACTTCAGGCTACTTCTGCTGCCTGCTGGCTGCCTGCAATTTGGCAGTTCAAATCTCACCAGGCTCAAGGTTGACTCAGCCTTCCATCCTTCCAAGGTTGGTAAAACGAGGACCCAAATTGTTGGAGGAAATGGGCTGGCTCTGTAAAACCACTTAGGGTGGGCTGTAAGGCCCTGTGAAGCAGTTATATAAGTCTAAGTGCTATTGCTACATCCTCAAAAATGCCATTCAAGTCCGCATTGGCTCACAATGCATGAAGAAGACAATCAAATACCAAGCCATTTCTGAGCAGGTTGCTTACGGCAAGGTTTGGGGCGGAGTCCCAACAGGCATGTGAAGTTGGCATTGCCCTTAAATTAAGACTTTCCTTCTGAGCATGGATGCTGCCATTTTGGTTTCACAATGAATGTCATTCAGTGAACTTGGTGTGCAGTTATCGTATCTGCTTTATTTAGTCCGGGACCTGCCCCGTGTGTTCCAGTAATGTCTTGCTCTAGAGAGCTTTTATATAAATTGTAGTTTAGCCCATCTGATGAGCATGCAGGTGGGGGAAATGGGTAATGAGTACTCAGGAAATGCATCTGGAAGTATGCAGAGAGGAAGTGGCAGTTGCAGGTTCTTGCCTTGGAAAGGAAGCTGTGCAAAGTAATGTGGGTTGCTTTGGTTTTAGCATAATACACTTGTCAGACCAGCCATTGTGGACAATGAACCCTAGGCTGTTTTTAGGATTATTGTGAACCCAATAGTTGTCAGGCATGAACAACCAATTCTGCCCATGAAAAATTCAATTAGCTACTTTATTGCTCCTGCCTGTTTCTGTTGTGGCCTGCCAGCAGCCAATGGAGCTGGCAGCAGACTTGGACAGTGAGGAGGTTGGGGAGCAACATGGTCCAGTCCTGGAGTCCAAGGAAGGCTCTGATGAGTGGTCTACGTCAGAGGCAGAGATGGGGCAAGGCTTTCTGACAGTTATCAGCTGCCTTTGGAGTCAGAGATCAGTGGGGCAGAAGAACAGCTGGAGCCTGTTCCCAATGTGTGCATGTGCAGAGCTGCCAGGAGAAGGGAACAGTTAAGGAAAAAGGGAGTAAAGGCATAGGTGGATGGTGAATGGCCCCTCCCACAGGGAATAAAGAAGAGTGAAAGGGGAGTGGTGTTTGCAGGAGATAATTAGTTCATGTAATTATTGTGAAGATTTGTTTGTGACTCTCAGAGACTCCTTGCCAGGTATTTTCTTGTACAGCGTTGCGCTTGGAAGTTATCGGCCTGGCAACTCTCCAAGCCTGGTAAGGTCTGTGGTTGTAATTCACCCTTGAAAGACTGTTTGCCAGGACTTTGCTGGATGTGAATGATAGGAATTCACATTAGCCCAATAAAAAGGGGTTTTGTTGGGACAAGGAGTCTGTTTCATGGTGTTGTGAAGCCTAGGTCAGAACAGTTTCACTGGATGTTTCACAGACAGATGGTTTGTACCTGGGCCAGACTAGATAAGGTCCAACTGCATTCAAGGGATGTGTGTTGGATTTTGCCTTTTTATGCTTACCTAAAGATTCCAGACTAATACCCCACTTGACTCCTCACTTCGACTCAGCCAGTCTCTTTCCAACTTAAGTTAAAGTACCGGTAGTCATCCACTTAATGTCTATTTGTGGGGTGGAATAACTGGCTGAAGGAGAGGAGGCCTTTCTCAGGGGAATAATAAGACATTCCAGCTTGGATCCCGTTTGGGGGAGGAAATGTCTGAGGTCAAACCCTTGGGTCTCCACCAGTTGTTTCCCAAGGGAAGATAGAGCCGTCTGGTGAGATTCTTGTAATACAGGTGATCAGCAATAAAGCAATAATACTTGGGTCTATTCATGGAATGATTTTGGTGGTGTAAGTTACTTGTATCTGACAATTTATTTAATGACTAAAATTATGATGGAATTGGGGAAAAAGCTTACAACTAATCCTTGCATTGGTTATCATCCCAGCATCCCCATGTTCACATGGTCATAATTCGGGCACCTGGCAAGCGGCCTGTATTTGTGACCATTGCAGAGTCCTGGGGTCATGTGATAATCAAGTGTGATCTTCCCCGGGGGGGGGGGGGGGGGGGCTTCCATCATCACATTGCTTAGCAACAGAAGTTCTGGGTCTAGCCGTGGTTGTAAGCCAAGGATAACTTGTATGGCTTAAAGTGATATGCGACTCATACCATGCTCATAATCTTCCGAAGAGCAGATAGCATCAAGATGTTGAAAGATGAGTCATGCAAAGACCATCCCAAAAGCTTATTTAGCTGGATCTTTCTCTTGATTTTTCCCTTATCTCCATGGGGACCATTATCACCAACTGAGAAAGAGAATAGATTTTTGTTTCAAAATTATATTCTAGGCATTTTTATTTATAACGTTTATTCCTTAATGGTAGTGTTGAGTAGTTTGTTCCGGTTAAGGTTTTTTAAAAAATATATGGTCATGAAAAATAAATAATTTTGAAAGGGACTCCATGCGGAAATTGTTATAGCTACTTAGTTTTTATTTCTAGGATAACAAACTATCCTAGAAACAAAAACTAAGTAACTGTAACGATTTCTCTGTGGAGCCCCTTTTCAAAATTATTTTTCATGGCCACATATCTCCTTTTGTTTTTTGTTTTAATTTAGAACGTTTTAAAATTTATTCTAAAACATTTAAGGAACAAAATAAATGACTACATAAAAGCAAAAAAAAAAAAAAAGTAAAAAAGTACTTAGTAAAAATGAAAATATCTGGTAAAGACAATTTACAGTTGTCAAAAAGTTTCAAATTCATTTTCATTGATGAAACCATGAATATATGCAACTAGTCATTCTATCTTTTTAAGAAATAATTGAAAATCGCAACAAAGCTCTAAACCTTAATAGGAATATTAATATCACCACTGTTCATTGTGATTCCTAAAATAAATGCATGCAATCTTACAATCTTCCTTCTCACTTGGCGGCTGTTTCTCTCTTGACAGGCTTCATGTCTCTGTGGTTCAGCCTCTTGTCTGTTATGTGGCTGTTGTCCCTCCACCAAGAATTCAACTGTAACACGCCTCAGCTTCACCTTGTTTCTCTTCCTGGGGACGTTAGTGTCCATCATAATGATAATTCCAGGAGTGGAAGAAAAGCTGCACAAGGTGAGTGACACATGGTGAGGTGCTTCTCCTTTCCCTCCTGGACATTGAAATGAGGCCAAAGGTGCTTCAGAATTTCAAGGGAGCTGATACTACTGTAAGTAATTTTAGCACTTCTATTAATTGTTAGGGGGCGTGTGAGACACTTTGACTTTGTAGCAGCTGTTACAAGTTTGAGATGGATTGGTCTAATGTTATTGGAAGGTTCCAACACTCTCTTGATATTCTGGAAACATTTTGAAGGCCAGTCAACTCCAATATATTTCCAGAACTTTTCAGGAATGGTGGCTGATAGTAGGATACTTCCAGAATTGACCATAATGATTTATCTCTTCATACATGTAAACATGTTATTTATTAAATTAATTCATATGGCTTTCTCCTTATGCCATTAACAAGTATTTTGGGGCTTTAGAAAGCTCCCAATAAATATCCAAACTGTCTTTTGGTTCTTTAACCTTCCAATTAACTGCTGTAATTTCCTGAGCTCTTAGCTTCATAACAGACGAGAGTAAAAATTGGCAAGCCAATTTGTGGTCTGCTTGCTCTTTAAATTGTTTGCATAATGGTCTTTCTTCCACATCTCAAACTTGCTGTGTTTTACCTGCTGGTCTTTTGGTGCTACCTTTATTGTCAAATCAGTGGGTGGAGATTTCCAGTGAGTGGAAACAATCCAGATTGGTTTGGTTTGTATATTTCTCCATCACGCCATAGCTTTCCTGGTTGTTCAGATTTCCAGGTTGGGGAAAACCTCAGGGGAAGTGTGTCGTCCTGAGTTTGGAATTGAACAGAAAAATAAGATGTCAGGGGAAGATGGAAAGATAATGGTATCATTTGACCTCCTCACCTCCACCAAAAGCAACAGTTTCCCCAAGTTTCTTTAACAAGGTTTATTGAAAGGAAAGAAGATGAGTAGGGTGGTGGCCAAGAGGTGAAAATGCTTGTCTCACACTCAGAAGGTTGAGAGTTCAATCCTAACCAGTGATAGATGTTTCTCTATCAGGGTGCAAAGAGAAAATATCTGCTGCGAACTGCACATAGGCATCAGGAAGGGCATCCGGCTAGTAAATGCTCAGCTCCATTCAGTTGCCCCAACTCCATCCCAATAAAAGGGATTACAGTAAAAGGAAAAAAAAATCTTTATTCTTTTCTTCATAAAAAAGGGAAAAATGAAAGGAGAGAGGATGAGGTTACAAAAATCTCAACAATTGGATTGTTTCTCCTCTTTAGGATTCAGTTTAGCTCATGGATTCATAAGATGGAGGCTTTTCTCAATCTCTGACTCATATGAATGGGTTCTCTTAATTTGGTTAACTTTAATTTTCTCTTGAATTGAGGAATGTGTGGTTGGTTAGAATGCAAATCTCTTTCCAAACATGCCATTATATGGTCCATACACAACATGGGGAATGTTACCAACATTATAATATTGTCCTTAGAAAACTATTGTATGAGAAGTTTTTTTTCCTTGTTAAATTGAAAAATAATGCTGGGAAACAGGCAGGGAAATATCTTTATTTTTATTTATTTGTCAAACATGTGCAAGATAACAAGGATAGGTATGAACATAAACACGAACAAAGGGAATAAATACAGGTAAATGCGGACAGTAAGGCAGGGATGGTAGGCACGCTGGTGCCCATTTAAGAACCTCTTAGGAAAGGGGTGAGGTCCACGTAGGCAGTTTGAGGTTGAAGCTGTGATGGGGTTGAGGCTGTAACCACAGAGTCGGGTAGGGTGTTCCAGACGTTGAGACCACTCTGTTGCTGAAGTTGTATTTTCTTCAGTCCCGTTTGGAGCCGTTTACCTTGAGTTTGTATTGGTTGTTTGTCCATGTATTATTGTGATTGAGGCTAAAGAAGTACGTTGACAGGCAAGATGCATCAGTAATGATACAGGCAAAATGACAGGCAAAATAATCAGTAATGGTTGCATTAAAGATTAGGGCTTTTCTAAAGCTGTCTTTTTCCTTTGACTAGCTTCCTGGATTCTGCGAAGGAAGCAATTCACCTGTGGGCCTCAAGGTTGACTGCAAGGCCTTCCTGGGACTAAAATCGGTGTACCGCATGTGTTTTGCCACAGCTTCGTTCTTCTTTTTCTTTGCCATGCTGATGCTCTGTGTCAGGAGCAGCAAGGATCCCCGAGCTTCAATACAGAATGGGTGAGGCCCTTCATTCAGCTGATGCTGTTCATGCTCATGTTTTATCCTGTAAAGGTAAAGGTTCCCCTTGCACATACATGCTAGTTGTTTCTGGCTCTAGGGGGTGGTGCTCCATCTCTGTTACAAAGCCGAAGAGCCAGTGCTGTCCGAAGACGTCTCCGTGATCATGTGGCTGGCATGACTAAATGCCGAAGGAACACGGAACACTGTTACCTTCCCACCAAAGGGGTCCCTATTTTTCTACCTACATTTTTAACATGCTATTGAACTGATAGGTTGGCAGAATCTGAGATAAGTAACGGATCTCACTCTGTTACGCAGCGCTAGGGATTTGAACCACCGAACTGCCAACCTTTCGATTGACAAGCTGCGCTTTTAGCCACTGAGCCGCCACATCCCTTGTTTTATCCTGTACCAGACAGCCAAAACCAGATCAAGGAATCTGGAAGTTAATTCTTGGAGCCTTCCTTTGATTAAATTTGGTGTGTTTGTGTGTCTATGACTAAAGGCAAATGAAGCCGCAGAACCAATATTGATTTTGACTGATTTAAGAGCTTTTCCCCTTCCTTTTTTTTTTAAAAAAATTTTTTTTATGCTCCGGCATCATTTCAAAGCTAGTCTTTCCATAGCTGTCATCTCAGGACATTAAGGTGAACTTAATAGGATCATCATGCGTGTAAACACAAACATGTTTCACCTCAGGAAACTAAAACATTGGATTTTTTTAAAAAAAATTCTAGCTTCTTTCTGGCATCCCCACTTCTATAACTTTTTCCACTGATCTGTTCCTTCCAAACATCTAAAAGAGTTTTTTTAAATTAAACTTTTATGAAGTATAGTTCTCTTCTAAATGTTGCCAATGTCATCTTTGGCAGAATTTCAGTCAAAAAGAACAAGAGATCTAAGAAATAGATAAAAGCATTGAAACTGTCCTTGCCTGTGCAGACAATTAGGTCAATTTTTATTGTGTATTGTCAAATTCAATTAAAAACTCTTAAGCAGAGCAAAATAAACTGCCTGTGAAAAACAGGATCAATAGACGAATATTTATTTTAAAGCTTTCCCTGCCCCCATTGGAATTCAGGATTGAAAGGCTGATCACACAGCTTATTTCTCTGTGTATTTTTATGTGTTCCAATGACATAATAATAATAACCCAGCATAGTTGTCTCCTTTGCTGTGTACACAGTTGTTTTTTTTTGTGTAACAACAATAACAACAATAATAGTAATAATTTATTGTCATTGCACATACATACACAATATACGCATATAGCGAAATTCACATAACACCCAGAGACCAGACCCAACACACACACACATACACACATGACAATCCCCACCTTCACCCGCCCCCTAAAACTTACACAAGCATCCACACAACAGACCAAGTTAATAGTGTCCAACAGCTCACTGATGGTGGTCCTTAAGTTCATTGTTAAGTGCAATTATAGCTCTGGGATAAAAACTGTTCAGAAAATGTGTGGTCTGAGTTTTAATTGTTCTCTATCTTCTGCCAGAAGGCCACAGTTCACAAAGATTGTGAGCAGGATGGGAAGTGTCTCTGAGAATGTTGTGCAACTTCCTCAAACAGCGAGATGCAAAGATGTTGTCCAAGGCTGGTAGCTGCAGCCCGATGATATTCTGGGCACTTTTAATAATTCTCTTGTAGAGCCTTTTTGTCCGCTACAGAGCTGCTCCCATACTATGCAAGAATGCCGTATATCAGGTTACTCTCAGTGGTGCTGTGGTAGTAGGACAAAAGTAAATGCTGAGATAGATTTATCTTCCTGAGAATTCACAGGAAGTACAGCCTCTTCTGTGCCTTTTTCACAAGCATGTTAGCACTCATAGTCCATGAGAGGTCCTCCGAGATATAAATGACTTGTTGAAATCCAATTTCTCCCCATTAGTTCCCATATTTTGTAGCACTGTCTGTTGATGTAAAAGCCTCTAAGGTGAATTTAGTGTCCAAGGCTTGCAGGAAGAGGGTATGAAATGTCTTCATGCCTTCCCTGAAACAGGACCATGCCAGCTTTATAAATCCTCTCTTAAAATAAAGTAACCTTGTTCCATCAGTGACCTGGTTTAAAAGTATACTAACCCAGTGGCCGCCGTCCAGTGGGCCAGGGACCACTGGTGGTCCGCGAGAAAATTTTGGAGGTCTGTAGAGAAATGTCACCCCTAAAGCAATTAATCCAGGCTGCGTGGGAACACAAGGCTACGCCACCCACATGGCCCACTGAACACAAGGCTTACATTGCGAACAACGCAAGATAGTGAGGGGAGGGGGGAAAGGGCGAAGGAGGGGAACTTGCCCAACGTGCCTGGCCTGGCCACCGGGCTGCTTCTTTCCACTTCTTTCTTCTGCTTTTGGCTGCATGCAAGGAAAGCAGCAAAAGTCTTTCTTTCTCTCCCCCAAACTCTGCCAGAAATGCGTCTTTGGGACCCTGCAAGGCCTCCTGCTCCAAGAGGCTGCGCCAGCGTGACAAGTCTCACAAAGATTCATTTCTGGCAGAGTTTGTGGGAGAGAAAAAAGACTTCTGCTGCTTTCCTTACATGAAGCCAAAAGTCTCTTTCTCTCTCTTTCTCCACCTGAGAAACGGAGCTGGAGATGGTATCCTGCAATCTCAAATAAAGAACGATCGATCGGTCGAAAAATGGAGTGGGGAATTTTCCTGCAGACTTTTTTTGGGGGGGGATTTTTCCAGGGTCCGTGGGATTTAAAATTGTGAGTTTGGTGGTCCCTGAGGTCCAAAAGGTTGGTGACCCCTGTACTAACCCATACTATAGTTCCACATAGTTTCTGAATTGAGACTATTCTTTAGCAAAGTCTTTAATCATGTTTTCTTACAGCTCACCTTAAATATAGCCCTCCAGAACCGTAAAGCCTACAAACTTGAAATTTGGCACGTATGTTCCTCTTGGCTTCTAGGGGCTCACTAAGAAAGGATTTTTCCAAATGACCATCAGAGCATTAGTATTTCCTATATTATTATTAACATGCTCTGATGCTAAGGAGTTCTTTTCCCCCTCCCCACCTGAAAAGAAATCTGTTCCAAATGCAAAACACAAGCAGAGGAGAGGAGTTTCAGTTTTAGTTTCACAGCACCAAGCAGCTTTAGAACAGAACAGCTAAGCTAAGCCATGCCCAGGCTTCTTGCTGTCTCCTTGCTCACAAAGCAAATACTGTTTCAGTTTCCAAACAGCCCTCAACTCTCTCACACACTGACAGGACGCTAGCCAGATGTTGGAAGGCAGAGGCAGAATTCCCCCCCCCCTTATTTTCCTCCCCAAAAACTAAGCCCGATCACATAGATTCATAGTGAAGCACAAGTAAGGAGCCAGTAGGGAATATTAGGGAGAACAAAGGATGCTGACAACCTGATGAAATAACAAAGCCAGCAATAGTTTTGTGTCCTACAGGGCATGTTTGCTAGTGAGGGATCACTTAACTGTAGTTGACTTACCTTGTTCTACAACTCTAAAGAGAATTTTTCTTTCTGCCAACTTCAGGTTTTGGTTCTTCAAGCTCCTGATGCTGATTGGAATAACCGTGGGTGCCTTTTATATTCCTGATGGAACGTTCACACCTGGTAAAAGAAAAGAAAAGTCTTTTCTGTGTATTGAAATTGATCTGCGATGCAAAATTCTGTTCATACGTATGCAGGCATTGCCTTCATTGAAGGGAGCGTCTCAGGGCTGAATGCTGGTGCTGAAGATCAGCTTTGGTATTTTAAGAGAAGGGGCTAAGTTGCCAGCGCTTTTATTTATTTTTATTTTATTTGTTAAGTTTATTTAATGCCTGTCTTGTTGGGCTCATGGGGCTACTCTAGGCAGCTTAAAATAAGAAGGAAAGGAAAGGAAACAGAACAGAAGTAGAAGAATAGAACAATGGAAGAATGACAAAGGAACATAGCGAAAACAATACATCAGTCTGTTAACCAAAATGGAGAGCAGAGAGCAAGGCAAAGAGAGGTGAAGTCTGCCATCAGTCTGGCAGCCACCTCCATGGAGGCGGGATAATTTGGGGGCTAATTCTTGGATAGTTTGCCTACAGAAAAATAGAACCTCTGAGAAAGATATTAAGATAAGGCTACTTGCCGGCCCAAGTGTTGTGCAGGCCTAAAAGGTAAAGGTTCTCCTCACATGTACTAGTCGTTTCCGGCTCTAGGGGGCAGACTCACCTCCATTTCAAAGCCGAAGAGCCAGCACTGTCCAAAGACGTCTCCGTGGTCATGTGGCCGGCATGACTAAACACTGAAGGCGCATGGAATGCTGTTCCCTTCCCACCAAAAGTGGTCCCTATTTTTTAACTTGCATTTTTTACATGCTTTCGAACTGCTAGGTTGGCAGAAGCTGGGACAAGGAACGGGAGCTCACTCTGTTATGCGGCACTAGGGATTCGAACTGCCAACCTTTCTGATCGACAAGCTCAGCGTTTTAGCCATAGAACCACCACGTCCCTTGTGTAGGCCAAATGAATGCCAATTTTGGGAACAGAGAGAAATTAAGGCTGAGAGAAATTATAATTCATTTAAGGCTGACATGGTGCTCCCAAACTGTTTTTAAAGCTTACACATCCTCCAGGCCTCTGTGACATATTTAAAATTCCTCATGGGCTTGGTGGTCTCATTCATGGATGGGAGCATAAGATAAAGTTGAGAGTGACTATCTTGTGTCTCTTGTGTGTTTTCTCCCCAATGAATGAAGTCTGGTTCTACTTTGGCGTGGTTGGTTCCTTCTTCTTTGTCCTCATCCAGCTCATCCTCTTGATTGATTTTGCTCATTCCTGGAGTCAAATTTGGCTGCGCAACTCAGATGAAGGCAACAGCAAGTCCTGGTATGCAGGTCTGTATGAAACACACCTGTTCATTTGGGATTGAAATGTGATGTTCCAAGTGTGGGGTGGGTGGATGGATGGATGGAAAAAGGAATTGCTTTTCCCATCATGACGCTCCAGATTTGATGGGATTGGTGTTCCTCAAACACTCAGCCAGTAGAGATAGTCCTCAACTGATGACCACAATTGAGGCCAAAATTTCTGTTCCTTAGTGAAACATTTGTTAAGTGAGTTTTGTCCCATTTGGTGACCTTTCTTGCCACAATTGTTAAGTGCACCCCTGTAATTAAGTTAGTAAATCTAAATTATGTGATTCTGGCTTCCCTGTTAACTTTGACCCCAGGATAATGCAACCACAATAAATATGAGTCAATTGCCAAACATCTGAATTTTGATCACGTGATCATGGGGATGTTGCAGTGGTTGTAATTGTTGAAGAATGGTTATCAGTCACTTTTCTCAGTGCCCCTTATCTAGCCTGAATTCAGATGTACAAACCATGATGATGGCATTCACACAGCCCATGAAGCTAAAAGCAAATAAACAACTCATATGATGGCGTAATCCAGCAGTTTTGGGCCAAGGGGTGTATTGTCAGGGTTCCGGCGATTGCCCTAATTAAATCATGAGTCTCGAGCCAAGCTTCAAAAAAACCCCAAAAATGTATTAGGAGCAATATGTTGGCATACTGTAAGAAGCTAACTTTGACTCATGTGATTTGTGGTCACCTGTGACCCTTTTTCCCCCCTCCCCCCCGGTGCGTCATAAATCAGATTCTCCAACAAAGCATGTTTATGGGCTGGGTGTCATCAATCACATTCTTCAAGGAAAGATTTCCATGGGCAGAAGATCTGGTAGCCTAATCTTTGTAAGATAAGCATGGAATGTACTTCTAGTTTTAATTTCCATACTGCTCCTTCAGGCTCCCCTCCCCCCCCTGCATATGGCAACTCGAAAACAAGCATAGGAATGCTTTACGAGTTGACATGCATCAGCCAAATCTTCAGCATGTTGAGCAAATGCCTCATAAGTTCTACTTTGCCAAATCTGATGGTCCTTTCCCTCCTCCTTTTCCATAGCTCTGTTTTTCTTCACCTTTCTGTTCTATGCTGTCTCCATTGCTGCCATTGTGCTACTCTACGTCTATTACACCAAGCCAGATGGCTGTACCGAAAGCAAGATCTTTGTCAGCCTCAACCTTATCTTCTGCATTGTGGTCTCTGTGGTCTCTGTACTGCCCAAAGTCCAGGTATGTTCTCGTCCTCAGATTGTATTGTGAACCATTCTATCTTTTCCCATCGCCTTATTCTGGAGTAGAGTGAGGGTAGACACTTACAGTGCGATATGTATAATTTGTTATTATTTTATCATTAAAAGTAATGCGGCAGATTTCGGCCCTGGGAGCTCCATCATAGTCACCGAGGGCCTTCTAAAAACCCGTTTTGCCAGCCTGAGAATGGAATGCCATCCTTACAACAAGGAGCAGGCTGTTCTATAGGAAAGGGTATCACTACCATGAGTTTCTTTCCATGTAGGTGGGGATCCTTCTGACTGTTATCTGCCAGCAACTAGAGCAGGGGTGTCAAACTCAAGGCCCAGGGGCCAGATCCGATCCACAGGGTGCTTAGATCTGGCCGACAGGCTGCCCTGGGAACAGCAAAGGACTGGCCTGCAGGGGCTCTACCAATGAAAATGGAGCTCAGGAGGGTCATAGGCAGCTCTTGCAAACTCCGTTTTCACTGGTGGAGGGTTGTGGGAGGCCATTGCAGCCGAAAACGGAGCTCGGGAGTCAGTTTTTGCTGGCAGAGTGCTTGGGCCACCACAGGTGCCCCCCCTCCCCGATACCACTGACGATGAGCTGGCCACACCCACCCTGGGCATGCCCCCTGGCCCTGCCAGGGTCAAACACAACCCTGATGCAGCCCTCAATGAAATAGAGTTTGACATAGACAATAATGTCTAGAGCAGGGATCTGCAACCTTAAAACACTCAAAGAGCCATTTGAACCCATTTCCCACAGAAAAGAAAACACCGGGAGCCAATAATTTAACAACTGGTGTAACTGGGTGGGTGTGGACAACTTGACGTCACTCATTCCCACCCAATCACCTCCTGCTTTGGAATATGGAGCGAGTCTCCATCCCCCGCCATCATCCTTACCTTCTCAAGCCAGGCGAGGAGTGACGGGGAGGGGCCAGCCAATGGTGGATCAGCCGACAGGGAGCCACAGCAGAAGGTTGAAAGAGCTGCATGTGGCTCCAGAGCCGTAGATTGCAGACCCCTGATCTAGAGCCCCCAGTGCAAAGGAACCCCCCATTATTGTACCTCGTTTGGTCCTGGTTTGCCCTGAATCTGTTTTTTTTTTTTTGCTCCTTGTAACAATTGTTTTTGCTCCTCTACAGGATGCTCAGCCTCATTCTGGCCTTCTCCAAGCCTCCATCATTACCCTCTATACCATGTATGTCACCTGGTCAGCTTTGGCCAATGTACCAGGTAAGCAGTTTTGCTCTGTTGTGTTTTGAGGGTTTTCTGCGTTAAAAAAAACAAAAAAAAAACCCAGAACCTGTTTCTGAAAAAAAAGTCCAACATGGTACACAATCCAGCCAAGAGAAATGCATCAATCCCACAAAGCATTAGCTTTAAAATCAGTGGAATGGTTGGACCTCAAAGAGCCTTCTGTAGTTGCTTTGTTTTACAAGCCCAATGGGTGGGTTTACAGGCACCCTTAAGCCAAAACTCCTCAATTTGCTCAGAGCAATGTCTGATGCTGCCCATGAAATTAGGATTCTAGCATGTAAGAGGTGGAAGGAAGATTGGAGACTGTTGACCAACTTTCTATCTTTTCCCAATTTTCATGGCATTGATTCTTGGGAGAATCTGTTTTAATTCAATTAATTCCTCTAAGAGACACTTGGATTCTTGGACATTTAAACATCTCCTTTTTGCCAGTTTTCTCTACAAATTCAGGCCTAGTGCCCTCTTCTGGGGAAAAAAAGCTTTCTCAACAAAGGGTCATGATTCATGCTGGATGGAGAGAAAGGGCCAAGCCTCTTCCATATCTACCTCGCTCCCTAGGAGGACTGACCAATCAGCAAGCCTGGGAGAGTTTGAGGAGCAGACAATGGTCATACTTGAAATGAAAAGCACGTAGAATTTCTCTTTTTCTTTTTCTAGAGAAACACTGCAATCCAACTCTCCTGATAAGAACGGTAGGGAACAGCACAACAGCTCTACCTGAGAATGGCCAACCAACTCAATGGTGGGATGCCCCAAGTATTGTAGGCCTCATCATATTTGTCTTCTGCACCCTCTTCATAAGGTGAGATTCCTGATCCATTGACCTGCATGAACGTAAGCCTTGCTTTGCTTAAAAAGCATTCATTTTATAATACGACAAAAATCGATTAAGGTTTTACAAACGTGCTAATCCATCAACTGGTTTGCAGAGCAGCATGTCTGCACCCTAAGCCAAAACCAAACAAATCACATGGTAGCTCAGTGTGTGATATTGTTCTGGGCCCAACAAAGCTTTGCAGAGATGTTTTCTGTATACCGAGTATCTCCATTTCAGCAGCAGGGCTCCCTCTGCTGGTCATTAGATTCAAATAGAATAGGATAGAATTCTTTATTGGCCAAGGAATTTGTCTTGGTGCAAATGTTTTCAGTATATATAAAATAAAAGATACATTCATCAAGAATCATAAGGTACAACACTTAATTAATAGTCATAGGGTACAATAAGCAATCAAATCCTACTAGGAAACAGTCAGTAAAAATTGTAAGGATACAAGCAACCAAGTTACAGTCACACAGTCACAAGTGGGAGGGGATGGGTGATGAGTGATGAGAAGATTAATTAGTAATAGTAGTGCAGACTTTGTAAATAGTTGAACAGTGTTGAGGGAATTATTTGTTTAGCAGAGTGATGGCGTTTGGGGAAAAACTGTCCTTGTGCCTAGTTGTTCTGGTGTGCAGTGCTCTATAGCGTCGTTTTGAGGGTAGGAGTTGAAACAGTTTATGTCTGGGATTTGAGGGGTCTGTAAATATTTTCACAGGCCTTTTTTTGCTCTTCGTTTATAAATAAAATGCTCTTGATTGATTAAAGACCATTCTCCCCATGCATCTAATCATATTTTAATAATAGCCAAGGAAAAACCTATATCACATGAATTGTTTATTGATAAGGGAGCAAAAAGAGACTATATAGGATTTGTGCTCTTTCACCATTTGTTCCTGTACTCAGGGTAGATGTTCATCCTCCCTCCTCTGGAGTGTGTCATATATGCAGATAACTACACTGGCAGTCATACTGTCATATCGGGTGTGCCATATTCCATGACCCATTTGCTTGCCATGTGCTATTAGATACCCTTAATGATAAATAATGAAATGGGAAGTTGGCATGCTGCACATTCAGAATACAGAATAGTAGAGTTGGAAGGAACACTGCAGTCTTCTAATCCAATCCCATGCTCAAGCAGGAGATCCTGTACTATTGTGGATAAATAGCTGTCCAATCTGTTCTTGAAAACTTCTGGATGTAAGCCATTCAACTGATTAATTGTTCTCACTTCCAGAAAATTTCTCCTTAGTTCTAGATTGTTCCTCTCCTTGGTAAGTTTCCATCCATTACTTCTTGCCTTGCCCTCAGGTCAATCCTTTCCATTGTCTTTGCTAACAATTGCACGGTCCCTATAGGCATTCTTTGGAAGTAGCAAAGGTGGGCTATAAATGTCAACCTGTCAAGGAGAAACAAAGACGATTAAAATTGGAGGTGATTATGATATAAATTTGCCAGGAGTAGGACTTGAGGATTATAATGGCGATTAATCTTATTTATAGGGATATGCAATATTCACAGATCCTGAAATAGAACATCCTACGGAAGCTTGGAATGCTCTGATTCTCCTTCACGCTACACTGAATCTCCTCCAGACCTAGCCATTCCAGGAATGGTTGTTTAAGTAAATCCTGCACACTGTTTGAGGTGATCTACAGTTCTGTTTTGGAGTTGATTACTCTTAGTACACCACAAATAGCTTCTGGTTTGGAGGATTAACTTCCAGAAATCACTCTTTTTTTTTTTTATAACAAATTTTATTAATTTTACAAAAACAATACATAATCCAGGCATAACAACTTGAAAAATCTTTTCTAAAAAAAAAAAAAAAATTAAAGAGAGCCAATAGAACATACAAAATAATTCCAAATTGTAATATCAATATTTACATTATCTATTTAACTTCATATCTTATCCAGACTTCTCCTTTTATCCAAATTATATTTCTTGCTTATTAAAATTTTATTGCCTTTCATAAACATACAAAACACAGAACATAGAAAAACAAAACAAAACTAAAACATCTTTTCTGAAGGCTGCCTGATCCCGGGTTGAAACTCTTCTCACAGACACAAATTCAAACATCATATTCACTTTATATATCCTTCCATATCTTATTATCATTTTATTTTTTTTTATAAACCAATTTTATTAATTTTACAAAAACAGTGCACAAACAATCAAGGCATAACAGCTTATAAATTCTTTTCTAAAAAAAATAGTGATAATTAAAGAAGAAAACCAATAGAACATAATGATTCCCAATTATAATATCAATATTTACTTTATCTATTTAACTTCATATCTTATCCCAACTTCCAAATTATTTGTTAATTAAAATTTTATTGCCTTTTATCAACATACAAAACCCAAAAAAATATAACAAAACCTTTATATATCCTTCCATATCTTATTACCATTTTCAATAACGTTCTTTGTCTGTTCTATTTCCAACTATCCATTCATCTTTTTTCTTTTACTATACTTCTCCTATACACTAATTGGAGTGACACCTTTAACTCATTACCCTTACTTAAAAATACTTCATATAACACTTAATTTATCTTGGGATTCTGTTTAGTAGATTCTAAAATTACACAATAAATTTTATACTCTAAATACACATATAAAAGCACAATCTTATGTACCTTCCAGAATCCCCCTTTTATCCTTAATTAGATTCACCCATTGTCTCTTAATAAACTTTTTTTCTTTTGATCTTGCTTCCCACCATTGAGGCTTCTCCTCCCCCCCTTTCTCTCTTGCTTATTCTTCTCCTTGCCCTTTTTACCCCTTTGTCTCTCCTCCTCCCTTTTCTTACTCCCTTTCCTTTGCTTTCTAACCTTGCATCCACCTTTCCTCTCATTTTTCTCTTTTTTGGTTGTTTTTTCAAACCTTAAAATCCCCTTTTTCTTATCCTCTTTCTCCTCCTCCCCGGAAAAAACCCATTGTTCATCAAAGATGGCTTCTTGTTCCTCTTCTTCTTTGTCCCAGTCATTCTGCTGCGTAATCAACTTTTCATAAGTACATAACACCATTTCTAAAAATTGAATTAAAGTGCCCAAAGTATCTTTTCCATCTTGTTCTTCCTTTTTATATTTTTGATATTCAATCTTTAGGTCATCTACAAGCGATGCCATCCTGAAAAGAGAAACTTTCCCCAAAACAACCAACTAAGTATTTTTAATCAAAAATAATTCAAAAAAAGTTCCAAAAGTTAATACTTTTCTTCCTTCTTCTATTTCTCTTTCTGGGGTTACTGTTTAATCAAAGAGGTCCAATTACCATATATCTTTCTTTGAGATTCTAGGCAATCTCCTCCTTTTTCCACTTCTGCTCCAATTTTTTTCCTCTCCCTTCCCACTTGCAACATCAATTTTTAAATGATCAGAAATCCATACCTCCAATAAGAGTTTTCCAATTTCTTAAATGTTTAAGTCCAATGTCCAAGAACTCTTTTGCCCCTTAACTTCAACTTTCAGAATAGTTCACCTTCAGTGCCCAAACAAATTTCAAATCTTCATCTGCTGTTTCCATGGGGTGGGAGAGTGAAGAAAAAAAAGTTCCCTTTAACAGCTTCTCCGCCGCTTTCGATCTTCTTAGGATACAATGTATCCTCCAGCAATTCAGACAGCTCAGTTCCAGCAAATTTAAAAGATGTTGATTGACCCGGCTCAGCCAGCACTTTCACTTTTCTTGCTTCGTCCAGCATGATCTTACCCGGTTGCAGGCTTCTTCTTGGCGGCCATTGCTGACCGCCGCTCCACCACCTTGGGAAAAAGGGGTTTTTCCAGACGAGGAGGGGGTCTGCGACACCCCCAACCCCCTGTCTGGCTCCCCTCTCTCTTCGGCTGTCCCTACAGGGCAGCCATATCCCCCTGACCCATTTGGATCGGGGGTACCTCGGCGGCAAGCGCAGCAGGAATCGCAAACGGCCGCGAATTCCTGCTGCCACCGAAGCCACACAGAACCGGAAACCCCAATCACTCTTGGAGGGTCATGGTCTGGAAAGGAAATGGTACAGCCCCAAGATTTCCAGAATGTTCTGTTCTCGATTCTGAGAGGCTTTCCACATCCTTATTCATGTGTGTTTGCTTTATGGTAAATGGAAGTTTGGTCAGTGGTTGGATCAACCTTGGCAGCAATTTTACAAGAACTGCCATGATTTATTTTCAAAATATAGAATATCTCTACCAGCTTGTTTCAGGGACTTGTTTCTAAAGCAGGCCATAGAAGTTGGAGGTGATTTCCCCCCCAATTCTTCATTTACCTTTGACACTCTTTTGATAAAACTAGATTTAAAAGATGCTTGTAAACTTTTTAAATGAGCTTTAAAAACATGGATCCAAAGAGTTTCTCCATTGATAAGTGAATAATGGATTGTGAGTATGGAGGGTGACCAGAAGGGAGAGTGGTGCTGAGTAAATTGACTAAGCCTCATTTGTTTTGATTCTAGCATCCGTTCCTCAGACCATACACAAGTAAACAAGATGATGCTCACCGAAGAAAGCCCGGCCATGTTAGGGGGTGGAAACACAAACCTTGAAGATGGGGTGCACCGGGCTTATGACAACGAAGAGGAAGGAGTGACTTACAACTACACCTTTTTCCATATCTGCCTCTTCCTGGCCTCCCTCTACATCATGATGACTCTTACCAACTGGTATAGGTGCGTACAACTGGCACTGCCCTTCTACCCCTGTTCCAGTCCCATCTGTTTCAAATAATAGAATAGAATAGAATTCTTTATTGGCCAAGTGTGATTGGACACACAAGGAATTTGTCTTGGTGCAAATGCTCTCAGTGTACATAAAAGAAAAAATACATCTGTCAAGAGTCAAGAATCATAAGGTACAACACTTAATGATAATCATAGGGTACAATAAGCAATCAAATCATACTAGGAAACCGTAAAAAAATTGTTAGAATATAAGCAACAAAGTTATGGTCAAACAGTCATAAGTGGGAGGAGATGGGTGAAAGGAAAGGAGGATTAATAGTAAACTTGAGTTGTGTTTAAGACAGGGGTCTCCAACCTTGGCTCCTGGAAGCCTGGTGGACTTCAACTCCCAGAATTCCACAGCCAGCTTTGCTGGCTGTGGAACTCTGGGAGTTGAAGTCCACCAGGCTTCCAGGAGCCAAGGTTGGAGACCCCTGGTTTAAGAGGTGGGGTGGCTATCTGAAGGCTGTTTGAAAGCATCAACTGGTTGAGAACTTCATACTCTGGGATTTTAACCTTTTGAGCATTTATTAGCTGGTGCTGTCTTTATAAACTTCTAATGTGGTTTTGGATGAGACCCCAAGGGTGAGGATATCCATGTTTCACTTTCCTGTATGAACTTCTGTTTTTAAGGTAAAGACAGGTAGATTTTGCCTCCTTGAGATGCTGCTCTTTCCCTTTTCAAGTGCAAACTAAGGTGGAATCTTCTTTTGAGACCGATATTTGGACATTTCCTATAAACAGCAGAATAACATAAGGATCGTGGTTCCAAGTACCACTCCCAACGAAATCAAAACTCTGAGGCCTGGAGTTTTCTCAAAGTAACAATTGATTAGGAATGTCATATTGGCACAGTTGGTGAAAGCCCGACTCTGAAGGACCCAAGGTTTTCCCCACCCAAATCAAAAAAGAGCAGAGCAGGTGGCATGGGATATCCTCACTCTTCTAGCTCCTTGCCTTCTTGTATCTAGAACTTTCTAAAAGGCAATCGTTTATAGCTGGCTGAAGAAGTCCACAAGTCTTAAAGTTGCCAAGGTTGGAGACCCCTGGTTTATAGAGTTGGCCCTGACTGAAATGGTTCCCAGTAAACAGAATCTTTAGAACCCTATCTGGACGGGGTTTCTTAAGCTTAGGAAAAAGAGTATATAGAGAAGAATGGCACCAAGAAGATATTAAACCATAATCTGGTTGGAATAGGCTTCATGTGAGGTGTAAACCTCACAAGATAATTTTGCATGCTGGCTGAAGCAACCTGCTATGGCTTACTCAATCACATTTAAAAAAAAAAAACTCCCAGCTTCTCAGGATGCGCGATGCTTCTTTAGGTTTCTAGCGTTCCTGCTTTACTGTCTCCTTCCCGTTGCCTAGGAAACCAGCATGATTTGTCAGCTTGGCACAAGTTAAGCTTTGGGAAGAGAAGTGGGGAAAGAGCCTTCTCCTCAGATGAACTCCACGTTGGCTGGGGGAGCAGAAGCAGGTGCCGCTTACGAGCTGGCAAGCTGTGCCTAGAATGGAGCATTTTGGGTGAGGGACCAGAGGGTGAGGGGAGAATGCAGGGAAGGTGAGACAGGGGTTGCAAACAGCGTTGCCTCATCCCAAACTCCACTATCTTCGTTTGCACAGAACTTTATCTCTCAGTCCTTCGGTTATTTTTAGCGCATGACTTTCTGTCACGTCCCTCCCCCCCCCCAGACCTGCAACGGTGCCAAGTTGTGCTGCAGTGGGTTGGCAGGGGCCATATATTGCCTCAGCAGGATTGACGCGGAGTGTGTGTGTGTGTGTATGTTTGTGTGTGTATAGAATGGAATGATGCTCCGGTCTGTGACACCGCTCTGACCAAAAATCCAGGCTGCTCTGCCAAATTCTTGGCTCGCCTCTACCTTTTTACGAATGAAAACAAATCAGGGAAGGGCTTGCATGCTAAATTGGGGTTGGGTTTTTGATCTTGCTTTCCTCCCCCCCCCCCCCAGAAGAGGCAATGCAAGGTCAGGCTGAGTGCGTAACTGCAGGAATCGGGCTGAAAAAAAACAAGGAAAGGGCCAGAAAAGACCTAATGCAGCAAATAAATCTTATTCTTCTTCTTCCCCAGGCTGGCAGGCTGATTGGCTGGCTGGCTTTGCTACTGCAGAGATGGGACTGGGAGAATCCAGCCCTGCCACATTATTGGTGTGTGTTTGTGTGTGTGAACAAGGCCCTACAGTAGTACTGCTCAATCTTGGCCACTTTAAGGTATGTGGACGTCAGCTCCAGAATTTCCCAGTCAGCATGAATTTTGAAGTCCACAAAAATTGAAAGTTGCCAAGGTTGAGCAATGGTGCCCGACAGGCTTTCTGGAGGTCCTTCTGCTTCCTTCTGTGGGTTAGAGTTTATTTGGGGAAGAAGGCAGGAAAAAGTTGTCTTGCGGGGGGGGGGGTGTTACTCATTTACAAAGGCTTTGGCTGGTTTCCTACCTTGCCCTAAACTGGGGCATGCTTAACTAAGGTTTATTGAATCAATTAAACCCGGCTGGGTTTATGTGCCAGGCTCTGGTTTATGAGTCACAGTGGCTGGGTTTGCAGCAGAAACTCAATCAGAACCAAGCAAACCACAGTATGGTTGAGCCCAGTGTTTCCCAACCCTAAATAAATTACCCAAACCTGGATAAAAGTGTTTTTTCTTTGGGTAATGACCCCATGAATCCATTACCCCTCACAACAAGAATGTTTAAAGTTCACTAAAATGTACTTGAAAAGTTCCAAGGGCAAAAATTTGAATAATTTCATCAATTATCAATGGTAACTTGTTCAAATGACATAAAGATCATTCAGTGATGTTGTTTTTATAATAGAGATAGTCCTCAAGTTATGCCAATTTGTCCAGTGACCATTCAAAGTTATGACGATGCTAAAGGAAGGGACTTATAATCAGTTCTTGAGATATATTAAAACTTTCTGATGTGGTAATGTAGGAAAAAGTCTGGCAAACACTAGTATATAATGATGATGATGATGATGATGATGATGATAGAAGAGAATGGAATAGAATACCAGTAGAATAGAATAGAAAATATGGAATGGAATGGAATGGAATTCTTTATTGGCCAAGTGTGATTAGACACACAAGGAATTTGTCTTGGTGCAAATGCTCTCAGTGTATATAAAAGAAAAGATACATTCGTCAAGAGTCAAGAATCATCAGGTACAACACTTAATGATAGTCATAGGATACAAATAGGCAATCAAATCATACTAGGAAACAGTCAATATAAATCGTAAGGATACAAGCGACAAAGTTACAGTCCTACAATCACAAGTGGGAGGGGATGGGATAATATAATAATAGAGATAATATTATATTATTATTATTTTTATTCATTAAAGTTGACTGAGTTTCATGTTTAATGAATAAAAGAGATAATAGTATAATAGTGTACTTGGTTGATGTATATGCTGTCAGCAACTTGTATCGACCATCAGAGCCAGTTAATGATATTTGTGATACATTTGTAAATGTTTAGTTGACCGAGTTTCATGTTTAATAAATAAAAGTTAATAACATTAACAACAACAACAATAATAATAACAACAGATGGGACTTTGTAGGTCATCCAGTCCAACCCCCTGCTCAAGCAGGAGGGGGTCTTATACCAGGGGTCTTCAAACTTGACAGCTTTAAGACTTGTGGACTTCAACTCCCAGAATTCCTCCTCCACTCATGTTAGCTTAGGAACTCCAGGAGTTGAAGTCACAAGTCTTAAACTTGCCAAATTTGAAGACTATTCTATACTATTCTGACAAGTCTCCTGCTTAAGCAGGAGACCCTATACTGTTCTGACAAGTGGCCATGCACCTTCTTGAAAGACTCCAGTGATGAAGCACCACAACTTCTGAAGGCAAGATATTCCACTGGTTGATTCTTCTTACTATCAGAAAATTTCTCCTTGAGTTTCCATCCTTTATTCCTTGTTTGGCCTTTGGGTGCTTTGGAAAATAGGTTGTCCCCCTGCTCTCTGACAGCTCCTCAAATATTGTTATCATGTCTCCTCCGATCCTTCTCTTCACTAGACTAGCCATATCCAATTCCTGCAACCATTCTTCATATGTTTTAGCCTCCAGGTTTAGCATAGTGTGCTTCACCTAGGCTAGTCTTACTGATATGGATTTGGAAAAATTCCGCAAGGTTTTGGCAGTAGACATTTCCCCTTAAAACTATCAGGAGACCTTGTCCATACAAGTTGGTGAGCAGCAGTTCTTCTCTTGCACTCATTTTCCCTTTGTTGGACTTTCACAAGGCCTTTGAGGACACAGGCTGTGTTCCATTAGTTGGAATTGCCCGGATGTTTGATTTGGAACTGTGAGTTTGGAGGCGTGTAGCAATTCCAGGCCTCATAGTTTTTCCTTGAATGGGCTTTTCTTTCTCTTCTAACAGAGCTAGAAGGTAGCCTCATTTGGAGTGACTTGCTCAGGGATTTTGGAATTATTTTTAGGATTAATAAATGCTGCATGTGTCAAGCTTATGAGCATCTATCCTGAATGGAGTGAAATGGGACGTACAGATAGTCCTGTGGGAAGAAGGTCTGATTTATAGACAATCCACACTTAGGAAACCCTGAAGCCTCACAACGTTTTCATGAATTGTCAAAAAAAGACTGTATATTACAAAAATAGGTGGCGTCAGTGGTTCATACAAACATTATGTGGCTTTGCATTTCGTCAGCTTGAGTTAAACTTCCATACAAATTCAAGGTAACAACAGCTAGGAGTAGAACTTGTTTGCAACCTTGGGAATATCTGGGTTAAAATAGCGGTATGGGGGGCTTGCAGTGGGAGGGAGGGAATTGTAAAATATTTGGTGGATTTGAGTAGGGTTTTTTGATAAGTTTCTCTTAGATAACATCAAGCTGAGCTAAAATGATCTACCCCCTCCCCAAAAAACCCCAAACCCGTAAAAAACAACCCAACCCCAAAAGGAATTAGAGTTGGCCCTAGCTGGGTTTGGGATGCAACCCCCAGCTGGTTATCTCAGGTTTTTTGGTGGCAGTTATGCAGTTGCTACTGTGAAGGCCCACTTTAATAAATCAGCAAACTGGAAAGAGCATTTATAGTATAGCTTTTGACTGCTATGAAATGGGATTAGAAATAGTGCGGGATTAATCCAGTGCAATGTTTTTCAACTTTTAAGATATGTGGGCTTCCAAACACACTAAAGTTGAGTCCCAAAGGTGTTTTTTTCAAGCAGCAACTGGACTTTCTTTCTTTGAAGATGTTTCCCTTCTCAGCAAAGAAGCTTTTATGGAGAATCTCCATAGACATAAAGTCGCTAAAATTGAGAAATACTAGTCTACCGTGACTGAAAAATAGAATTTCAGTTGATTGATTTGTTAAAATGTATTTGTAAGGGTGAAATTTCTAAAATTTCTGAACTGGTGTTTCTCAAACTTGGCAACTTGATGATGGCAGGAGAATTCTGGAAGTTGAAGTTCTCATGTCTTCAAGTTACCAAATGAGAAACCCTATTCTAAATGATATTCCATATAATTGTGTTAGTGAAGGCATTAGAGAATGACGTGGAAGAAGAAGGTCTGAGCTGAACATGAAGGTTACAGCTGATGCATGTGTTGTCTCCATTACAAGTTTCCATTGTATTTGGTAGGGCTGAGAATCTGATTAGCAATAGTGCGTCAACTCTGCATTGCAGTTGCTATCCATCTGTGTATAGATGCTGAAACAAATAGGTGTACAGGCTGGAACAAATCTGTGTACAGATACTAGATTAAATAAGTTTCTGTTTTAGTTATATCCTAGAAGAACACAACAAATAATCTGACATGAACAACATGGTTTTCTGTAGCAAACTTGGTTGCAGCCTGCTGAAGATGGCTTCATTCATGCTTGTACATGAAACAACACATTTGAATAAGCTTTGTTCTGTGCATAAGAGTTCTTTTCTTTAGAAATTAAATTCTTTGGTTGGTGTACCAGTGCACAGCTGTTCAGCTGCAGGGGGAGCTTGAACGTATAGGAATGATGGTTTCTTAGAATTGGGTAGATGTCTCGGAGATGGGAGTGGCATGGATTTAAATCTATCAGCTGTCCTAGAGTCGCTTTCTCCATCCTCTTAGGACCACTGTGATTAAGCACTAGAAGAATCATATATGTCACCCTGAGGAACATCTATAATTGATAGATGGTTGGATATGATGGGCAGGAATCTTTTGGAATCTCTTAAACTGAATGTTTAATGTTCTTCTATCTTTCCTCCAGGCCTAATGAAAGCCGCCAAGAGCTGACCAGCCCATGGACTGCTGTCTGGGTGAAGATTTCATCCAGCTGGGTTGGGCTTCTCCTGTATCTTTGGACTTTGATTGCCCCACTTGCACTTCCAGACCGTGACTTCAGCTGAAAACTTTCAAACAGTGCCAACGTCCCAAGGGAAAGAGCTACACAGTGCCATGAGAAATAAGCAAGCGAGATCAATACTTCTGTTTTGAATGTTAGGTGTGGGCTCGCATGCTTATGAAGGCAGAAGTGACCAATCCTTCTCTTTCCTCTGTCTTACATTCAGACAAATCTTTTTGTGCCTTTACTTCTTAAAAATTTACAATAAAAAAACCCCAGTTAAGCTGGTTTAATTCACTTAGGTGTGCAAGACTCAACACACATTTGTGATGGAGGATGTGTGCACACTTCCCCGCCGCTTTATGCTAATGGCCTTCGAAGTATATTGTAAAATACCTGAGTAACTTACATGGTGCTGCTCATCTTTTAAAAATATATATATATGGCATAGGAATAACTATGTGTTCCTTTTTAAGTTGTGGTTTAAAGGAATTTTTCACCACTTTGCCTTGTTACAAATGGAGCCTTTTAAATAAACACTCAGTTCTTTTTGATATGGAACTTGATGGTAATAAAATAAAAATCCTTGTATTTGGTAGATGAATGTTGTGCATAGAAACAGACTATCATCACAACAGTGCCTGTGTTAGTTTGGTTTAGGGCAGCCTTCTGAAAGCTTGATTTTAATGTAGCGTTCTGTACCAACCCAGTCAATTATGGTTTACTTAGTAAACCATGGTTAAATTTTGGTGTAGTACATTCTAGGAAAAGTATCTTGTTCTGGGCATTTAGAGACAGGTAAGAAATGATTGTGACTTGTGGGAAGGCATTCCACAAATTGTAGGATTGATTGAACACACTAGAAAAATCACATCAATAACCTAGAATAGTTTAGGCTGTGTCTCTCTTTGTGAGAGTCCAGTTGTGATTGATCAACTTGACAAACAAATGTCATTTTCCAGCTAACACATTTTATGCAAAATTTTCCGACTAACAAATTCTATGGAAAATTTTCCAACTAACAAATTTTATTAATAGGCACAAGCTTTTGCGAACTGCAGTTTGCATCTTTGAATAAAATGTGCACATTGGAAAAGATACTACTGAATCCTGAATTTTGCTACCATTGATTAACATTGTTCTTCTTCTACAAAGTCTGCAGTTGTGGTTAAGAAGTACCGTGAAGCTCTGCTGGCACATGTCTAACAAACCCTTTCTTATTTTGTAGCATCCAACAGAGGGCAGTACTTTTGGCCTCTTGTTTAACAATACAGTAGAAGAAATATAATTTTGTATTTATCCTTTTTTGCTAAGATTATAACTGTTCTGAAATTTGTCCTTCATTTTGTTTCCTTTTCCTGTTTTACCGAAAAGCAGTTGGTCTCCTCTTCCTAGGTAGAAGAATGCTTTGGTAAGATCGTTTGGGATGGTACATGGAGTTAAGCTCCAAAGGGGGGGGGGAACCCCCTCTTTTCCTTCTTAAGAAAACCAAGGAGTGATACAGAAGTAGCAAAATAGAAATAAACAGTGAGAGCCTTTGCTAATAGGGATCATGATAATTCACTGGAGCTTCATCCCACCGTGGCTAGATTCATAGATTGTGCTAAAAAGCCAGCAAGCCACAATTTGACAGTGCATTGCCTGAGTCAGCCAGTGACAGATCTCTCATCCCAGCAGCATCATGTGGGAGTCATAGAAGTCAAAATGATAACTCCCAATCATGGGATCAAAGGGCCCATCTCTTTTTGGGGGGTAAAAGAGGGTGTTGATCAGTGTTGGGTTTCGAAAATTTTTACTACCGGTTCTGTGGGCGTGGCTTGGTGGGCCACTTCTAGTGTTGATAAAATGGGTGATGGCCATTATGAAAGGTTGACCTCCCTTGCAGATGTCTCCCCCTTCATCCTTTTTAATGCTGCTTAAAGAGATGTATGCCAGTGGGTAACCAAACTTGGCATACACGGAGCATGAATTCCATAAGTAAGCAGTGTTTCAGTAGGTTCCCTTCTTAGTTTGCTTGTCCAGTCTGTTTCTTTTAAGGACCCCAAATATTGCAGATTACAGGTAATCCTTCGTTTACAGTCATTCATTTAGTGACCGTTTGAAATGGCAACAGCACTGGAAAAAAAATTGCAACATTTTCACATGTCACAGGATCAAAATTCAGATGCTTGGCAACCAGCATGTATTTATGATGGTTGCGGTGTCCCAGGGTGATGTGGTAGTCTTTTGTGATCAGCAAAGTCCCTGGGGAGGCCAGGTTCACCGAACAGCCATACTACTAACTTCAGAGGTGGGCAGCTGGGGGTTTGTAGGGGTTCAGGAGAGCCCCTAGCTAAGACTTTGTGCAGTTCAGAGAACCCCCCCAATCCCATTCCTGGCTGCCCCCCCTGCCCCCCCCCCCGGAGTCCCCTTGCAGCCTGTTTTGCATGTGGGTAAGTGCAGCTTTGGCCTTGTACAACTTATTGGCAGTTTAATCTTTGGCAGCATTTCAAGGGAAATAAAGGTGTGTGCTTATCAGCCTTATCCCGAAAGACTGTCGCAGGCTTCTGTTGGACTATTCACCAACTGTTTGGGACTCATTATGGGCTGTGAATGAATGTAGTATGCAGTTGCACACCCAGCAACCAGGCAGAGAATGCTTGGCTAAAATTTTTGAAGCCCACCCACCCCTGACTAACTTCACAACTGCAGTGATTCACTTAACAGTGGCAATAGAGATGGCTCAAAGCTCACTTAACAACTGTTTTGCTTAGTAACAGAAATTCCGGGCTCAATTGTGGTTATAGGCCGAGGAGTATTTGTAATTGGGGGTGGGTGGGTGTTTTACTGTAAATCTCCTTTTAGCTGGAGCAGAACACAGTTCTCCATATCTGACAAGGAAGAAGTTACCAGAAGTATTGTGTGCTAATATCTTTTATTTATTTATTTGTTTGTTTGTCAAACATGTACAAGATAACAAGTATGAAGATAAACAAGAACAAAGGAAGTAAATGCAGATAAATGGGGACAGTGAAACAAGGACAGTAGGCATGCTGATGGGCTTATGCAAGGCCCCTTTAATCATTCTGAACGTATTTCAGAGTTAAGAGCTGAGATCTATTTTCAAATTGCCCCTCTGAGAATGGGAGCTAAATAAATCAAAACAGTTTAGGAATAAGGTGGAGAAATGAGTGCCTTTTTTTTTTTTAACTGGAAGAAAACATGGTGAATTTTGAGAAATAAAATAGATGCATGGTATTGTTGAAAATGATACAGAATGCAAAGTTAGCCTCTGCTTCTCTACCTTTTGCTGAGTTAAGGCTGTTTGACTCCTTCACAGCTATTTAAAACAAGACTTTCAGGATTTAATTGCATTCATATTGACTTTGCTGCAATTGCTGTGTTCACCCATCAATCAAAGCCACAATGTCTTAGAATAATGTGTGAATTAGGGCTATTGATCTAAACTGCAAGAATCCCAGATGCCCACCAGAGGGCAATTTAAGAGCTGCAAAAAAAAAAAAAAAAACAACTCTGGATTTGTGCAGCCCACTTCTTGTAACCCTACAGTGACCCCATCCATTATGCTATTGTAAATGGTAGTTTATGGCTTAGTGCACTGAAATAGCTAAGAGTGGTTTGTTCAACAAACCGTAGCCCAGCATTGGGCCTTAGTGTGATGTGTGGTTGCAGTGTTAACAGTTCACACCTTACACAGGATGACTTATTTTTTTGTTCTTGTTTCTTGCTTTGTTTTGTGTTTAACTTTTAAAAATGCATAGCTGTTCTGCAGACCCAAGCCCATCAGTATGATCCTGGTCAATTAAACTGCTTATTTTTTTTTAAAGCACTCAATAATAAAAGCACATTTCCAGGGAAGGAACAAATACGGCAGCTCAGATAATTAAAACCGAATTAGCATTAACTCATTGATTAAAATGCTTAGGAGGAAACCAGTGTCACTGTCTAGCTATGAAAAGATACTGAAGAAGACACCATGGGAAAGACATTCTAGATTGGGGGAGCAAGGGGGGGCTTTAAAAAGGCCAGTTGGTTGGTCACTCGCTACCCTTTAGACTTGGAAATGGATCCTCTGCTCACTTGAGATGACTTCATTGCTTGAAATGGCTTGGCTTCAGAGGTTGTGGGTGCTCCATCACTGGAGGCTTTTAAGAAGAGACTGGGCAGATATTTGTCTGGAATGGTACTTAGGGCCGTGATGGCGAACCTATGGTACGTGTGCCAGAGGTGGCACGCAGAGTCCTTTCTGTGGGCGCATGCATCGTTGCCAGCTGCTCTTCTGGTTTCTGGCCTGCTCATGCCAGCCAGCTGCTCTTTGCAGGCGCTGGAGTGCCAGAAAATGGTCAAAAAATAGGCTGTTTTTCAGACCATTTCCCAGGCTGTTTTCTAGCCATTTTCCGGGCCATTTTCAGGCTGTTTTTGCCCTGAAAATGACCCGAAAAACGGCACAGTACTGGAAACCCGAGGATTGAATCCCTGTTTTGGGGGTATTTTTGGCATCGTTTCCAGGTCAGTTTTTGGGCCATTTTCTGGCCATTTTGGGCCTGAACCCCCCCCCCCCAAAACAGTCTGCTTTGGGGGCATTTTTCAGGTCATTTTCAGGCCATTTTTGGGCTGTTTTTGGCCTGAAAATGGCCTGAAAAACAGCCTGCTTTTGGGGTGTTTTTCGGGTCATTTTCAGGCCATTTTCAAGCCCCCCCTCAAATCCCTGTTTTTGGAGTGCAGCTGCTTTGTGTGGCAGAGTAAATTGCCGCGCGTCAGCTGCTAAAGTGACCGGGAGAGTACAGGATTGCAGGAAGTGAGTCGGAAACCCTCTACACCTGCAGAAAGTGCGTGTTTGGTGCATGCCCACAAAGCCACACCCACTGAACCAGTGCTAAACTATTTTGAAACCCACCACTGCTTCTGGGGCAGCATCAGTGGTGGGCTGCAGCCGTTTTTAACAACTGGTTCTGTGAACGCACACACCCAAAATAAAAAAAAAAACACCACTTTGAACCTCTACAGGGCAGCCCCGGTAAGTAGAACAGCTGAGGCGTGTGAAATCCACTTTGCCACGCAAATCAGCTGAGCTGAAAAAGATGGAAATATAGGACAGGATGGGGCAGGGGCAGGTGAGCGGGACCAACTGATCATCAGAACTTCCGGTTTGCTAGAACCGGTCCAAACCGGCAGTAGCCTACTGCTAGGCAGCATGTTATGATGTGTTTTTCCTGATTTGGGAGCTCTGTCAAAAGTACTAAGTGGATTATTGCTTTTACTGCACTTTCAAGGAGGCAGCTGGATGACTTCATGGGTATTAGCCGCTAACTAGATTTCTTCTCTTCCTCCTCCTTCTCTCCCTTTCAAAGACAACAACAATGAAAAGGAGGAGGGGGAGTCCTTACAGGGTGACTTTGGGCCAGATAAGCCCAGCTTATCTTACTGGGAAGTTGTTGAGCTAAAATTATAGAAAACCTTCATGTAAACTGTCCTCAACTTCAGTTGAAATAGAAATACCATAAATAAATAATAGTGCTGGTAAGTTCCCAAGCACACTTGCCTTGGGCACCAGTTTTTTATTTTTTTAAAAAAACTTAGAAACTGAATTTCTATGGAAGGGTCTGCTTTTCTTTCAAATAGTTCAATTCCTGCTATAAAAGTTTCCACTGGTAGACTTTGTCAATTTTTTATTTTTTATTTTATAAATGTTGGCATATAATTTTTGGAATGCCGGCTCTTCAGATGTTCTTATGATCAGGCATAAGAAAAATAGGAGAATTTACTTTTCAAGGTTGCAGCCATGACTCAGTTAGAACATCAATACTATACTTGGAAAGCCAGGTATTTTTTCTTTTGGCTGGAGGCATCACATTTGTTAATTAATTACACCTAGATTATGTCCCTAATTCAATTGGTGGCTTAAGTATGGTCCAATCTATTATGTTTTCTTTCTTTTCTTTCTCTCTCCCTCTTTTCCTTTTTCTGCTCTACTGAGAGCATCCTTTATTAGTTTACCAAAGTGAACAAAAATTGGTTTTGGAATGATTTAGTAATAACAAACCTATTCCTTTGACAAATGCAGAGAGAAGCTAAATGGACAATGGCCCAGAACAAAGGTAGAGCTGGCTGCTAACCTTGTGTGAACCCTTCTTCAAACTTCCAATGCATTTGTTGCATCCAATGGTTTCTCTAGTCTAGTGTCTTTGCTTTGGAAATTCTTGTTCTTGGAAACAGCTATGGATATGTTGCATGTTGTTGGGGCTGCAAGCAAGACAGTCAAACCAAGGAAGTTGGTAGCATCCAACCAAAACTCTTGTTAGGTGGCACTCCCGGTTTCCCTGGAGCTGCACAGTCCTTGATAGATGAAAACACATTCTGAGGCATGTATGTAATCCTTTCATGGGGAGCAAGACAACCGACACAACTGTCAAAGTACTTTGATTTTCATTTTGTAATTTTAAAACAATATAATTTAGGGTTGTTGGATAGATGTCTGCTGTTTAGAGTGGCCTAAAAGCCCAATAAATAAATATTTTTAGGAAACTCTATGGTACATTGAAGCCAAAGCCACAAATTGAGAGAATGAATAAAGGATTTGATATTCCCACTAAAACCCAAAAGAAAACGCAAAAGACTGCCTAAAGATAAAGGTTCCCCTCGCACATCTATGCTAGTAATTTCTGGCTCTAAGGGGCGGGTGCTCATCTCTATTACAAAGCCAAAGAGCCAGAGCTGTCCGAAGACGTCTCCGTGGTCATGTGGCTGGCATGACTAAACACCGAAGGTGCACAGAACGCTGTTACCTTCCCACCAAAGGTGGTTCCTATTTTTCTACTTGCATTTTTTACATGCTTTCGAACTGCTAGGTTGGTAGAAGCTGGGACAAGTAACGGGAGTTCACTCCATTATACGGCGCTAGGGGTTCAAACTGCTAATCTTTCTGATTGACAAGCTCAGTGTTTTAGCCACTGAGCCACCGCATTGGAACACTATTATGTCTCAAAGAAGCCAAACCGGTGAATCACTCATCACATGTGGAATTTATTGGAGATCCTCTTGGCCTCTCGGGGCAAACCAGACAGATGAGACAACCAGTTGAACTAATTTCTACTTTATTGTAAAGCTACATTGACATAACTTTGCAAGTTTGAAAATACAAATCTCCCCCCTCCCATTTCCTTTACAGCCTGAGAAACTAGGGAGGGTCTCTTCTGAATCCTTTTGGTCCGCCCATTGCTCATTGGTGGGATAAGCTGTCTCTTATCTGACCATTCCCTTGGCAGCATCTCTTGATCTACCAAGGTCTTTCCCACATATTACTACATCCTTACTTTGAATTCTCTCCGGTTTCTCCCACCTCCCCTTCAAATGTTTATTTATTTTATTTATTTGTCAAGTGATTGTAACAGATACAAGTACAAACATAGTTATGGATACATGAAATGGATACATATAAGAAAAATAAAAAGAAACAATAAGACAGGGATGGTAGGCACGTTGGTGCGCTTATGCAGGCCTCTTAGGAAGGGGTGAGGTCAATAGTAGACAGTCTAAGGTTAAAGTTTTTGGGGTTTGGGGAAGAAACCAAAACCACTATTCTGTTGCTTAAACAAGAAAATGTTTTTAAAGAGGCCCAACAGCCATTATCCAACCAGAAAGCAAAGAGGAAGAGGAGTCATTAGAGCTCCTTTGTGTTAAGGCAGTACAAGCACCACTGAAAATTTGGCATCAAGAAAGTTGGAAAATCGAAATATGTCCCTTTGCAAATTAAAGTCTTGTCTATTCATGTGGTCTCTTGGCAAGTGCAAAAGTGTGCATTTGTGTATTCCCAGGACTGATTTATTTATTTATTTTTACAAAACATGTAAATGCGTTGTAAAATGAAGGAAGATAAAGGTTTGGATAAATTATGACACTTAGTAATAACAAGCACCAGGGTTTGTTTTTTTTTAAACGGGGTTTAAAGGTACTGCTGACAATGGATACTTTAAAATATAGACTTAAATAGAATGTCTTGCAAACAGCCTCCTCCCCCCCAGTGCAAGCTCTTGGTTGAAAAAGAAGAAACAAACTGCTGCCAATTTTTTTCCTCCTGTTTTTGGAGCTTTGGACAAATCCCATTGCTTTCATGGGCCTCGGTCCAAAATGCAGACAACCACAGTAACTTTGGATTTCGAAAACTTCCCTCTGACTTTCTCATCAGATGTGCAGGCAAGATCAGTCTTGCTGATTGTTCTCTTATCCCCAAAGCTGATTCCTGGTTTCTCAGGCCATCATATTCTCATTTGCGCATTTGGGTCCATTCTCCAGATCTGTTCCATTCCTTGTGCGATGCTTTGTGGTTACTCCTGCTGAATCGGTGAATCAACTCATGATCAGGGACTACTGGGGATTTTCAGGGGTTCGGGAGAGCCCCAAGCTTAAGATTCTGTGCAGTTTGGAGAACCCCCCCAATCCTACTCCTAGCTGGCCCCTCACCTCCCAGGAGTCCTCACATGGCCCGTTTTGGGTGCAGGTAAGTGCAGGGTGCGCATGGAGGCTTGGGGAGGGCAAAAAACGGGCATCCCGGAAGTTCAGGAAGGCTGGAAATGGGCCCATTTCTAGCTTCCAGGGAGCCTCTGGACCCTGGAGAGGCTGTTTTCGCCCTCCTGGGAGCCTGGGGAGGGCAAAAACAACCCCCCCACCAAGGTGCAGGAGGCCGAGTGTCAGCATTCCAGCAACACTCCATTCCACCCAATAACTCCAAGACAGACATCTTCTCAAAGATTCCTTTTATTTAGGAAAGTAACTGGCACAACTGTGGAATCCCGAATCTGAAAGTTCCGGGTTTCCTTACAATAAGTAAAAACTACGAAATCCATCCCCTGCACCTATCATCACATCAATCATGGCCCAATCACCACCCGTCCCCAGTTAAGGCTTCTTCTCCATTATTATGCGCCACACAACCTGACCTTGAATCAGAAAAAGAATGTTGTTATGTCTAACTACATAACTACATAACTAACTACTCCGATGTATTCTGCCTTCCCACTTTCCCAGGCTGAGATGTGGCAGCGTGGGAGCATCTGATCTCAATATGGCTTCTGAAGCTGACACTGACTAGGCCACCATGGCCACGTCCACATCCACCCGGCAACTGGGCAGAGAACCTTTTGCTAAAATTTTGGAAGCCCACCCCTGCTCACGACCATCTTGGTGCAGGAGAAAGACCACTCAGAAGATGGCTTTCAAGGAGAAAGGCTGGAGCTTGGCCCCTGGAAATGGGCTTGATGAGGACAAACCTAGATTGGGAGTCACAATCTTTTACTAGATTCAGGAAATGATAGGAAAAGGAAGGCGGCCTGACTATTTGGCCCATAGTTGGCTGCTTTTATATTAAGCTATAAAGCCTGAAATAGCAGAATGTGTGCTTTTAGCTACAAGTAGTCCTCAACAGTTTGTTTAGTGACTATTCAAAATTACAATGGTACAGAAAAAAGTAACATGGCAGTTTTTCACACTTATGCCCATTGCAGTATCTCCATGGTCAGGTGATCAAAATTCAAATGCTTGACAACTGATTGATGTTTATGACAGTTGTGGTGTCCCAGGGCCATGTGATCAACTTTTGCGACCTGACGAGCAAAGTAAATGGAGAAGCCAAATTTATTTAACAACTGGGTTGCTAACTTAACAACTGCAGTGATTCACTTAACAACTTAGCCAAGAAAAGTCGTAAAATGGGGCAAAATTGGCAAAAACAACTGTCTCGCAACACAAATTTTGGGTTCAATTGTGCTTGTAAGTCAAGGACTACCAGTACTGTAGTTTTGAACATTTAATTTTAACTTACAGTTTCTTGAACTGATCTTTGTGTTGAATTTTTATATGCCGATCATTCGTCCTTGTGAATCTGATTTCGAGGGAGGAATAAAAAGGAATGAAGTTGAAACGGCATGAACAATTCTATGAAGCAGTTATAAATCACCCAAAATTATTTGCAGGAAAGGCGTTTCCTGAAAATGGTTTTCTTTGTCAATTTCAGTAAACAAACTGGGAGTTAGGATTTCCAGGCTTATTTTAGAATGTCTTCTGCCAAACAGCTGGACGTCACATCTGCCTCCACCTGACTAAAAGGCCAGGCGGAAAAACTTTGCTTGGGGAAAATCCCGTTAAAGTAAGAGAAAGTTATGTCTGGGGACGTATGCATAACATTAGATGTGTGTGTAATGTATGTAAATTAGCCCTTGCACGGGTAAAAGGTCCTTGCAACCACCTCCCACCTGTAATTAACTCTGTTGTTTTTGCTTCACTCACATTGGTTTATATATATATATATATATACACACATGGAAATTGAGCAGAAGTGGTTATTCAGCAGGTTCTGACCAGTTCTGGAGAACCGGTAGCGGAAATTTTGAGTCATTCGGAGAACCGGCAAATAACACTTCTGACTGGAGATTTTACAGTATCCTTCCCCTGCCACGCCCACCAAGCCACGCCCACAGAACTGGTAGTAAAATTTTTTGAATCCCACCACTGAAGTTGAGATGTAATTATTTATTGTTGCAATATATTTGCATATTTCACAAATAAAATATTGTTTGCCCAAGGATACATAATCTATTAAGAAGAATGGGAGCATCTAATGTTGTATTTTTCTCTGATGTCTGTTTGTGTTGCAGACTTTTTTGTTTGCTCATTTTGATAATTGGGAGAAACATTCAAAATAGGAACCCTGGCTGGTAGAGCCCAAAGGGAGGACTATACCACCTCCTGCTTGTCTCTTCCATAGTAATGGTGGCCTGCGTTGAGCATTTAAGATGTTAGACGCAGGAGATCTGTTTCTTGTTATCAGTTTGCCTTCTGACAGCCAACCAATATTAAATATCAGTGGAATATTTTTTTCCCCTTGGCATTTGTTTGCAAAACTTGATGCCAGTGTTTGGAGTACTGGATAGGTGTTTTCCTCTCACTTGATCTGCAATTTTTGTTATTTTAACTTTGCTTGCCAAGTCTTGGCTGTCACCCAGCCCACAACTGCCATTAAAGTAAAATACTTCAAAATGTTACCCAAGTTAGAATGTTCTTTTTCTGCCATGAAACTCTTAACTCCTCAACAAATAGGTTTCAAAGTCAAACTGGCCAAAGAGACAAGACAGTGTTGCTTGTTGGTTTTCTTTTTTTGCAGCTGCTAGAAATTTTCTTCCTAGTGTTTTTTCACAACTGCAAGGTGTGCCTTCCCCTCTCCCTGAAGCAGTTCTAGAACTCACAATCTCCTGGTTTCTAGCCTGAGATATTAAACCACTAGACCAAACTGGCGGTCAGTTTGCAGCCGCTAGCATGATACCTCTGATTTGACCAGAGCTTGGAATGAGTTGTCTGAATCCTTTTATTCTGATCATTTTTCAGGTTGCAGCTCTCCCAGGTGCTTTTCTATATTTGCAGTAATATTAAATTGAAATCTTTCATTTTTTTTTTTCAGGATAACATTCCTCTGAAAGAGAGCCTTTAGTTTTTTCAAGCTTGCTTTCAGGATGTTTGAGAATTTCTTTCAAATTTTATCTTGTTTTGCTTTTATTGTATTGTTATATGCATAGTATATACAGTGCTGCTTTAGGATCTGAATGACTCCTTTGGGATAAGTTTCTTCTTTTATGTCTTCCCTTGAAACGAAATTGAAGGGAGCCAGAAACTGCAATGTAAGGCAGGAAGTAAGCGCGCAATTGTCATTAAATCGTATCATACATTGCATCTGTAAAAATGACACTGAAATTGTCTTCTTCATTGAAATACATTTCAAAGGGACTTTTTTGGGTCAAATTGAGTTAAGTATTGTTTGAAAAAAATGCTGGAGAGATTTTGAGCAAGGTACTAATTTGTAGCACCGAAGATACATCAATACAAGGGGGAGGGGGGAGGGAAACATTAGGTATAAGAGAAAAAGAAAGAAAACTCCACAACAATGGCAGCCACAGCTTTTTTTCCCTATTGCTGCAGTAAATTTTATTATAGATCCTGAAAGGATTCATATACACTTTTTATTGATTAAACCAAAAAGACACTACAGTGTAGTACCGTATGTTTTTCCACTGCTTGCTTTTCTGAATTCTGGGAGATGAAGTCCACACCTATAAAAGTTGCTAAGATTGAGAAACGCAAGAATTCCAGTGACTCTGAAGGAATTACAACATTGAGACACAGAGTTAAATGAGTGACAGTACCATGATGCAGAAGGGCAGGCTCACAACACTGTATTTTCCCTACAGACATAATCCTGCAGTTGAGTTACTCTTCACTGGAGAGAGGAATATATGGTGGATGGCACAATGGTTGTATTCTACCAGTTCGGCCTGGATCTGTTGAACTGATAGTGCTGATGAGCAGTGGAGACTGAACTGATTCTCTCAGGTGCTCTGCTGTTGGGCCCACCTGCCCGCCCAGGCTTCCATACTCATCTTTATCCTCTGCTTTTGAATCGCAGCTGCTTTGCCTGACACAGCAATTGCCGCAGCTGAAGCACCAGAGAGAGTGCAGGATTGCAGGGGATGAGCCAAAATACCTCTACACCTGTGCAAAGTGCGTGTTTGGTGCATGAGTGCACGCAAAGCATGCCCACCAAGCCACACCCATCAAACCGGTGGTAAAAATATTTAAAACACACCACTGGGATGTCAGCTCCATATATTGGTCAAGTAGAAGAGATGGGTCTAGACTGGGAGAGAAAAAAAACAATTGTCTGTTCTTACTTAGATCATGGCTTAATATCTCCTGTTGTAAAGCTAGCCACTTGCAGTTCCTTCAGTAACCTTTGGCCAGCAAAGCAGAAGTAGTATTCAGCAGGTTCTGACCAGTACTAGAGAACCAGTAGTGGAAATTTGGAGTAGTTCGGAGAACCAGCAAATCCCACCTCTGACTGGTCCTGCCCCCAACTATTCTCTGCCTCCCATCGAGTCCCAGATGATCGGCTGGGTCTTCTTTGGTTGCCCTGCACAGGAGAACGGAGCTGGAAAGTAGGCTAGTGGGGTGGGGAGGGAATGGAGATTTTACAGTATATCCTTCCCCACTAAGCCACGCTCACAGAACCGCTAGTAAAAAAAAATTGAATCCCACCACTGCAGCAAATAATGGCTTAGCGTGTTTCATGAATCCATGCAACATTTGGCCTGAAAGATCTAGCCTTGCTGGTAATGCTCTTGCTCTCCCGGTTCTTGCTTTTAGTTGCACCTACTGTTGGGTCTCTCATCCCGGCAGCATCAAGTTTGGAAGATAAATTTGGGTTTTTTCCTCTTCTTTGTTTATAACAGACTAGCTTGTTACCCATGCTTCGCTACGAAACTATGTGGTCGGGCTGAGCTTTTGGGGAGGAAAATAAGGGGGAAAAAATCTGCCTCTGCCTACCATCATCCATCGGTATTCATCTGGCTAGCATCCTGTCAGTGTGTGAGAGAGTTGAGGGCTGTCTGGAAACTGAAAGAGTATTTGCTGTGTGGGCAAGGAGACAGCAAGGAGCTGGGCATGGCTTAGCTCAAACTGTTCTGCACTAAAGCTGCTTGGTGCTGTGAAAGCAAAATTGAAACTGAAACTGCTTGTGTTTCGCATTTGGAAGAGATTTCTTTTCAGGTGGGGAGGGGGAGTAGAACTTAGCATCAGAGCGTGTTAACAATAATATAGGAAATACTAAATGCTCTGACGGTCATTTCGAAAAATCCTTTCTTAGTGAGCACCTAGAAGCCAAGAGGAACATACGTGCCAAATTTCAAGTTTGTAGGCTTTACAGTTCTGGAGATTTTGTGATGATGCGGGAGTGGTGTTTCACTTTTATATATATATAGATTTTGTTTTAAGGCTGCTCATATTTAGAGACTGGGAGAATTAACCTCGAGTTAACTTTCTTTTTTTTCCCTGGCTTCAGATAATATTAGGAAGCCCAGGTAAAGGTGAATTATCCCATAATTAATGTTCCATACTAGCAGGTTTGTAGGCCTGCATTCCTATTGGTCTGGAAAAGCCGGGCTGTGATTGGACAAAACTAAGCGTTCTGATTGGTTCTTATTCGGCTGCCGCCATTGGGTAAAACCAAGTGTGGCAAGCTCAAATGCATGTCATAGGCTGCCTAGCCGCAGCCAGCTCTATAAAAGGAGCTGCCTCGGCTGAGAGTCTTGTCTCAGTATCTGGTTACCTAATAAAGAGCTGTTGTCACTACCTCGAGTCTCTCCTTGGTACCCAGTGCCCAGACATAACAATTAATCTTGGTACTCAGGGGATTTGGAGGGGTAATGCCTGGGTGTCTGAGTTTGCAGGATATATTAGGATTATCCTTGACTCAGTCATGCATTTTGCACAAATCAGGTCTCTGCTTCTAAACTGAGTGAGCAGCCATATATAATCTAGCCATGTGTAATCTTTTCCTTCATGAACTCGTCAAATCAGCTTATAAAGCACTCCAAGTCGGTAGTTATCATCAACCAACTACAATATCACTCTTCACTGGCTAACACTTTCTTCCTCTTCAGGGCCCCAAATCTCTGTCTTTTCTAATTTCTGTCTGAGTGCTGATTCAGTGATCTGCTTAAGCCAATTCCAAGGGTTTAGCATATCATTCTAGCCCCCCCACTGAATTTATGAAGCAAGCTGGTTAACTGTCAACTCGTAAAACATTCCTATGCCTGTTTTCGAATTGCCATAAACAAGGTGAGGGGGCGAGAGAAAACTGGAAGAGCAGTACGGCAGTTTAAAGTACATTCCACACTTATCTTACAAAGATTGTAGCTAGGCTACTGGATCTTCTGCCATGAAAATCCTTCATTGGAGAACATGATTGATGACAGCCAGCCTGTGAACAGTGCTTAATTGGAGAATCTGATTTATAACACACCCAGGGGGGAGGGGGTGACTGTAAATTACGTATGCCAGAGTTGGCTTCATTTAGGTTAATGCTGACATTTTGCGCCTAATAAATCTTTTGAATTCTTTTGAAGCTTGGCTGGAGGCTCATGATTTAATTAGGGCAATTGCCGGAACCCTGAAATTAACCTCAAAGAGATAGACATAGACCTTGCCACAAATAGATCTGGCTCTTCTTGAAACTAAACAAACTCCGCCAACTGCCCATTGCTGATCAAGAAGACGACCCGAAGAGGTCCAACAAAAACAGGATCACTCTTGGCATAGCTTTTCCGTGGTCATTTTAATCCTTCTGTCCTCCTATCCCACAGCTTTTGGTGCTATATAAAAATCCGTTGATTGACTGGAGAAGTCTGGGTGAGTCATGGAACACAGAGTGTCTCTATCTTCACTGTCAATAAATAAGAGCATGACCATAACAACTTGCTAGTCAAAAAGAGATCAACATAGGAAAAGTTGTATTGCATTAACAGCACACGGAAGAAGTTAAACGTGACTGGTATGGTTTTGAAAGTTTAAATCAAAGTTTAAATCATTAAATCAAAGTCAAGAGAAATATGTTTGGAATCTTCAAGCTAGGATGAGATGGTGATTAATGACACATATTCAGATACAAGTGGAGCACAAAAGTCTTGAAATGACACATGAGGCGGGGTATTTTTTTAAAACCATGTTAAGCCTATTTTAAGGTTTACCTTATCATTGTTATGTGCTCTGTATCTCAAAATCTACCAATTTTTGGGAACGGTGAGTTGTCAGAGGTATCTTAAAAGGCCAAGAATAGGCTGCCCATTCCTGGTTTATTATTTCAGCAGCACATAATGAAGCCATAGGCTTATTGTGAAAATGAGTTTCTCTAAACATCAAATAAAACTCAATATGTGGCTGTAGCATTGCATGCTGAACATTCTGCAATATTTACAATCAGAGTCAAGGAAATGAAGCAACTGGAATCAATGTTCAATCTAAGAGTAGGTGTAATCTATCAGCTTTCTACTACAGGTAGCAGAGGGGCAGATCTGTCCATGTTGGCTTTGCTTGATGTTGCATTTTTGTTGCAATTTTGCATCCAATGATCACATAAAAAAGCCTACACAAATCTTTTGTGTGTCCTTCCACATTTTCTCCAATGGGTGTATATACATCAACTGTCTGCCATTATCTGTAATTTCTGCAGGAGATGGCCAATCTTGATTTCAGCCTAGCCATTTGCAACTTGAGTTTGGGAATATAAATACAGCATAATATGCAGTATTTTTTGTTGAAGACTTATTAGAAGTTTTTGGACAGATGAGAAAGTTTTAAAAACCAAAGGAAGTTATCTGTTTTGGTACCACATTTAAAATAAAGCAAAAGGAGATTTTTGAAAAGGGAGCAATAAAAAGAAGCTGAATCCCATTTTTGTCACTCAAAATACACCTTTAAGCAAGGAAGAGACCATTAGGTTCATAATGTGATTTTCCTATTTAGCATATTGGATGTAGGAGGCAATTATTTAGAAATCATGGTTTGTGGTACAGACCCTTTAATTTAAGGCATGTGGCCCTCAAAAACTTTGCATGCAACCCCTCAGAGTCACTTCCATAGTCACTACCAAAGTGCAACTCTTCATGTCATTCAAAGAGGAAATAAAAATATGGGTTGTATTCGATTGCTTATATTTAGTTTTGATTAAATACAGATTGTCAGGGGAGACTGATTTAACTTTTCATATCACCCCTTTTTAGCTTTTCCTATCACCATCACCCATTGTCTTTTCTGCCTGAAAATTGAGTGCCTCTGGTTTAGGACTAGGCTAGCCATTTATATATGAACGTACCCAACTGCATGTGGAATAAGTTAACAAACCTGGCTCAAGCATGATACTTACCTAGGATAGGGAGCTACTGTTTAGCAAAGGAATTTCCAGGGTCAAGGGCAGGTTGCATGGTGCAGGATGTTTTTGAATACCAGTTGCTGGAGAGCAAATACTCCCAAGTACAGGAGATGATGGCTTTCACATCCTGCTTTTGGGTTTTCTCTGGCCACTGTGTGAAACAGGATGCCAGACCGGAGAAGTCTTTGGTCTGACTCAGCTGGGTTCCTCTTCTTGTGTCTTCTTTCTTCTTGGGATGTATGTGGAACTTACATCTGCAGCTCCTAATCCAGCTAAATGATTGTACCAGGGTGGAATAGGAGTGAGGTTTTGATTAAAAGAAGAACAAAAAGAGGAAATGGTGAAAAAGGAAAATATATGTACATCTACCACTTCCAGCTTTGCGGTCTCTCTCTCTCTGTCCCTCTCCCTCCCTCCCTCCCTCTCTGTCCCCCTCCCTCTCCCTCTTTCTCTTTCCCCCCTCGTGCTCTCCCTCTCCCCTCCCTCTCCCTCCCTCCCTCTCTCCCCCTCTCCCTCCCTCCCTCTCTCCCCCTCTCCCTCTGTCTCACTTCTCTCTCCTCTCTCTCTAGACAAGTAGGGCCCAGAGATAAAGCCAAATAATACGACTTTAGAAAGCAGGAATGTTGAATGCAGATGCCAAAGTCTTATTTTGTATTCTACAAGCAAAGCACCCCATTCAGGGTTCCTCCAGGAAAATCCCACAAGGCTGTTTCAAATGCAGGAAGAGAAAATGGAATTCCCACGCCAAGATATGTTTGGTCTTTCTTTGCTCTGTGCTGGAGTCCTGCCCTTTGGTGGGGCTGGGTGAGGGAGACAAAAGGAAAGGAACATGAGCCCTCTTTGAAATATGCTTGAGAAGGACTTGGAGCCAGCTTTTCTGGAGGTGTTTCCAGATAGGGGCCTCCAGGGCCTTCCAATCCAAATATGTGTAAAAGTTTTGGCATTCCCTTTCCAGTCACTCTATTTTCCTGGAAAGGGGGAAGAAAGAAAAAATGCAAGAAACAGGGAGAAGATTACAGTTGCAAAACCACATTCTGCCTGTGTAAAAAAATTTTTTGAATAAAACAGGGACAATCAAACCTCACATAGAAGCTTTGAATTATGTATACACACCTCATCTCATCTCTCTGGATCAAATATGGAAAAGAGCTTCACTTCAAATATCCCATCAACAGAGGCCTGGTTGCTGGGTGGGCGTGGCCATGCTGAGCATGGCCTACTGGAATTTCTGAGAGGGCTGTTTTTTGTCTTCCCAAGGGTCTGGAGGCTTCTCTCGGGCCTCTGGGAAGATGAAAAACGGCTTCCCACAGGCTCTAGAGGCCCTCCGGAAGCCAGGAACAGGCCCCTTTCCAGACTTCCGGAACTTCTGGGTGGGGGGCATTTTTTGCCTTCCCAGAGTCCGGAGGCTTCCCTCGGGCCTCTGGGAGAACAAAAATGGCCTCCCCTGGGCTCTGGAGGTCCTCCAGAAAGTAGAAACAGGCCTGTTTCTGGACTTCTGGAACTTTCCATTTTTTGCCCTCCCAGAGCCTCCACGCAGACCCTATACTTACCTGCATCCAAAACAGGCCATGTAGAGACCCCTGGGAAGGGCAGGGTGGGGTGGATGGGGCCAGCCAGTCAGTTCAACTACTGGTTCGGTGAACCAGATGTAAATTTAACACCCAGTTCGCTCAAATCACTCCTGGTTATACTGTAGTATTTCCCCCCCCACTAAATTCGTTTGAATTTCTTTGGGTTTATAATTTTTGAAATTCTTAGCAACATTCTTCCTTGATTAGACACATCGCAGTAAGAAAATGAGAATAAGGTAGCTCAGATCTCCCAGTGGAAAATTTAACAAACAGTTTCTATATTCTATAATAATATTTTATTTCTAGCTTGATCCAGCTTGTGCCCTGTACTGTTTAATCACAATGCCTTATTGCCTCCCTGGGTGCTGAAGTCGTTTTGCTTTTAATTTTTAGTCTTGTTTTTCTTGGAACTGATTACAGGCCTGAACCACTTGCTTGTTATAGCTCAGTTGCAAACACGAATCTCAGAGTGTGTCAGGGGGATGAAGTTCCATGGTGAATTATTGTGGTTAAATTGCATCCTAGCGGCTTGAGATTTTGCAGACTTCAGAGAGGAGTTTGAAAAGATCTCTACTGTTATGTTGAACAAACTTTCTTTAGTAGTGGGTACCTAGGGGAGGAAAGTGGCAACTCTTTGTTAATTTAATCTTAGTAATTACCTACTTTTGGCAATTTTGGAAGAATAAAAAAAAAAAAGAATTAAACCATTTACACCAACCCAGGTCTGCTTAAAGTGGGCAATTTTCAGACTAAATTCATATCAAACCGAAAGAGGCTTCAGTTTCAACTTTTTTTAAAAAAAAATAAAGCTTTATCAATTTTCTACTATTACGTTTAGTGCTTAATAAACATCGTATTGTCTGGGGTATTTTGTTTGCTTAACAATAGAAATTATATTCCTCATCTTAATCCCTTTTTCCCAGCCATTGATAAAATAAATTCCACGCTTAGTAGTATTCTATATCTTCTTTCTGTTTAATCTTCAACGTAAGTCTGTCCACTTCTGCAGTTCAATATCTTCTTAATTATTTCTTCATCTAGTGGTATTTCTTCATTTTTCCAATGCTGCCCAAATACAATCTTCGCTGCTGATAGTACATCCGATTCTAATATCAAATACACACGTTGTTTATCAATTTTTTCTGGTACTGTATCTAATAAAAATGTTTTATAGAGGTCATTTACCATCTGCTAGCCAAAATGTTCAAAAATATCTGTGGTGGACTTGTGTTCAAGCAAAAAAAAAAAAGGGGGGGGGGCAAAAATAAAATGTGGCTAAAAAGATGTCAGGAAAACATGAAGATCTTAAATCTAGAAGCTTCATTTTCAACTTTCAGCTACCCTTTTAATATACAGGTAGTCCTTGAATTATGACCATTGCTCAAATTAACTATACCTAGACAGCACACAGTTTATTGGAATTTTTTGCTCTTCCTATATTTAATAAACATTTTTTTTAAAAAAGGATTATAACCATTCCTTTACATTCAAAGTTACAAAAGCACTGAAAAAATCACTTGTGTCCAGCTTTTACACTTATGACCGTTGCACCTCCCCCATGATCAAAATTCAAGTGCTTGGCAACTGGCATTTTGGTTTCTTCCCCAAACCCCCAAAACTTTAACCTTAGACTGTCTACTATTGACCTCACCCCCTTCCTAAGAGGCCTGTAGGGGGCTTGCATAAGCGCACCAATTGTGCCTACCGTCCCTGTCCTACTTCTTTTTTTCTTATTTGTATCCATTGTTTCTTTTTATTTTTCTTATAAGTATCTATCTTATGTATTCAAAACTATGTTTATTCTTATACCTGTATCTTGTAAGCGATTGACAAATCAAATAAATAAATAAAATAAATAAATGACAATTGCATTATTTTGGGGTCATATGATTATTTGCGACCTTCCCAACTGGATTCCAACAAGCAAAGTTATTGGGGAAGCCAGATTCAGTCACGTGATTCACTTAATAATGGCAGTGTTGTGGTTCGCCGGCAGCCTGCACAGATGGCAGCAGAATCAGACAATGGGGAAGAACAGGGATCAGTCCGGGAGTCTGGAGAGGACTCAGACAAGGTTCCTGCATCTGATGCAGAGATCCAGGACCATCTGAGAGTGGGATGCTGACTCTGGAGCCTCCGGAGTCTGGCAGCAGCGAGGCAGAGGACCCCGGGGAGCCTGTTCCCAGTGTGCATGTGCACAAAGCTGCTAGAAGGTGAGAGCAGCTGAGACAAAAGAGGCGACTCGGGAGTAAGGCTGGGAGGTGATTGCCCCTCCCCTAAGGTATAAAGGACAGGCAAAGGTGACGAAACCTTTGCAGGAAGCAAAGTCATTCGTTTGGTTCAGATTCATTCTTGAAGCTCTTTGTACTTCGGGTTGGTTTTTTTCCTAGTTCATTTGACTCTTCCGTTATTGGCAGCACTTCACAGGAACGAAAGGTGGGTGCTTATCTCAAGGGACTGTTTGAGATTAGTTACCAGCTGGGAATGAAGACAATTCCCAGCATTGCAATAAAATAAGACTTGTTTTTAAAATAAGCGTGTGCGTAATTACAGTCTAGGAAGCCTCGGTCAGAACAGGCAGTGATTCACTTAACAACTATGGCAAAAAAAATGGGGCAAAACTCACATAACAACTGCCTTGCTTAACAACAGAAAAGTTGAACTCAGTTATGGTCGCAAGTCAAGGATTACCTGAGTTGGTTGGTTCATTCAACTGATTATGCCAAACCAGAGCATATTAATTCATGGTTAGGATTTCTAAGAGCCACAGGTTCCTGGCAAAGGCATGACTGATCTTCCTAGAGAAGAGACAAATCTGAAACATGTACCTTCTTTTTGTCTTGGGGGTGGTGGTGATTTCAAACAGTGGATCATGTGAACAAAAGCAATCAAAGCTTTGCAGAAGGCTCTGACTTCCCGGGAAGGCAGATTTATTTTGCAGATGTAAACACTCCCAAGTGCAAACCTTGATCCTTCCAGGTAAAGGATCTCTGCAGTTGCTTTGGCGATTTGGAAGAGCAGCTCGCAGCTGAGACCAATAAAGCCAGATGCGCTGACATTTATCAAGTATTGTATTGTATTGTGAAATCTGATAAACATCTACTGGACTGGCAAGGCAGAGAGTACTCAAGCTCTTTTTGACCTCTGCTCTAAATAGCTGAAACTCCTGGATAAACTGCCCACTGCCCTGGCCTTACATGTTGTCACCTCCCAAATGGTTGTGCTTTGTTAATCAAGCATCCAAAATCTCGGGAAATGGGAGTGTGTGTGTAGGCACACAGACGTTAGGGAGTGTATTTCCATGTGCGATGTTGGATTGTGTCCACTCAAAACAGTGGAATTCTCCAAGCACTGTTTCATAGGTAACCTTTCAAAACAATAAAACTTGGATGGATTCATATCTTTTCTTCCAGAAACTATCTGGAATTAACTATCAGCTCCTGGAATTTTTGCTTACCTGGCTAAGTTTTATCCAAATTGTTTCCAAATCTGGCTCATGTCTTAGCAGCATATATGGATCCATCTGTTTTGACCTGAAGTCAGTCAGGCATTGTTAAAAGCAACCCAAAATTCTAGCTTAGCACAAAGTGGTATAAACAAATCAGTGCAACAAATAAAATAAAAATAGAAAATAAACATATTTATGATGTGAAAAAAAAAGAGTAACAAATCATGGGAGTTTCATTCATGGCATGGTGGCATTGCAAGATTTAGACCACAAAGTCTTCTGGAAAACCAAGTTTTTTCAAACTTCTGGAAGGCTTTGATAAAATAGAATAGATAGAATAGAATTCTTTATTGGCCAAGTGTGATTGGACACACAAGGCATTTGTCTTGATGCAAATGCTCTCAGTATACATTCATCAAGAGTCAAGAATCATAAGGTACAACACATATGGTACAATAAGCAATTAAATCATACTAGGAAACAGTCAATAAACATCGTAAGGATACAAGCAACAAAATTACAGTCATACAGTCAAGTGGGAGGAGATGGGTGAAAGAAAGGATGGGAAGATTAAAAGTAATAGTAATAGTAATGCAGATTTAGTAGATAGTTTGACAGTGTTGAGGGAATTATTTGTTTAGCAGAGTGATGGCATTCGGGAAAAAACTGTCCTTATGTCTAGTTGTTCTGGTGTGCAGCGCTCTACAGTGTTGTTTCGAGGGTAGGAGTTGTCCAGGATGTGAGGGGACTGAAAATATTTTCACAGCCCTTTTTTTGACTCATTCTGCCACCTTTTCTGATAGGGAGGGCTAGCTCAAGTTTTGGGGTTCCTTTAATTTTAACAGGCTTCAGTGCCCCTAATTATGAAACAGCTCTGTGGAAGAGAAAGAAAATGTAGAACTAAACATGGGAAGAAACTAGATTGGTGAAACTCCTGGATGTTTGTGTGCATCCTGACAGTGCATCTTGCTTAGAGACCATTAAACTAGCAATACTACCAGATGTGTGCAGTCATGTAACATCCCAAGCTATGTTTATTACAGTTGGACATGTGGGGTAAACCAGATAGGAATAACCATCAGATGAGCTAATTCTACTTTATTATAAAGCTACATTGACAGAATTTTGCAAATCTGAAAGTTCAGTCCTTCCCCTCTCCATCTCCTTTACAGCCCAAAAAATAGGGAGGTTTCTTATGAGCTTCTTGTCCTGTCCATTATGCAGCTGCAAGCTACGCTGTCTCTTATCTGGTCCTTCCCTTGGCAGTGTCCCTTGAGCCAGTCTCCCAAGGTCTTTCCCACATACTATCACTCGCTATATACATGAAATCACAACTGGCCAGATTTACAGCACTTGGCCATAAGGAGGCTCTGGAACCTGGGAACCACAATTCTTGAGTTCATATAGCAGGCTGCTCCACTAGTTCCAACCTGTGTTTTGGTTTTGTATGTGGTGTATATCTAGGGCTGTTGCAGGCGGAAAGGTCCCTCTTCAACAGTATCTCTATCATTGTTTGGGGTCTTCTGCCCCAGATTCTGTTTGTTTGTTACTCTCTAGTCTGCCAAGAATCAGGCATTTGGTTTTTGTAAAATGACTTTGGGAACACTGGTGAGAAAGGCTGGTTGTGAAATCCAGGATGGACTCTGAAATGAGAAACCAAATCTATGGTGCAAATTAGGATTAGGTTCACTGATTGCTTTGAAAGGGGGGGGGGGACGACAATCGAGACCTTCCAACACTGCCTCCTTCTCCTTTGCAGGATTATGTTTGGGCTTTTGCCCTGATCCAGGATTCTCAAGTGAAATAAATAAAAGACACAGTCTGGAGAGGCAAAAACAACAACAACAACCCACTTGTGAAGTAGTATTTGTTCCCAGTTTAGGTCAAAGCTGCTTTAATTTAGTTTAGAACACTGCATTAGTTTAGGTAAGAACACACCCTATTGTACCCTTCGACTATCATTAAGTGTGGTACCTGATGATCCTTGCCTCTTGACGAATGTATCTTTTCTTTTATGTACACTGAGAACATTTGCGCTAAGACAAATTCCTTGTGTGTCCAATCATACTTGGCCAATAAAGAATTCTATTCTATACGTGGAATAACTGCATGGAGTTTTGGTCACCACATGACAAAAAAAGAGGTTTTGGGAAAAGTACAAAGACAATGATTAAAGCCCTGGAGGCTAAAACATATGAAGAATGGTTGGTGGATTTGGATTTGGCTAGTCTAGAGAAAAGGACCAGGTGTGACGTGATAGCAATATTCCAGTATTTGGGGGAGCTGCCACAAAGAAAAGAGGGTCAAATTATTCTCCAAAGCATCAGAAGGCAGGACAAGAAACAAGGGATGGAAACTAATCAAGGAGAGAAGCAACCTGGAATTAAGGAGAAATTTCCCAACAGTGGGGACGCATTATCAATGAAACAGGCTGCCTTCAGAAGTTGTGGGTGCTTCATCACTAGAGGTTTTTAAGAAGAGACTGGACTGTCTCTTGTCTGAAATGGTATAGGATCTCCTGCTTGAGCAGGGGGCTGGACTAGAAGATCTCCAAGGTCCCTTCCAGTTCTATTCTGATTCTTGCTTCCAGTTCTGTTCCTTCTTGCTTAAAAGTCTGTGCTGGCCAATTGGCCCCCATCTTCACCCGAATCTTCAATAGATCACTAGAGATGTGCTATGTTCCTTCCTGCTTCAAACGCTCTACTATCATCCCAGTGCCAAAGAAGCCCTCCATCAAGGAACTGCTTTTTTTTTTGCCTCTCCGGATTGTGTCTTTTATTCACTTGAGAATCCTGGATCAGGGCAAAAGCCCAAACATAATCCTGCAAAGGAGGAGGGGGTGGTGTTGGAAGGTCTCGATCGTCCCCCCCCCCCCACTCTTTCAAAGCCTCCCCCCTTGTTTCCCCGCTTGGATAGTCTCTTCCTTGTTTGGAGTAAATAAGCCACCAACCTGAACCCTGAGCGAAAGATAAGTGAAACTAACCCCCATCCTCTCTCTGTCCCACCCCCGTGTGCATAGGGAAGAGTGGGGGGGGGGGCGTCGTGTGACCCAGAGGCGGAGCGGCGGTGCCAAATTTTTGCTGAGCTCAGGTCGCTCTGGGCAGCAGCCGAGCCCAGGCTGCTGCTCGGCTGCTGTTGGTCACATTTCCGGTTGCAAGCGGCCAGCCAATTGGTGCTCGCGGCCGGCTCGCCGGAGCAACGAGACGCAAAATAGGATAATCTCTCCACTCTCCACCTCCGTCGCCCCCCCGCGCGCTTTCTCTTCCCTCGGAGGAGGAGGAGGAGGAGGAGGCGGCGGGGAGGCCCAGGACGGAGCCCCTCGACTGGCCCGGCTTGGCAGCCACAGCGAAGAGAACCCGGCGCAGCCCTCGAGCAGCTGGGCTGGCTTGACGCTCCAAAGGGGGCGGCGCTTTCGCTCTGCAGCATCTGTGGGGAGTTCAAGCCTTGCAAGGGTGGCGGCCCGGGGCACTCTGCACACGCCCAGAGGCTGCTTTGTCTCGGCTCTTCCCCCACAACTATCAACGGATTAGGAACCCGAGCGCGGGTGCATTTCGCCAAGCCGTCCCTCGGGGTGTGTGTGTATGATTGATGTAAAGCTCCCCGGCGCCGAGGCTGAAGCGCGCTCCGTCAGGTCTTCCCGTTCCGCGGGCTCGCGCGCTCTGCACGTGCTCAGGAGCCCTCTCGTCCCGCCAAAGCTCCGGAGGGCTTGCGTTTGAAGGCACCGGGAAGCTCGAGCGAGGGGAGGGGGCGGTAGTTGAAGGTAGTCTCGATGTAGGATGTCTCCTCTTCGCCAATGGCTCGGCGGCTCCCGGCGGGGAGGACGACGCGGCTGCCCTCCTGAGGCGACCGCCCTGGAGACGAGGCGGCGGCGGCAGCAGCAGCAGAAGCAGCAGCAGCAGCAGCGGCGGCGACGGCGGGTTTCCTCCGGCAACTTCGCTCAGGTTTCCCCGGCGGCCGAGCGCCCGGTGGGCTCGTCCCTGCGCGGGCTTCTCCTGGAGCGCTGAGTCGGGGCTTGGCGGAGAAGGGCGGCTCCAGCCCCCCCCCTCCGCCCTTTCCCACTCCCCCGCTGGACCGGCCCGTGGATTCGCCTTGTCCCACGTCGCTTCTCCAAGCCTCCCTTTTGGATGCGGTGAGTAGCGGGCTTGGGTTGCTTAAAAAGGCAAAGGAAAAAGAAGCCCCTTCCCCAAACTGGGCTTTAGGGATCCCGGTCTCGGGGCCATCCTGGAGAAAAGGTGGGGGGGGGATGTTTCCATCAGTGGCTGCTGGAGCCCTTTTTGCCCCGCGAGCCGCGGGTGGGAGACGGGGTCCCGCGAGGGCTGCGGGATCGAATCCGACCGCTAGGTCGTGCAGCCAACTTCGGCTAAGGCTATTCTCAAGGCGCTAGTTCTCAGGTAGCCGGTGAGCTGCCGGGGACCCCGCTTTAATGTTGTATTTCTGCCTCGTTTCTGAATTTTGGCTCATTTTTTTTTGAGAGGACGGGCACTGTCGGCCAGAAAAGAAGAAGAAAAAACTGTAATCGCGGACGAGATCTTTTGCAAACAAACGCGGCGGGGCTTCCTTTTTGGAAGCGAAGGGCTTTACGGTACCATGGCTATCAAATATGGATGTTTTCTCGGAAGGAAAGTGTAATGCACTTTAGGGAGAGTAAGCAGGTCGTGGTGTGGTTTGAAATTCGTCCGCTTAGAAGTTGCGCCGTCCGCCCTGGGTTACTTACTCCTTGCTAATAAGGGTCCTTTAGCATCCTAGCATCTTGAAGATCTGGAGAAACGGATTCTTCTGTGTCGAGCATTTGTAAGTTGCTTCATTAAATGCAGCGGGCGAGGGGAAAATATAAAGAGCTGCAACTGGTTATGCGTTAAAATTCTGATGCGTACAGTTCACAATATCGAGTTTTTAAAAGGGCGCGCGTGTCAGCAGCGCGAACCCGTGTTAAACCTTTCAAAGCACCGCAGGATTGCCGTGTTTGTGCGCCCCCCTTCCTTCCACCGCGTGGGAATTACTCCGAGCTAACAGGTTGCCTTGGTCCACCTTGCTTCCAGCCTGTGACTCCCTCTCCCCGCTCTTCCGGGAAAGCAAACAACCCCTCCCCCCCCTTTGACAGATCAGGGTTTTGCTTTCACACGACGCGATTGCCCCCGATCGTCCGCTACCACAAACCATGCGGCTTCGTTCGGATTCTGTGACAAAATTCCTTCGTTTGGGTGTTGGGTTTTTTTTTTTTTTTTAATGGCTTGAAATGTTGGGTGTGAAACCTACCTTCCCCCCCTCCGGCCCCGCTGTTGCGTTTGTGCTTCTGTATCTGGTGCAAAGCCAGAAGCGTCTTTGCGGGAATGCCGTTTTAACTGGATCGAGTTGCAACCAGCGCGGCAAGGAAAGGGTTGCTGGTGGAGCGGTCAGAGAAGGGACGGCGGATGCAAAAACCCAAGGGCCCACGATCCGGGAAGCGCCCAGCGGGCAAAGCAAACTAGCCTCGGCATCGGCTGGACTGCTGACTTCCCAAGGGGCGGGGCTGAGCGCTGGCTCTTCCCAGCCGGCTCTCCCTCCCCCTTAAAGCAGACCCCCCCTTTCTCCTTCCAATCCGTGTACTGTAGCTTTAAAAGGCTTCCAACCACGTTTCAAAGGCCTAAATAGCACAAAAAGAAGAAGGGGGGTTGTGTGGAGAAGAGAAACAGTGCAAAAGGCTGGCTGTTGTTATTGTTATCCGTGCCTTCCTCCCTAGAATAGCCCTCCGGATAAGCAAGACAATTGCAATTATTAGTTTATTTATTTTTTTCTTAAAACAACAACAACAACAACAACAACGGAGCAACCGGCCGATCCGATTATGCTGCGGCTGTTCCGGGCGGGATTGATTCCCTGCTGTCCAGCAGCTTTAGGAAGAGCCTTTCGGCGGCTCCTTGCCGCCTTTCTTCGCTTCCCCGGCTCGGATTATTTTGCTTCCGAAGAATAAAAACAGCGAAAGGCGCTCGGTTTCCAGCTGGAGAGCCGCGAGATCTCCCATTATGAAGCAGGCTGGGCCCTTGGGGTTGTTATTATTATGCCTGTAGATGCCAGCCCCCGCCCGCTTCCCTCCCTCTCCCCTCCCCCACCCCCAGAATTCCCCCCACCCCAATCCCACCCCCGCATTGATTTGGCTTGGAATCGGCTCGGACGGCCACCCGGAATGACCCGTCCATTCGCCTTCTGAGCCAGCTGGCAATCGTTCTCTTCTCCGATCGCCCCCCCCCCCCCCCGCTGGCCCAAAACAGGTGTTGGCTTGAAGAGAGATACCCCCATCGCCCGATCGCTGGAACCGACCTCCTCCCAAGAGGAGGAAACCAGGCAGCGAATTCCTTCTTTCTCTCTCTCTCTCTTCCCGCCCCCCAGCGGAAAGCAGGCTGGAGCAGGCTGTGTGTTCAAGCTAGACCGCAAAGGTAAGGAAGGCTATGGAGTCCAGAGGTGTTTTCTTGTCTGCTATGCCCTTGTCAAAGGGTTTGCAGGGTTGCAGTGGCTTTTTCTCTCTCTACTGGGGAAGAGTCCCTGGGGGGGTGGCGGTTGGGTAGATTCCATTTTGGTAGTGGAGAAGTGTGTGTGTGTGTGTGTGTGTGACTTGGGAATGCACTCCTGCCTCTGGGGGTGTCCTATATGAGGGCTGTTCTAGGGGTGGCCTAGAGAGAGAGAGAGAGAGAGAGACAGAAGCTCTTCCCTTGGGTGGGCTGTGCTGCACAGCTGATAGGATGCAGCCTCTTGCTTCAGGGCCTGAAGTAACCTTTGCGGGTGTCAATCGGTGGAGGTTAACCCTTTCCTCGCCTCCTGCAGGTTTGAGCTTCTTCTGGAAGGCCTGTTGTGTGGGGCGGAAGGGGGGGAAGGGAGAAGATGGATAAGGTGCTCTGGGGGGGGGAGGGGGGAGGGGGGAGGGGAGGGGAGGAACAAGGTGCTCCGGAGAAAGGTGTGCAGGGCTTTTAAGTCGAGGGAGGGCTATTACCACACCTCTCGCATTGGGATCTTTCTTGCTTTAAACTTAGCCTGGGTTCAGCTACCTTGGGAGTTGTGCCTGATGGACTGAGGGGGAGGAGAGCAGGTAAAAATAACATCACCTCTGCGATGATGCTTATTTCCAATCAAGTCGCCAGACACACACACGGGCTTAGCATCCTCACAGGTTGGGTGCATCTAGAATTTCAATCTATTTTTCACCCTCCCCTCCTTAGTCAATTGACTGGAAACGAGGCCTTTGTATGTATGTGTATGTATGTAGATAGATAGATAGTTAGATAGATATGGGGGGGGGGGGTTGTCTGGGTGGAGAGGAGAGACAGTGAAACCTCTAGTTTGCTTTTTTGGAGGGAGCTAAGGTTTGATTTTCCTGTCCCTGGATGCAAGGAGCTGAATGGAGCGATGGCATTTCCGTCTTGTTTTGCATCTACCACCTCCTTCCCTCCCCCCTTTCTCTTTAAAGGCTGTGTGTTGCCGCAGAATATGGTTTAGCTTGCAAGCATGGTCTCATCAGCTGCTGATAGATGGCTCTGCACATCAGATGCCCACCAAAGCATATATTCTGTGCCCCAGCGGGCTTACCTGAATTATTTTTTTTAACCAATTGCAGCTTTTCCATGTATGACAGATGACTGACATTTAAATGGCATTTAGGTTTTGGGGAACAGTATAGTATTCACTCCTGGTTGTGGGGGGAGGAAGGTTGGAGGTGTGGGGGGGGGGCCTTAGGCAAATTCCAGCATTTTACTTTGCGGCAAAGAACCTCTAGCTACTACCTGCAAATCTTTGCTTAGTGACTTCATCGCTTGTAATACCTGCCTTGGCTATCTTTAGCCATCCATGCTGAGGTTTTTCTGTTGGGAGTCGAGTCAGCTGCAGTGCTCTGATAGTAGCAAACTGGCTGCAGAGGGTTGTTCTCTGTGTGAGGGAAAAATAAAAGAAGACTTAAGAGTGCCCTTGTGTGCAATCTGGCCTGGGCTATTTCTGGGTGACATTTGGCCTCTTGATTGCATAACAACAGCAAGGCAGATGTAACTTGTAGGATTGAGCTGTCATTCAGTGAATCTTCCAGATCCTTAATAAGAAATTCTGTTGGTCTCCCCCCTTCACTCCCCCAAGGGTTTCACATTGAAAAGCTTCCTAGCAAATTGAAACACCTTATATGAGTCTTATATTTCTTTAGTTTCCAAACATAAGCATTTGTGTCTTCCTAACCTGGATCTTAAAAAAAAAAAAAAGAAAACATGTGATTGAGTTGGTCCAGTTCCAGCATTTTTCCCTGTGCTTCTGGTAACAAGGAGCACTAGTAAAGTTCTTGGCACAAGAGCTACACTGGGTAGCAGTGTAAAAGTTGAGAGAAAGGGGAGAAGGATTTGGAAGTATTGCTAAACTGAGGTTTGGGGAACCAGCCTTAGTGAACATGGGTTTCCTGCAGTTTCCTCTGCCTTTAGTGGAGCCAGTTATTTGAAAGATTTTAATTGTATTTCAAGGTCTGGTTCCATTGTTTACCTACATAAACTGTACCTGTTGCTAATTCTGTTTCCTGAAACAACCTTTGGTTTGATGGAGCAAATTGTGGTTCAAGTTAAGCCCAGTTTAGCGGATCACTTTTGGATTAAGTGAAGAGCAGAGATTACTAATTCTTATAACTAGTTCAGGGAATGGAAAAATAAATGGATTGTTGTGTGCATTTCATTATGGCATTAGGAGTTTTGCAAGCTGTATTCATCTGCTGGGCATTTCAAAAATATCCTATTGTTTAATATCACTGTCATCCACCAGAATACTTAGTAAGAAGAGTTTGTGTTAACATGTTTTTTTAAATAGGCAACTGCTCAATACAGTATAATTTTTCTCCTTGCCAAGGTGTTAGATGTTACCAAGAACATGTTGGTCCTTTGTAATAACAGAATATGCTTTTACACAAATTTGTGATGATGGATTTTATGTTGTTTACTTGAACATGTGACATTCAGTTGGATTACAGCTTGTCTCTGGCTGGAATGTTTCAGCAACCAAGATGTCCAGCAATGGTTAGCAGTGTTTGTAACAGCTGTATTGATGCCTTTAGAGATAAGAAATTGCTTGTTAACAATGGGAAGAGAGGGATGTTCCACAGTGTGAAATTTTCACAGCCAGTCAGAGTGTCATTGCTGATGCTCTAACGCTGCTTAGTGAGTGACTTTAAGGGCAGTCATGTTTAGTGAATTCCAAGGCTGGCATTTAAACAAAACCCCTTCTTTAGGAGAATATTTTAATTTTAAAATTCCCTTTGTGGCAGAGTCTCTTAAACTTTGTAATTGCTGCTTCCCTGTTCCCCCCAAACAGGAAATGAATTTCTGTCAAGCCCATAAGAGGGAAAAATATTGTCATTAGAGTTAGGCAACCACTAACTCCCCCCTTCCTCTTTTAAAAATTACATTTTAATCTGTGTAGCCAATCAAACAATGATAAGAATTTTGGCTGCACCCCCTGGCCCCCTGAGGTCAGACACAATCCTGATGTGGCCCTCAATGAAACCGAGTTTAATACCTTTCCTATAATTCATGCTAGGCCAGGTTGAAATAAACCATTCTGTAGCATAGGACAATAGGTGAAACAAGGAAAGGGAACTCTAATGATGCTGTTTTTTCGCTAAGTGTTGCCAAACAATGGGAGTCTGGACTTCAGTTGGAGGTGGATTGGGCCCCAGCTGGGATTTCTTTTTGTTGTTATTACATTTCATAGAGATGACAGTGATTTTGCTCGCTGCTCTTTGGGCCTCCATTCGGTTCCCTGAAGCATTAGGAAAATGTGAACTTGAACATGGTTGCACAATATTTCAGGATGCATTTTTTTTTTTTTTTGGCAAAGGGCTTGGTTGGGTCAGGAAGATTTTCTGGCCTGTTGTGTCACAAAACATGATGAACCTCAAGAGGAAACCTCAATTCCCAATCCTCAGTTCCTTGCCAGGACAGACTGCAATGTTCAAATTGCTTAGGTCTGGAGAAGTTCTTATTTTTCCACTAGCATGCCCAAATAGTTGGGATCCCCTTTGAGTTAAAAAGCATACAGGTGTGTAGTCCTTACAATTGGGACCAGACTTTCCATGGCTAAGCGAAGAGTTTGTTAAGTCCGTATCATCCTTTTGTGTGACATTTTTTGCCATGGTTGTTGTTGCTAAGTGAGTCTGGCTCCTGTCATTGGCTTTGTTGGAAGCTGGCTGGGAAGGTCCCTAAATACAAGCCATTTGCCAAGCACCCAAATTTTGATCATGGGACTGCTGCGATGGTTGTAAGTGGGAGAACCAGTCGTAAGTCCCCCTTTTTTTAGTGCCGTTGTAACTTCAAGGGGTTGTTGAATGACTGGTTGTAAGTCAAGGATTACCAGAAGTCATTATTCAAGGCTGTTTCTTCCAGTCCAGTGGATCATCCCATTTAAAGAAGTGCTGCCACTGGTGGCACAGTGGTTAGAGTGCAATACTGCAGGCTACTTCTGCTGACTGCCGGTTGCCTGCAAGTTGGCAGTTCAAACCTCACCAGGCTCAAGGCTGACTCAGCCTTCCATCCTTCCGAGGTGGGTCAAATGAGAACCCAGATTGTTATTGGGGGCAAAAGGCTGACTCTTAAATCACTTAGAGAGGGCTGGAAAGCACCGTGAAGTGGTATATAAGTCTAAGTACGATTGCTATTGCTGAAGCCACCATAGTTTCTTCATACATGGTAAACAGGTATATATCTTGAACACATCTGGTTAAAGGAGGCAATACATGGCAGATCTTGTCTCATTTGGGCTGCACTAGAATGTGGAAGAAAGCAAGTTTGTCTTAGTTTGTATTGGCATCTATTTTTATTACCATCTGCATGTATGCAAAGTTTGTACTGACGTATGCGTGTGTGCAAAAGAGACGTGTCTTTGCCATCAAGCTTCTGCGCTGTGCCTGCTATCTTACATTATCCATGTTTTTAGAATTTTTGGAATTTTGTTTTCAAGCAAAAATACTCACATTTCCTTTTGTTTCCTTAAAAAAAAGATCCCAGGTCAGTTGATTTGGTCACATGCTGTCGAGTCATTTTCAACTTCTAGTGAGCTCACAAATAGATATTCTTCATAATTAGGCCAGTTGCTCCATCATAAATTGGAGAGTTGGTGCCTTTAGTGGCATGATGCCACTTTGGTGTCATGGCTCGGGTACAGGAGGCTGTGTGAGTTTTAGTCCCTTCTCAGGCAGGAAAACTGGCTGGGTAACTTTTGGCCAGTCCCTCTGTCTCAGGTGGCTGATGTTGTGGGGAAAATAGGAGGAGGAAGAAGCATTATGTGTGTTTGCCACCTTGGGTTACTAATAAAGTAATGAAGGTGAGAGAAAAATGTAATGATAATAAATGATCTTCACAGGTTCCTGAAGGGGAGGAGAAAGTCAGGAAATCATGGCTGAGTAGGTCAGATCTGGCCTGCAGGTTGGAGAGTTGCCCACTTCTGTCTTCACCCAAAACTGAAAAGAGAAGGGTATTGTAGATCCCACCTACAACTAAGGAGACCTTTTCTGATGGTGAGAACAATCAATCAGTGGGACAGTTTGCTTCCAGAAGTTGTGGGGGAGGTTTTCAAGAAGAGATTGGAGAACCAATTGTCTAGAGCAGGGGTCCCCAACCACCAGGCCCCGGACCGGTACCGGTCTGTGGATCATTTTGTACCGGGCCGCAGGCCTACTTTGCTTGGGTGCCGCCATCTTGTTTCGACGGCGCTTGAGAAAGTGCTACCGGGTGAGCTTGTCAGTCGTCGGTTGGAAAGCGGCATTTGGGTGCTGAAGGAATCCTCGCGCCTTAGTTTCGTCGAAGAGGGGGTGGACGGCTTCGAACGAGGAGCCTTCCTGATGGCAGTGGAGTCTCATGTAACTCAGGAGGAGATTAAGAAAGAGCCCAAAAAGCCCATCGACCGCGAGAAGGTACAAAGGAGGAGTTGAAGGTGGCGGGGAGAAGTGGGGGACGGCTGGCTGTCTGTGGATCATTTTGTACCGGGCCGCAAAGAATGAATAATTGTGAAACTGGTCCCTGGTACAAAAAAGGTTGGGGGCCACTGGTCTAGAGTAGATCTCCTGCTGGAGCAGGGGCTTAAGTCATCATCCTTTTGGATCTTGGGGACCACCAAACGTATAATTTTAAATCCCGTGGACCACTAATATGAATTTTGACTGAAAGAGAATTGCTGACATTGATGGGAAAGTTGATCCCATATTCCAGAGCTGCAATAGTCACAGCAGTGGCCCTCTGGTCATCCTGGAGCAGCTCCTCCAGTCCATGGCAGGCCAGTGCACCTGGGTGGAGAACCTGCCATGGGATGACCAAAGGGCCAGTCTTGTGACTACTGCAGCTCTGGAATATGGGACCAGCTTTCCCGCCAATGTCAGCAAACCACCCCAGGGCAGATTTTCCTCCTCCGCCATTGGTCTTACCTTCCAGTTTCAGCTTGCATGGCTCTACTCAAGGGAAGGTTTGTGCTCAGCCAAAGGGTGGGGGCCAGCGGGTGGCAGGGCCATGTGGGCGGCGCAGCCTTGTGTTCCAGAGCAGCCTAGATTAATTGCTTTGGGGGGGGGGGACATTTCTCTGTGGACCACCAAAATTTTCTCATCGACCACCAGTGGTCCCCGGCGCACTGGTTGGCGACCACTGGATTAGAACACCTGCAAACTCCTTTCCAACCCTGTTGTTCTATGTTCCTTGTTACGCTCATTGGGTTTCAGATGACATGATAGATCCACTGGAGAAGCCTACAATTCTGATAAATGGATGCATATCCTTCAAAGAAACATATATGGAGAAACGGAACCTTATTTGACCTTCAGTTCTTGATTGCATTCCCTGATGCCAGAATGCGTGTTTATTTTTGTTTCCCACTTTTAAATTTCTAAGGTTCAGTTGAGAATGTCAGCTTTCCAGGGTATGGGTGGAGGAAAGGAGGAAGTGACTACTTGAGCAATTAAGAAAAACTCAAAAAATGTGAGGAATGTTGCTTTAATTCAAGCATGTCCCAGGAAACCCATTTCTTTAAGGAATACTGGAAAAAAAAAAAAAAGAGCAAAATTCCCAGTGCTTTTCATTTGCTTGGAATGCAGCTTGTTAACAAAAGCAAACATGTCAAGACAAATTTGGAAGAAAGTAATAACTGATTTTGTTTTATTTTTTTGGCTTAGTTAGTACATCTTGGTTCTTTACTGCCATGTTATGTAACGGAAGAATGACGAGAGGGAAAATATGCTGATTTCTAAGCTTGGATCTTTTTCGTGGTTGCTAAAGCTCTCAAGCAATGTTTCTTGACCTCTTCAACTTTTAAGATGTGTGGGCGAGCATGCTCGAGAATTCTGGGAGTTGAAACAACATTTCTTAATAGTTGTATAGGTTGAGAAAATCTGGCCTAGAGAACCAGTTGCTATCCACAGTATGTGTGCTTCAGTGTTTATATTAATTTTGGAAAGCATATTTAAGTTTTATCTGCTCCCAATGCTATGGGTTAGCTAATTATATAGCTATTCTGGTAGCTAATAGAAACTACTTTTATGAATTAGAAGAACTTTCTAGGTTGGCTTTGGATCAGAATGTTGATGGTGAAGGAGGAATATAACACAGAAATAGAATAGAATAGAATAGAATAGAAGAGTTTGAAGGGACCTTGGAGGTCTTCTAGTCCAACCCCTTGCTTAGGCAGGAAACCCTATACCACTTCAGACAAATGGTTATCTAACATCTTTTTAAAAACTTCCAGTGTTGGAGCATGTACAACTTCTGAAAGCAAGACATGATTCATATTCTATGAAACAGTTTGCTTATTTGTAGTTTATTTAACAAATGACACTTGGCTAGGTTCATATCTCATATTAAGTTAAATAAGTAGCTTAATGTGAAGTGTAAAACTAGCTCTAGTGGAGCATTGTAACTAGTTTTGTGTGTGTATGATTTTAATTGTGGTGATTATCTTCACTGCCCAGCCCAGAGTAATTTGGATTGAGAGACAAATTAAATGATTAAATGGATGAATAAATATCAAGAATGTTTCCTATTGTTTTTACTTACCAACAGAGACATGGTCATCAAAATTTCCCAGATGTGCTAGAGAAATATGTGAGAGCTTATTCTCCTGCTTTATCTTGAATTTTTTAGAAAGGAAAATATTAGACCTTTGATCTCCCTAAAAGATAGGGATGAACAAATATTGTCACTTTCATTTCCATTCACTCGTTTCTCAGTTGGAAATGTTTCCTGTTTGGTCAGCTACCTGCAAATTATTAGCTCAAAATTTTGCACGTATTGTGTTACCTTGTACATTTATAAGCAGTTTAGCCTAGTGTATGTAATTACCACAAGTGTGTTTTAATGCATTACAATATCGGTACTCTTGGCAACTTCTGCGATTTTTTTGCTTGTAACTGCAAGACATAATCAGGATAATTTTGGTAGAATTATTTATGTTGTTTTGGTAAGATCAAGGACAACCAGAGCCCTTGCTGCTGAGTAAGTGCCATTTATGCATTGGACTGTAATTGAGAGGTTGTGCGGTGTAGTGATGAAGATGTTGGACTTAGGTGTGGAAGGGTTCAGATTCTACTTCATCCTTCAGCCATCAAGACATAGAAACAAAAATAACCATTGTTTCCAGTCAAAGGGTGATGTCAGTCATCTGGGATTGCAAGGTTAGGGGAAAACTGGGGGTTCAGAATAGCAGAAGTAATACACGTAATGGAATTGCATTGTATACAAAAAAAACCTGGCCTTATTTCCATCAAGAAGCTGCTGGCACCAGTACTGATGCTGGTGCCTCACCATCAAAAGTTGAATAATAGTTTTTGGCTGAATTGCAGGTTACTAAATCCTTAGCTGTAAATTACCCAGGTAGTTAATTAGGTGAACAGAAGCATTTCCCTTGCAAAATTATAATTCTGATTGATGTACTGTAGCTCTGTTAAAGAACTCTTCTCAACAGTCTGGTCCATAGTTTTCATAAAATGTTGCTAGCTTTCATGAAGATGTTGAAGAGATGGAAGATAGATAGATAGATAGATAGACAAGACAGGCAGATATGTTTGTGTGTATGTATGTAATGTATGTGTGCACATGTTTGTTTTATGTGCTTGCTTTCATTTGTAGGACATAAAAGTTTCTTAGGTGATCTACAAAGACTTTGGAATTAGGTCCCCAGTATATTCCCCTTCCCGCAAATTGAGAACACTCTAGACCAGGGGTGTCAAATTCAAGGCCCACGGGCGCTTAGATCTGGCCCACGGGGATGCCTTGAAAACAGTGAAGGACCTTGCTGTCCACCCAAACTGTTTTCAGTGGCAGAGGATTGCAAGAGGCCATCGCAGCTGAAAACGGAGCTCAGGAGCCCATTTTTGCTGGCAGAGCGCTTGGGCCACCACAGGCGCCCCCCCCACAAATGACATTGAGCTGGCCATGCCCACCTGGCCACGCCCATCCCAGCCCCCTGAGGTACAATACAGCCCTGGTGGGGCCCTCAATGGAATGGAATTTGACACCCCTGCTATAGGCAACCATCTTGGAATCTTTCCCACCAGATTGGTTTTAACTCATGGGATTCTTAGCAATGCCTAGGAAAGCTGGAAAATGCTAGAAATTGATTCTGGAAAAGCGTAGTGAGACTGGGGAAAGCTATATGATAAGTACTTGTCATGTTGAGAAGTCTTATCAACCAATTAGTTCTAAAAAAATACTGGAGGTGATAAATATTTTCTTCCCATAACCTCTGGAAGGCTATGTTTGCCTCTATTATTTTTATCAATAACTGAGGGCTTAATACTTGTTCCTCCTCCTGTTTTCCCCACAACGACAGTTCTGTGTGGTGAATTGGGTTGAGAGGAAAGGTCTAGTCTAAAGCCATTTAGCTGGGCTTTATGCTTAAGGGGGGACTAGACTTCACTGTCTTCTGGTTTCCAGCCGTGGTGTCTTCACCAGTAGATCCAACTGGTTCTACCTGGGCTTGGGTTTGTTTTCACTATGTCATCTGCAATGATCAAACTTACATTAATGAAATCTATTTGGGTTAATGGAAGTGGGTTGGCTTTGATCCACTGTTATTTTGGTGGTGGAACATCTAAATAGTAATTGCTATGTTAATAGGAAGCAGAACAAATCCCATATCTGCTGATCACAAACATTGAGTTTTTCTTATTATGCAAGGAATTGGCAGGTTGGCCTTTCTTAACACTGTAACCAGAACGTGATTCTGAAAGTTTGAAAACTAATCCTTACGAAATGAGTTTCTTTAATTACACTATAAATGTCTAGCATTTTTAATGTGGTGCCAATTGAAAGAGCTTGAATTGCTCTGATGGATGAGAAGATGTAAAATAAATAATGATTTCTTATTACACTTTAAACAAAAAAGGTGAACAACAGTTCACTTTGGTGATGTACATAATTCCTCTTTCATCTCTGCCCTGTGAAATAGATTACGCGAAGAGATAGCGATTAGCTCTGTTTCATCCAATAAGCCGTGTAGACCAGCCCTTCTTCTCTTTCTGCCGTAGCTTTATTGCTGGGCTACATTGGCTAGTCAAGAGAATTGGGCTGAAATGTGAAGGGAAGGCTACCTTGGCTCATCCAGTTTCAACAGACTCTGCAAATAGAAAGTCTCAAAGCCACACAAATATGTGCTTTGCTATTTCGGACATTGGGCATAATTTTAGAACCTATTTCCTTTTTGCAGACATTAGTGTAAATCAGGTAAAGACCTCCACCACAATGCTGTAATATTCTTCTCTCTTTTTTTTTTTAAGAATCCAAGATCTACATAGAATACTTTTTCCCATTTCTCATCTTCACACATTGTACTAAGCTATACACTGCCGTTAGAAATACAGTTAAGTGAAAATTAAGCAGACTGTGAGTTATTGTAGTGTGCATATTCGAGTGTGAACTGAACCATGCTATGCTTAGTTGGATCTTGGGTTTGTGTTTTGAATAGAATAGAATAGAACAGAATTCAATTCTTTATTGGCCAAGTGTGATTGGACACACAAGGAATTTGTCTTGATGCAAATGTTCTCAGTGTACATAAAAGAAAAAATACATTTGTCAAGAGTCAAGAATCATAAGGTACTACACTTAATGATAGTCATAGGGTATAATAAGCAATCAAATCAATCAGAGCTATCAAATTTTACTCTGTAAACTTAGTTTTTGTTGTGGCTTGGTATGTATGAACCAAACCAATTGTAGACTACTATGTTTGTTTAATGAATACATGAGTTTGATCAGATCAAGTTCGGTTGTTCTCAAGATTCTCTTGTTTGCTTTGAGTTTTTTTCTCCTCCTAAACTTTGGAGATTTTTTTTTGGAGGGGGGAAAGATCATATTTTAGCACATTAAATCATATCTAAGCTCCAAAGCTATTTAAGCTGCTTAAGCTAATCTTAAATCCATAGATCAGTTAAACAGCTTGTCACAAATATAAAAAAGCTTAGAGTTTTCTAAGCACCTTAAACAGAGCTAAAGTTTTTAGATAAGGTTGTGTTTAAGCTGTAGCGTGTGTTTAATTTTTCACAACTACCAACCTCCCTATTGGGCAAGTTGGCTAATTCTAGTGCTTGAAACCATCTTTCCCTAAGAACTAGAAGAGTAATCAATCTTATAATGCTCAGCATATATCTAGGGAAGAGGTGTCAAACTCTATTTCACTGAGGGCTGCATCAGGGTTGCGTTTCACCTACTCCTGCAACCCTCTGCCAGAGAAAATGGAGCTCAGAAGGCACCGCAGGCCAGTCCTTGCTGTTTCACAGGGCAGTCCTGCAGGTCAGATCTAAGCATCCCACGGACTAGACCCGGTCCGCGGACTTTGAGTTTGACACTCCTGATCCTAGGGTATGGTGATTGAGCCATCATTAGTCTTTCCACTAAGGGATGCAGTGGCTCAGTGGCTAAGATGCTGAGCTAGTCGATCAGAAAGGTTGGCAGTTCGACGGTTTGAATCTCTAGCTCCACGTAATGGAGTGAGCTCCTGTTACTTGTCTCATCTTCTGCCAACCTAGCAGTTTGAAAGCACGTAAAAAATGCAAGTAGAAAAATAGGGACCACCTTTGGTGGAAAGGTAACAGCGTTCTGTGTACCTTCGGCATTTAGTTATGCCAGCCACATGACCACAGAGATGTCTTGGGGCAGCGCTGGCTTTTCGGCTTTGTTACGGAGATGAGCACCTCCCCCTAGAGCTGAAAACGATTAGCATGTATGTGCGAGGGGAACCTTTACCTTTATGTGTTTCCACTAGGAGTCTCCAAGCCCTCCTCCCATAGCCGTAGTTCTCTCCCTGAAGCTTCTGAGGACAATTGGCTAAGTATGATGCTACCAGCCACTTTGGTCCAGAGAAATACTTTTTGTCACTGGTTTACCAGGGTATTGAGACCTCTTAAGTAGCCTAACCTGGCAGGAGGCAAGTATGGGAGATTTAGACCCTTGTGCTAGAATGAGCACTATTAGATCTAAGAGATCTGATTCTAGATCTTTGTTTTATACATAGACTTAGATTTCCAGACTTTTGCAGTACTTGTGTACCTCAATAATATGCCAGCTGTGACCAGCATCCTTTTGCAGAAGCTGTCCAAAATCTTTGTACTAACTCAAATAAAGGACAGGCAAAAGAAAAAGTAGCCAGCCCCTGCCATATTTCAAAAAAGAACACCAAGATTTCTTGAAAAACAATATCATGATTAAAAAAAAAATCACATGCATTTTCATTAATTAAATCTGCATAAGCTACCCTGTTTAAACTTGAGAGAATCAGTTTGGTCTAGAGGTTAAGGTACCAGGCTAGAAAGTAGTAGACCGTGAGTTCAAGTCCCACCTTAGTCTTGTAAACTGGTTGGGTGACTTTAAGCTGGTTATTCTCTCTCAATCCAACTCACCTCACCAGAGGTGGTATTCAGCAGGTTCTGACCAGTTCTGGAGAACCAGTAGCGGAAATTTTGAGTAGTTCAGAGAACCAGCAAATACCACCTCTGACTGGCCCTGCCCCCATCTATTCTCCGCCTCCCGAGTCCCAGCTGATTGGCTGGGTCTTCTTTGGTTGCCCTGCACAGGAGAACAGAGCTGGAAAGCAGGTTAGTGGGGTGGGGAGGGAATGGGGATTTTGCAGTATCCTTCCCCTGCCATGGCTACCAAGCCAAGCCCACAGAACCAGTAGTAAAAAAAATTGAATCCCACCACTGCACCTCACCTTGTTGTTGTGGAGAACATTCTGGGGATTGGAAGTCCAGACCTCTTAAAGTTAAGTAACACTGATCTGCGCATTCAGTATTGTCTACATCTGGAATCCTCCACATGGTTTAGCCACAATTTCCATCAGCCCCCAACATTGGCAAGGCTGACTGGAACACGCAGTCCCAAATATCTGGTGGATACTACATTGTTTGTCAAGATTTACACTAAAAAAGCAGCAGAAGCAGCAACACTCCAAGAGCAGAAACAGAATTCTTTGCTATCATTTATTTCTATTCCCCAAATCCTTGGCTTTCCAGAGCAGAGATGTTTACAACTCAAGGGCCCCCAAATGACATTGCCAAACCTCTCAAAAATAAGCTAACAAAAATATTTTTTTAATGTGGGAGAAGAAGAAATTTATTAAACACAGGACTGGAAAGTTAAGTATTTTTGCTGGATTACACTTTGATGGATTGCAAATGGAATCGGATCTCCCATTTGTCCTGATTTCACCCACTACTGGTCATAGTGTGGCCCACACCATTACAGGTTAAATGCAGCTGTGAGGTTCAGAAAAGTTTGCTCATTTTTCACACTCGTATACCACCTCGCTGCCTCAGAAAAGGACTCTAGGGTGTGTGTCCGTTTAATATATAGTCCTCAAATAGATACATATCAGATATTAAACTGATAGGAACAGATATAGCTGTTGCTTGATGGGGAGTTATGCAGGGGTGGGATTCAAATTTTTTAACAACCGGTTCTGTGGGCATGGCTAGGTGGGCATGGCCATTGACTGAGTGGGCATGGCTTTTTTCTTTTATTTTTTTTGGGCAGAAACACCCCTCCCCCATTTTTTTTGCCTTCTGGGCCTCAGGGAAGCCTCGGGGGGGGGGCGTTTTTGCTCCCAGAAGGTTTCTCTGGGGCCCAGAAAGGCAAAAAATGGAGCACAGGCTTCACCCAGGCTTCCCCGAGGCCCAGGAGGCCCAAAAACGAAGCTGCTCCCCCCCCCATGCTCCATTTTTTTGCCTCCTGGGCCTCAGGGAAGCCTCGGGGGGGGGGGCATTTTTGCTCCCAGAAGGCTTCCCTGGGGCCCAGAAAGGCAAAAAATGGAGCACAGGCTTCACCCAGGCTTCCCTGAGGCCCAGGAGGCCCAAAAATGAAGCTGCCCCCCCCCAGTGCTCCATTTTTGAGCCTCCTGGGCCTCAGGGAAGCCTGGGCAAAGCAGTAAGACAGCGAGGGGGATCCTGGCACAGCTGATCATCAGAACAGCTGATTGTCGGGAGGGGGTAAAAAAGAAATGCCTTAAGGAGTGACTGGGCGGGGAGAATGCAGTCAGCGATATCCCACCTGCGCAGTAAGGATTGACTGGGAGGGGAAAGGCAGGCGGAGAGGGGAGGAGTCAGCCAGGGGCATGATTTGCTGGTTGTCCAAACTGCGGAGAATCATAACAACCAGTTCTATAGAACCGACCCACCCCTGGAGTTATGGTTTGTCACAGAGTCAGCCAAATGTTCAGGCCGGATTTGACATTTTTATCCACCAATCAAGTCCTTCCCAAGGACCTGGGATGTGTTAAAGTTCTGTTCCAAGTAAAGCTGCCTTTTGAAATTGACCAAGGGTGACTTTTGTCAATGCAGATGGTGCTGTTATTATCACTATTATCATTCTTGTTTTATCTGCAAACTGCCATAGAACCCTCCAAGATTGAGGCAGTGGATCCAAATTGCAGTTTCAAGGAATAAATAATCCCAGGGATAGACATAGCTGCTTTCATGAGTTGCAGATAAGTTCTCTACAAACTCCTTGCACTCTTTGAAGCATCTTTTTGTCCTGGAGTCTAAAGCGCTGCATGCAGTATCCCTTCAAGATATATACCAAGAGAGGAATCTGAAAGTTTTAGCCGGCAGACCAACAGGCTGCACCGCAGAGCGATGGTCCTTTCCCCACACTGTTGTAATGTCATGTATCAGCCAAAAGACCAACAAGGGAAATGGAAGCAAGTGTCAACACTAATGTGCCCTTTTGTTGCCAAGATCGTTACTGGAAAGTAAATTCTACTGAACCTGCTCCCAAATAAATAAGTTTATGACTAAAGCACTAGAAATTACATACAAGGACTAAGACAAAATGAAAAACTGTTGTTAGTAAATTATTGGCAACTTTTCTTGCTGTTCCACTGACTGAGGTAATGAAAAAAAGAGTTGAATAAAAATTTCCAGAGTTGTACAGTGCTTCTGTACCATCTGCAATAATATGGCTGCTGCAACCAGCATCCATTTACAGAAGCCTGTCCAAAACCTTTGCAATATCTCAAATGCAAAATGGGCAAAAGAAAAACTTGCAAGTCCCTGCCATATTTTTAATTTTTCTTGAAGAACAATTTCTTTATCTTGTTTTTAATGACTTTTTAATCCCTTTATTTGGGATGGAGTCGGGGCGACTGAATGGAGCTGAGCATTTACTGGCCAGCTGCCCTTCCTGATGCCTATGTAGAGTTCACAGCAGATATTTTCTCTTTGCACTCTGATAGAGAAACATCTGTCGCTGCCTAGGATTGAATTCTCAGCCTTCCAAGTGGGAGGCGAGCATCTTCGCCTCTAGGCCACCATGCTGCTCATTTCTTGAAGAACAGCATCATGACAAAATGCAACCATATGTATCCTCATTAATTAAATGTGTGTAAGCTACCATGTTTAAAATGCTCCCCACTCCTGCACCAAAGAACAGACTTTGAGGCAAGCATCTTCTTAGAAAAAGGCCCTCAGCATCCTTTTTCACTTGCCAACTTCAGCTTAAGTATCTGGAAACAATATTCAGAATAAGAACACTTGGAAGTTTAGGCTTAAAATCTGGGGCACCCCAATTAATGTAGCAAAATGTTTTGGGATCGATTCATGACACAATCAAAGCTCTACCTGTGAGCTATCGTGGGCATCTTTAAACTGCAGCTTTCTGCATTTTTTAATCTTTTCTGGACATCATTTTTTTTTTATTTTGGGATACAGACAGATTATTTTCTGCAACTGTACATGCTTGACTTGGCTCTGCTGTTGTCAGCTCCTTAACTGAAAACATCTGTCTGCAGTCCACAGCACCCAACCATCTGCCTACTCCATCCAGCTATGTAAATGGGCTTTTGACTTTTCAAAAACTCTTTTGCTATGGACCCACAGAGTAAAAAGGCCTTTTCGGGAATGCCTTCCTTTCTTTTGTGTTTTGAATTCCAGTTACTCTGTTCCCTAAGAATAAACTCATTTTGTAGTCAATGTATGCTCTAAATTTCTCCCTGGAAAAGCTTTAACCAGCAGCAAGCACATTGATGAAACAAGACAAAATATAAAATAGCAACAAATGCGCTGAAGCAAACTTCATACATTCTGCTTGGATCAGACAGCTTCTACCCTGAACTGCATAATCCTAATTCCCCAGTTCTACTCATAGGAGATGCTAACAAAGACCAGGATTTACAGCACAATAGGCAAAGCAAGCCATTTTCTGCATTTTTGCATGCTGTGATTCAGGAGCAGAATGCAGGTAAAGTCCCTTCAGGAAATCCAGATACCTCAACAGAGAAGCTAATCAGAAATGTGGGTTTTCCCTCTGTTGGGGTTTTTCATAGATTCTTAAGAGGAGAAGGCAGCTTCCATTTTTGTCTTTGGCCTCTGTGTTTTCCCTCTTTCTGAGGCTGGCTGAAAGCGAGGTACAGGCCAGGCCTCCAGCCAACAGCAACTGGTCTGGAATCTGGAGAATTTGGACAGCAAGCTAAGATCCCCGGAGCTGGTTGTGATATGGATTCTGCTTCATTTCATAGTCTGAGATCTGGACTGTGTGAATTTGCTCTACAGTGGGTATTGATATGAGTTTTGGGGACCAGAGTAACAGCAAGCGTTGATCTTCTGGTCACTAAGATCAACCTCTTCAGAAAACTATTGTTCATTCTTTCTCCCTGTTTATTGGTGCCTTTATTATTCTTACAAATAACCCAAGGCAGCGAACATATCCAACCTGCCTTTCTCCTCCTATTCCCCAGCCAGCATGCTGGAGTAGGTAATAATAATTCTCCACAATGTAGAAACAGCTTGCAAATTAGAATAGTAGATTCCATTCTGAATTATACTTAAGTCACAAGCATCTTATTTAGAAATACCATTGCTTTGATATTTATACTTCCTGCCACCCTATGGGACAATGTCTATGTAGCTTGTTCCAGAATCTGTGTGTTTCTGAAACGGAGCCAGATGGAAAGAAGTCAGAATAACAGCATTGGGAAGGGACCTTGGAGGTCTTCTAGTCCAACCCCCTGCTCAACCAGGAGAACCTATATCATTTCAGACAAATGGTTGTCCAGTCTTTTTTTTTTTTTTTTTAAAGCCTCCAGTGATGGAGCACCCACAACTCCTGAAAGCAAGCTATTCCATTGGTTGATTGCTCTCATCATTGGGAATTTTCTACTTTCTACTTCTAGGTTGCTCTTCTCTCCTTGCTTAGTTTCTATCAGAAGTGGTATTCAGCAGGTTCCAACCAATTCTGGAGAACCGGTAGCGGAAATTTTGAGTAGTTCGGAGAACCGGCAAATACCACCTCTGACTGGCCCCGCCCCCATCTCTCTTCTGCCTCCAGAGTCCCAGCTGATTGGCTGGGTCTTCTTTGGTTGCCCTGCACAGGAGAACGTAGCTGGAAAGCAGGTTAGTGGGGTGGGGAGGGAATGGGGATTTTGCAGTATTCTTCCCCTGCCATGCCCACAGAACCGGTAGTAAAAGTCTTTGAATCCCACCATTGGTTTCCACCCATTGCTTCTTGTCCTGCCTTCAGGTGCTTTGGATAACAAAGTTGACCGCCTCTTCTTTGTGGCACCCCTTTAGATATTGGAATACTGTTTTACTGCATTTGGTCTTTATTGGGTTTGGAATGTTCCTTGTAGACTTTTGGAAAAAGACCTTGATTTCAGTCATGAATATGAAGACTGCTAAATGTTTGTTGCTGATTTGTTGTCGTCGTTGTCATGAAATCTGGAATCTATGGTATTATTGGTTACAAGGTAGATACAAAATAGAGAAATGAATGAAAAGTTATGGTGAGATGAAACAATATTGTATGACTAAGTATAACTGTGTATAACCATGTAAATAACTATGTAAATATATGAAAATATGCTATAAATCGAATGTAAAATAATTGTAATAGTATTTAGTAATACTCTACATACTTAAGAATATGTCAATGTGAGTGAACACCACTACAAACATGCTGAAATGAATGGAAACATGTTTTTAATAGTTTTTAATTGTAGAATTTGACTAATAAAGGCTGTTTAAAATTTAAAAAAGAATTGTTGTCAGGTGTAAGAAATCAGGATAGAGTTCAATGAGAGTCCAGTTGGTCCAAATCTGTAGAACACAGAGGTTGTAGGAACAGACTATGGTTTTGGGGGGGGGAAACACAAATAGCACCATTAAGCTACAATGCAATTCAATTGGTTTTAGCTTCATATGTTGTATGGATCCAGCCTCTGTGTCTCATAAACTGTTTAATGTGTCAGTTGTGCTTTGGTCAGTAAACCCCAAATAAAACAAACTTTTGATTTGCATGGTATGTGAACCCAGAGTGATGGGCCTTGTCGTTGGCCAGTTGCATCATTATTAACTCACTCTGCCTTTGTAACCTGCAGCGCACAATTTCTTTTCCGTCACATTTTGCTTAAGTTCCAGTCCCTTTTCTCAAGAATGCCATTCCTTGGTGCTTTGTGCAGTGCTTTGGAAGGTGGGGGACTCTCCTTCAGCCTGTTTTGTTGTCATTGTGGATAACCCGTTGCCAGGACAGCAGCGGGCTGCATAAAGACCAAAACGGGTTGGTTGGGAGAGGAGTGGGGGAAGAAGAGGAAATATGCATTCACAAGCCGACTTTGATCTGCCGGCCATGAACCACTAAGCAGTTAGGTGAGCCATAGACTCTTGTGTCCAGGAACAGCATGACCCCTTATATTGTGCAAGCAGCTTGACCGGTTGGCTGGTTTCCTGCTTCTTGCATCCTCTGCATCAAAGCGTCCTGCTCACTGACCCGCTTTGCCTGCAGTGGTGTTTGGTTCCTGTCCCCCATGGCTAGCAGAAAAGGTGCCTTGAGAACATCAGTTGGCTGGTAGCAGAAGCTGTGATCATTAAAGCTTCACAACTGGGATGCAACAGGGCAGGGTTGGTGTTGGGACCCAGCTTTCCTAAACAGCATTTGGAATTTTATTTATTTATTTATTTGTTTGTTTTATTTGTTTGTCAAACATGTACCAGATAACAAGTATAGGTGTGAACATAAACATGAACAAAGGGTGTAAATCCAGGTAAATGGGGACAGTAGGACAGAGACGGAAGGCATGCTGGTGTGCTTATTGCATGCCCCCTTTAAGGACCTCTTGGGAATGGGGTGAGGTCCACGGTAGGCAGTTTGAGGTTGAAGTTCTGAAGGGTTGAGTCTGTAACAATGGTGTTACAGCATTCCAGGCATTGACCACTCTGTTGCTGAAGTCCTATTTTCTGCAGTTGAGTTTGGAGCAATTTACGTTGAGCTTGTATCGGTTATTTGGGCTTGGTTTTTTTGTTTTTGAATTTGGGGGGGAGATGTTTGCCCCTTGGGCCTGCTGGGTTTTTTTTTATGCATGCATCATTAATCAGAGCTTGTCCTGGATTTTGTGAAAGATGGTTGTTGATGTTCTAAAGGCTGTTTTAGTTCCTTGCTTTGTAAGACAGGGGTGTCAAACTCATGTCATCACGGTGGTGTCACATGATGTATTGGGACTTTTTTACCCTTTGCTGCGCAGGGGAATGGTCAGCACATGATGCTTGCGGGCTGGGAGTTTGATAGCCCTGTTGTAAGAGGAGAGAATCAATAGCAATAGCAACAGCACTTAGACTTATATATTGCTTCACAGTGCTTTACAGCCTTCTCTAAGCGGCTTACAGAGTCAGCCTGTTGCCCCCAACAATCTGGGTCCTCATTTTGTGGACATCGGAAGAATGGAAGGCTGAGTCAATCCTGAACCAGTGAGAATCGAATTGCTGAACTGCTGGCAGCCAGCAGTCAGCAGAAGTAGTCTGCAGTACTGCATTCTAACCACTACGCCACCAAAACTTTCCCTCTATAGTTTATTTGGTTATAGAGAGCAGGAAAGTGGCAGTCAGTCTTCTGCTGAAATAAACCATTTGAAAGAAACATATTTTAGGTTTACCATGGCAATTCAAGGAAGAGAAGCTACACTGAGGAAAAAGAAAGAGAGATTGATCCAAGCAGGGAAGAAGGCCAAGTCCTTAGCATCTGCCCTTATGGTGCTAAGCTTCTGGATTGTGGCTCGGCTTCAGGCCTCATAGATATACAGTCATCTCAGTGGTCTGTTGTTGATTCTAGTGAGAAGAAGAAGGCTTTTGCTTTTTGGCAGCCAGGACAGTGAGTGAACAGGGTGGCATGGTCAGATCAGAAGGCCAGTGTGACCTCAAAAAGATATCTTCCCAAGGTTCCTCTGAAAAGCTACAGATACATTGATGATCTACTCTAATCTTGATTGTATATTCTGGCCTTGCTAAACAGGATGGTCTGTGGATCTCTATGTTGGGAATGCTGGGAGTGCAGTCCCAAGACGGCCATTTGGAAGACATCAGACAGAGATTATGTCTGCAATTTGACAGACTGTGGTGGATAGCTGGTGAGCAGACTTCTTTTGACAGTCTGCAAGTTGAACCAGCTCATTCTGTGCGCATGCAAATATGAGACAGAGGCTTGGTTCACAGAATGCAGTTGCAGTACATGCTATGTTAGGCCCATGAGTTTTTCTTGCATAGGTAGCCCATTTGCTGGGGAATAGGATCAATGTTATCTTTTTTTTGTCCTTTGATGTGGTTGCAGTAGAACTCTGTTTTCTTACTCTTTGTTTGTGTGTTTGTGTGTATGTGTGTGTGTGTGTGTGTACAAAAGGTGGGCAAAAACTTTAAATCTTGGCATCATCCTGGTGGTGTCACATTGCTTAGAATGCAGTATTTTAGGATAGTTCTGCCAACTGCCAGCAGTTCGATCCCAACCAGCTCAAGGTTGACTCAGCCTTCCATCCTTCTGAGGTGGGTAAAATGAGGACCCAGATTGTTGGGGGCAATAAGCTGACTCTGTAAGCCACTTAAGGAGAGCTGTGAAGCATTATGAAGCAGTATATAAGTCTAGGTGCTATTGCTATTGCTATCTTAAGAATGATCTATGCTCTGGTTAATGGGAGGAAAATCTTTTAAAGTGTGCTTAATGCATTATGTCATCCAGGTTCACACAATCCACTGAGTAATACATAGATGACCAGGCTGAACCCGAGCAAGGGGTCAAATGCATCATCAGTCATGAGTGCCTTTGAACCCACAGGAGATCTAAGTCCAGCCCATTGTGAATTCCTCATCTACTGCCAAATTGTTTTTACTGTTAATAGTTCAGATTCTTTTCGAGAGCTGAATAAAATCTTTATACCCATTTGAACTGCCTGGATCTCCTGATTTCTCTGGGGCTTGATAATAATTATGAGTTTGTGTTTTAGTATGCACTGTGACACAAGTGTTACAGGATGCAGTGGCTTGGTGGCTAAGACGCTGAGCTTGTCAATCAGAAAGGTCATTAGTTCGGCAGTTCAAATCCCTAGTGCCGTGCAACAGAGTGAGCTCCTGTTACGTGTCCCAGCTTCTGCCAACCCAGCAGTTCGAAAGCATGTAAAAATGCTAGGAAGGTAACAGCGTTTTGTGTGCCTTCGGCACTTAGTCATGCTGGCCACTTGACCACGGACACGTCTTTGGACAGTGCTGGCTCTTCGCCTTTGTAATGGAGATGAGCACCTCCCCCTAGAGCCGGAAACAAGTAGCACGTATGTGCGAGGGACTCTTTACCTTATGCACTGTGAACTCTGTTAGGGATAACATTGTTTACCCTAACTGGTTTAGGTAAAATAATAAATATGTTATCATGGTTTGTTAGTTAAAGTGTCTGTGACTTTAACTGTAAGAATGTAATTAAGGGAGTGGTTGTAAAAGCACCATAAAAGAAGCAAGGCACAGCAGCTTGCTCTCTCTGGCTTGATGATCCCTAATTACTGGATAGACTGAAGACTGCGTTTTTCCCCCTACTGGAACGGGAGAGAGAAAGGACTGTTGATTTATCAACGGTGAGAGGACTGATTTATTGTAAGTGAACTGACATTGGATATTCTACACGGACTTTGCTAATTGAATATCCTTGAATGGACTGACTAAAACGATACATGACTAATGGACTGTCATTTTGACTATGCTATAAAACTCTAAATGGAATAAACTATATTTTTGATAACACAAGCGTATCTGTTATTTTTACTGTATGTTAACTAACATACAAACTTATCTCACACATTTATCTGTATGCCTATCTGACTAACGCTGCACATTCTGTTTAGCTTGTCTCCTTAACCCTGGTTGGGGAACCCAGGCTTAACAAACTCAACCATTTATGGTATAACCAAACCATGATTTAGTATAAATACAATCATCATCTAGCCCACAGGATGATGATTTATGGCTGTTCATTTACGTTTGTCTTAAATATTTATTTAGAGTGGAGTAGAGGGAGCAAATTTTCCTGTGGGTAGTAATACAGCAGAATAGACTTAACTTCTCTTCTGCTTCCTGTGGCCCCTGAATTTCACCCTTAGGAAAATTGTTATATCCCTTAAAAATAAACAGTCCTTTGGCCATGGGTGTTGTTTCTCTTGGAAGAAGTTTAGGAACACAGAAAGCCACAGGGTAAAAATACAATCGCCCACTGGGCTACAGCCATTGAATTTAAAAGTTTGTAAACTTTTCTCTACTTGGATCCATTTTTTCCTCTCTGGCAGGAAAACCCAACCCACCCTGTAGGAACCAAAAGAAGCTTCTCTTGGGTCAATATGAAGGATTATTCAGCCTATTCATGCTTTTAAATCCTTGTTCTCTTTGATGACCTTTAGGTCAGCTAGGAAAGGTATGTCCATTTCCATGTTGGTAGTTGATGGTGAGCACATTTGAGAAGGACAGTGCTAGGGAAACCGGGAGTCCATGAGGAGGCAACAACTTTTACAAGGAACATATAAAACTTTCCTTCACTACTTCCCAGAATTGGCACAGTTTGAATCCAAAATCCATTTAGAAAGCATGAGTTTAAGTGTTTACATGGTCTATCAGGACATCCTGAACTACCCAATTATGGGACGGAACATACTGCTTCCGCTTTCACTTTTCAGCCCCAATCTGGGAGCCTTCGCAGGCAGTTTCTTCCACAACAAACTATTTTGTGCTAAATTTAAATTTACCAAAAAAGAAATAAAGGGAAATAGCTATACTAGTCTCTATACTAACCTTTATTTCTTTATTTCTGCGTGCAGAAACGGCTTTCTGTCAATCTACTGTATGCCTCCTGTAGGCTTGCTATTGGTTGCTTTCCTGCATACTTCATTGGCTTAATTAATGCTCTTGCTAGATCTTATATGTGAGGCTGATTTTAACTGTGTTATTGTAATGTAAGTACTGATGAGTCAGTACAAAATGCTTGCAAACACCTCTGTTCATCTTTGGGCTGTGTTCAGCGGTGGACTCCTGGGGGTTCGCAGGGGCTCAAGGGAGCTCCTAGCTAAGATTCTGTGCAATTCAAAGAACCTCCAAATCCCCTGGCTGGCCCTTCCTCTCCCACCCCTCCCCTCCCCTCCCAGGAGTCCCCATGTGCCCCGTTTTGGATGCATGTAAGTGCAGGGCACGCATGGAGCAGAGGTGGCAATCCAGCGAGTTCTGACCAGTTCTGTAAAGCGGAAGAGCCAGCACTCTCTAAAGACGTCTCCGTGGTCATGTGGCCGGTATAACTAAAGGCCAAAGGCGCACGGAATGCTGTTACTTTCCCACCCAAGTAGTCCCTATTTTTCTACTTGCATTTTTACGTGCTTTCGAACTGCTAGGTTGGCAGAAGCTGGGACAAGGAACGGGAGCTTACTCCGTGACATGGTGCTAGGGATTCGAGCCACCGAACGGGCGAACCTTTCTGATCGACAAGCTCAGCGTCTTAGCTGCTGAGCCACTGCGTCCTGTTCAGTTGCTAGATTTTAGCAAATAGGCTGCTTTTCTTCACCTCTTTCTGGCCATCCCCAGGGAAACAGGTTGAGTCCTCAGGGCCAGACTGCAGCTTTGCTTTTCTGCCCTAATCCTTAGCCCAAGAGGAGGAGTTTCATTATCAGGAAGAGAACCAAAGAGCCTTCTGGCTTGGGCAAGTTGACAAATTGCAGAACTGGCCCGGCACCAGTGGTGTTGCATCATGGGGACGTTTCCGCTGTCTGCTTGTCCTACTGTTCCAGGGTGCCGTCCAATTGTGCAGGACACTACACTAAATGACGTTGATACCTGCCCACTCCAACTGAGCCACAAGCCCTGTCTCTTTGTTTCCAGGTTTTGATGACTAGAAAGCATGGCACAGAGACAGTTTTTAATTTTAGTGGACACCGTTTATGCTGCCTGGTAATTCTTCAGACTGCAGTCACGTGATGTCTGGTACATTGAGACCTTGAAGTCTGATGGAGGTTGGTGCGTCGTGATTCATTCATTCAAGAGTTGTGTAGTAGTGAGAAAAGGAGCTTGTACAAAGAATTTTTTAAAAGCTCTCCTGGGTGGAATATTGTGTGCTGATGTAAGGCATAAATGGTAGGGAATGGAGGTCTGCTTGTTAGTTGCTCAGGTAATGGGAGGTAATTGGTAATCAGGTAATTGCCCTGCATGGGAGGGGGGGGATGTTTTCTATGACTTTCTCAAAACAATTTCCCATACAATACACAGTGCACCCCTGACTGTGAGTGACAAGGTCTCAATGAAATACCCTCAAGGCTGGACTGCTGATATTGTAGGAGCACTCTGGATGTCCTTCAAACCTTGGAAGACCAAGGATTTCTACCGCAGCAGAGATAAGAGCCACTGTTTTTGTCTTTGTCCCTTATTGTTTATTCTTCAAGGCCTAGAGAGGCAAGAGAGAAAGGGTATAGAGCAACTTTCTTCAAGGCCTAGAGAGGCAAGGGAGAAAGGGTGTAGAGCAACTTTCTTCAAGGCCTAGAGAGGCAAGGGAGAAAGGGTGTAGAGCAACTTTCTTCAAGGCCTAGAGAGGCAAGGGAGAAAGGGTGTAGAGTAACCTTCTTCAAGGCCTAGAGAGGCAAGGGAGAAAGGGTATAGAGCAACTTTCTTCAAGGCCTAGAGAGGCAAGGGAGAAAGGGTATAGAGCAACTTTCTTCAAGGCCTAGAGAGGCAAGGGAGAAAGGGTGTAGAGTAACCTTCTTCAAGGCCTAGAGAGGCAAGGGAGAAAGGGTGTAGAGCAACTTTCTTCAAGGCCTAGAGAGGCAAGGGAGAAAGGGTGTAGAGCAACTTTCTTCAAGGCCTAGAGAGGCAAGGGAGAAAGGGTGTAGAGCAACTTTCTTCAAGGCCTAGAGAGGCAAGGGAGAAAGGGTGTAGAGTAACCTTCTTCAAGGGTTGGCGAGGCAAGCAGACAATGTGGTCTAAAGTAGGGAGAAACCCGGTGGAACCTGGGCAAAATGGATACCAGATGTTGTGCTTGCTGTTGGTCTTCAGGGAAGCCACTTTCTGGGGAAGATGGAGGATCTCTTCTATTTTCTAAAGAGGAGGAGGGTGGCCTTTGGTTAGAACCAGAAGGCATCCTGTGAGTGATGAGAGGTGAGGCCATAGTCTAAATTAGTCACTAGGGGCCTCTCCTGCGTTACAAGGTAGCTGGGCTTGTGGTTCTTTCTTAGGATGCTTTCAACAGTGGATCATCGGAAGCTGCCTGGAAAGGGTGCAATGCGATGAAAAACAAATACAAGGGAGTGCCTATCTGTGGCTTTCACATTTCCTCTGCCAGACAATACAAGCATTGTTTTGAGCCCTGCTCTTGTATGCACAGGCTTTCCATGAGGAGATGTTTGTCATTGCCGACAAAGGCTGGGCCACACAAGGCTTTGGTCTCTTTTACAGGAATCTTCCTGCGCTTCTCAATTTCTTTGGCTTCCTTCTTGGCAGGCAACTTGCTGCATGGCGTATTACTTAGAATGGCTTTGTATATGTCCTGAAAAACGCTGGAGTTCCCTGCGTTGTTGCCCTTGACTTCTGGTGCTGTGTGCAGGGTCACTGCTGCTTTGAATTAGTTTTTTAAGTGCTGTATCTGGCAGTTTCTTTTGGAAACAAATCCCGATGGTTGGTTCTGCCCTGAATGGCAGATTAGGCTAAAACAGGCCTGGAGAGGTTTGTGGCCCAATGCTGTGCAGGGAATTAATGCAGCTTTTATTTTAATACGTTTTGTGAGCCAGTCAGAGTGGATTTGATTTAAATCGAGTCGGCTCAAATGCTGATTTAAATCACTCGTAAATTGGCTTGGTTTAAATCAACTCAATTTAAATCATAATTTTAAAAGAGCAACTGCCTTCTCTGCTGTGAAATTGTGTGAATGCATCCATGTAGTGCGTGTTATCTCAGCTTGCGAAACTTGGATTCATTGAGTGAGTTTACCAAAAATGTAAATCTTGCACAATATACAGCCTCATGCCACATAACTAAGGTCCATTTCATGCTGAATAAACGAAATTATTTGTGTATCTTAAATAGAAAACTATCTTTAGATAGATTTTTTTTATTCTGAAAGTATTTCTGATTTAAAGTTTAAAAAATCTGGGTTTTTTTTTTAAAAAACCATCAATTTTTATCCACCAGTCTGTGACGATAAATTAGATTTTGGACTGCGCAGAAATGGACAGGCTGACCTTAGAGTTAAAAGATAGAAATGAAACGGAGTACTATCTGGTCTGGGACAGCTGGTATATCTGGTTAGATCTAATAGACATAAAAATAACATAATAATTAGTATATGAGTATGAATGTTGATGATGCTGTAACATTGTTGGAAATGTAAATGTGTTTTTAAACTGTTGGGAAATGTTTAATAAAATTTATTTTTTAAAAAAGAGTTATTTAAAATAAGTTTGGGGAGAGGCCCTAATTCAGGCGTGTCAAACTCAAGGCCCATGGGCCAGATCTGGGCCATGATGTGGTTTGATCTGGCCTGTGGGGCCATCCTGGTCTACCCAATACAAAGAGGAAAGATCAGGCCAGCATGGCTTCAGCCCGGTCTACCCAATGCGAAGAGGAAACATGACAGCAGTTTGGAGAGTGGTGTCAAGATGGCCACGCCCACTCAGTTGGCCATGCCCACTCAGTTGGCCACACCCACCCAGTGCCCCCTCCTCCAGGTCAACCACAGCCCTGATGTGGCCCTCAATGAAATTTAGTTTGATACCCCTGCCCTAATTCATTCCGGTACATTCCAACATTTGGGTAATACAGACGGGCAGAGTTTCAAACGAAGTTCAGGGTTGAACACTAGTACCTGTTCTGTTTTCAAAGATTGCTTGCCTTACATGGTGCTCCGAAGCATTCTTGCAAGTAATAAGGTGACCAACTTTTTGACAGTGAAAAGGAGGACACAAATAAATGGAAGAAAAAGAACAAAGCCTCTTGCGCGTGGCACACTCACTCAAAACAATTCTCCTGTGTGGAGTGCATGCGTCTCATAATCGCGTCTCGCCGCATTGTACCGAGCCTTGACGAATCGCCATGTCAAATACAAATACGTTACATCACACACAGCGGATCGGATCGGCATCGATCAAATATGGAGGTTTACAGATTAGTCTTCAAATATCAAAAAGGAGGACATGTAGGAGGACACTTTTCGAGAGAGGACAGAACTTACCTAAGGAAGACTGTCCTCCTTAAAGGAGGACAGTTGGTCACCTTAAAGTAATAAAGATTTGTTGGTGCTTTTATTTGTCATATGACAGGAACTCATTAATTTGCTTAATTAATGAAGCTAAAATAAATTAAATGCCAAAAAAGGTTTGGCTTTTTGTGTCCGTGGGTATTGTATTGATTTACCTCTTGAGGCCTGGATACTCCAGAAGACATTTACTGATGCCCATCCCTTAGATGAGAAGTCCCCAACTCCCAGGCCATGGATGGATACTGGGCCACGGCCTGTTAGGAATTGGCACACAAATGAGCGAAGCTTCATCTGTGCCTATGTGTTCTGACCAAGGCTTGTTGAGACACTGACAAACACACGTTAGTCCCAGAACCCTTTTTTCTTGATTTCAACAGCTGTGGATTTTAGTCATTCTCAGCCTGTAATGAGTCTGAAACAGTTTGTAAAGAGTCTCATGGAGCTTTGCTGAAGTCCTTTGGGATAAGTCTGATAAGCACGCACCTTTATCTTCCTTGAAATGCTGTCAATGACTAAATTTCCAATTAGTTATACAAGGCCAAATGGAGCACAAATTCAACACGGAGTTTCAGTTTTCAAACTGACCAGTATGAACAAAGTTGCTTCCTGCAAAGGTTCCTGTCCCTTTGCTCCTCTTTTACGTCTCATGGGACGGCCAATCACCTCCAAGCCTTACTCCAGAGTCGCCCCTTTTGTCTTAACTGCTCTTGCCTTCTGGCAGCTCTGTGCATGCACGTACTGGGAACAGGGTCCCCTTGTTCCTCTGCCTCACTGCTGTCAGATTCTGGAGGCTCCGGAGTCGGCACATAATTCTCAGATGGCCCTGGTGCCATCTCTGTGTCAGACGCAGATTCCTCATGTGAGTCCTCCCCAGACTTCCAGACTGGCCCGTGTTCTAGGTGATGTCTGAAGAGGCCCATACTGGTTTACTCCAGAAAAGGCATGTAAATATGTTTTGTGGTTCAGTAACTTTTGATAGCTAAGCTTAATTTGTATTCGGATTAAAAACTAAAAGAAATCTGCTATAGATTGTAATGATAACAATCTGCTAAAATGAATTCTACCAGTACACAGATGTTCTCAGATTTGTCGTGGTATGCTCCAAAATTTTCAGAAATCTGCAAAAGGAAGGGTCAGCAGAGATCCCTTCAGATTTGTTTTAAAAGTTGGGATATTTGCTCCTTTATCTTTCCATCTCCATCTCTCCCTTTATTTTTCTCTCTATGTTGGCTACTTATGCAAGTTTAATGTAAAGATTTAAAGCCATTGGTGAATGTTAACACAAGGAGATTTTTTTTTGCAAGAAAAGCAGGTTTTGCTTTAAAAGGAAACCATAAAACAGCATCTGGTGAACTGGGATATTATGGCAGATTTAGAATGCACCCCCTAATCTGGGTGGGAGATGTTATACTCACATTTATTGGCAGTGATTTGGTAGCCCTATTTTAAAAATTGAAATCACTTACTATAGGAGAAATATGTACATAACCAGATAAAATCTGTATTATATCTAAAAGATTCATGCTGATTTGATTTTGTCCTTTACTTTTGCTCTATGGAATGTCTCAGGAAATCTAGACTGAAATATTGGATTAAGTAGTTATTTAGTGCGCGCCTTGATCTGATTATGGAAATGCTGACTGACAGATACAAAGAGTCTGTGGAGGTCCTGAAAGATATATCTTGTATTTTGAATCTTAACATGTGGTTTATAATTGAACTCATTTTTCTCCTTGTATAATGTTAGTTATTCTGGTTTTAGCATGACATAATGTACAAACCCAAGCATTGTCATTTGTAGATTATGATTTATGGAGTCTTGTAATGGGTGAATAAAGCTACAGTACTGTGACTTCTTCAAGAAACTATGGGTAGGTGAAATCAGCCAAGGAATCTTATACAGAACATAGAATGTGGTAGGATTCAATTTTTTTTACTATCGTTTCTGTGAGCGTGGCTTGGTGGGTGTGGCAGGGGAAGGATACTGCAAAATCCCCATTCCCTCCCCACCCCACTAACCTGCTTTCCAGCTCCATTCTCCTGTGCAGGGCAACCAAAGGAGACCCAGCCAATCAGCTGGGACTCGGGAGGCGGAGAATAGATGGGGGTGGGGCCAGTCAGAGGTGGGATTTGCTGGTTCTCCGAACTACTCAAAATTTCTGCTACCGCTTCTCCAGAACCAGTCAGAACCTGCTGAATACCACCTCTGATGCCTGGAACAGATCTTGGGGGTCTTCTTGTCCCTGCTCAGGCAGGAGACCCTACATCATTTCTGACAGATGGCAGTCCAGTCTCTTCTTGAAAACCTCCAGTGATGGAACACCCACAACTTCCGGCAGTATTGTAAGTTGTTCTACTAATTAATTGTTCTCACTGTCTGGAAATTCACTGTCTTAGTTCTAGGTTGGATCTCTCCTTAATGATCTTCCACCCATTACTTCTTGTTCTGCCCTCAGCGGTTTTGTTGGATGGGTTGTTCCCTTCTCTGTGACAGCCACTCAAGTACCAGAAGACTGCTATCATACCATCCCTAGTCCTTCTCTTCCTTAGATTAGATTGTTAGACTATCTTCTCTTTCTTTTGATGGGAAGAGAAAAGGTTAGAGAAGGAGGTGATTAGCTTTGATCATTACTTTCCTGAAAAAATAGAGTTCAATGGAGCCAGAGGTGGTATTCAGCAGGTTCTGACCAGTTCTGGAGGACCAGGAGTTGAAATTTTGAGTAGTTCAGAGAACCGGCCAAGACCACCTCTGACTGGCCCCACTAACCCCATCTATTCTCTGCCTCCCATTGAGTTCCAGCTGACCGGCTGGGTCTTCTTTGGTTGCCCTGCACAGGAGAACGGAGCTGGAAAGCAGGTTTGTGGGGTGGGGAGGGAATGGAGATTTTGCAATATTCTTCCCCTGCCACACCCACCAAGCTACGCCCACCCACCAAGCCACGCCCACAGAACTGGTAGTAAAAAAATTGAATCCCACCACTGAATGGAGCTGTCTCTTAGGAATGTCCTGGTACATAATGCAAGGTTTGTCCTTGTGCTCTAAACAAATTGGTGCAATATTCATAATTTCTTGGAGAACTAAGAAGCAGCGAGTGTGCCTTTAGTTATGGGAAGGAAATGTAGAAAACCAACCTAGTTAAGGAAGAAATTCTCCATTGCTTTCTGAGGGCCACTATTTTGGAGATTCAACCTCAGACAAGATCATCCTGTCTGTTGTCTGTGGAGATTCTCAGTCTTGCAGGTCATGGTTGTCTTTCTGGTTTTTCCTTGAAGACGTTTCGCTTCTGATCCTGAAGAAGCTTCTTGGATGAGAAGTGAAATGTTCTTCAAGGAACAACCAGAAAGGCCAGTTGCCTCTTGAAAAAGCACCTCTGGGACATCCTGTCTGTTTCTTTACCTTCTTTAAAGTTCTTCTGCTGAAAGTTGCTAACAAAAAAAACAGATTACTGGTCTCTTCTGGTGCTTGGTAATTTCCATCCTGTCTGTTCTCTTGTTTGTATTTTAAGAACAGGATTAGGAAACCAGTGCACTTCTGATGACTATGACATCTATAATCCTCTCTCATTGGCCTGGGTGACCTGGGCTGAGTTGAACTGGGAAGAGCAAGCTACTTATCTGGGGTTTTAGAGGATTTGTACCAGTTGATTCTACTGGAGCTGCTGGAGAGTACATGAAGGAGTGGCGGCAAGAAAAACAGAGGTGCACAATCTGCAATCAGTCCATGCACAGGATAGCTGGATTCATGTAATCTATGTCTGAGTTGAAATATGGATTTTTGCTCCATGCATACAATTCAATTCTTTTGCTCTAGACCAGGGGTGTCAAACTCAATTTCATTGAGGGCCTGCATCAGATTTGTGTTTGACCTCGGGGGGCATGGGGGCATGGCCAGGATGGGGCGTCGCCAGCTTGATGTCACTTGTGTTAGGGGCGCCTGTGGTGGCCTGAGTTCCCTGTCAGTGAAAACAGGCTCCTGAGTTCCGTTTTCGGCTGGGATGGCCTCCTGCAGCCCTCTGCCAGTGAAAAAGGAGTTCTGTTTTTGCTGGCAGAGGTACCACAGTCCAATCCTTCTCTGTTTCCAGGGCAGCCCCACGGGCCAGATCTAAGCATCCTGTGGGCCGGATCCGGTCCGTGGGCCTTGAGTTTGACACCCTTAGTTCAGACCAGCTGCAGCTAATGAAGGGAATCAGGGCCCTTTTCTCCCCCATAATTCACGTAACTCACGTTGCTACCTTCTCCGTTCCTCCTGGCATGCCCTAGGGTAAAGAGGGGGTGGGCCTGGGTCTTCCTCTGAATGCCCAGCTGGACTGTGCCCTTCCCCAGTTTCCTCCACAGCCACTGGAGCCACACTCCCACTGCCTGTCAGCTGCTTGACCCTCCCCTCGGAATCAGATTCCAACAGGGGCATGACAGGGGAATCTTTGGCTCAATTGTGATCGTAAGCCAAGGACTGCTTCTAAATGAAACAGAGGCTGCTGATCTCAAAGGAGGTCTGGGTAGCCTTTCTTTGCCACAAGCCATAGTTTATAAACCGAGGTGGTTGTGTTTACACAACATGCTAAGTCATCACCAAATAAATCATGTGATAAGCCATTCTTTTTAGCCAAAGGGGGAAATGAGTTGAGCTTGAGATGAGTCTAATAAAACACAAGCAGAGGTTTAAGTTCACATTTAGCAGGACATAAGCTATATTTCAAAAGCGTGCCAGCCGAGTGCATGTTTCAGAAGGAAGATTGTCCAAGTTTATAGTTGTTTATTTGGGAATAGTGAAGATAGTGGCGAATAACACACAAACCTAAGGTTTGGGAGAGTTTCCGAATAAACAAATGCATTATTTATAGCATTTGCCTCATTTGCTGCTAGTTTAAATTGCTCCCACTCCACAACAAAGGAGAAAAAAAATAGTTGACTCGTGTTACCATTCTTAAAAGAAGCTTGCAAACACTTTCATTATTTAATGCCATACCCTCCATGTTTTTCAGGGGAAATGTGGGACACTTGCATAGCAGCTTTCCTCTAACCCCAAATCTTGTTGAAGACCTTTCCAGTTGCTCTTCTCCTTCAAGAGGATCTTCAAAGCAAACAGATTAACAGATTAGCAGGGTTGGAAGGGAGCTTGTAGGTCATCTAGTCCAAACCTCCCGCAAAAGCAGGAGACCCTACACCATTTCTGACAGATGGCAGTCCAGCCTTTTCTTGAAAGCTTCCAGTGATGAAGCTCCCACAACTTCTGAAGGCAACTTCTGTTCCATGGGTTGATCATTCCCACTGCCAGAAAACTTATCCTTATTTCTTTGATCAGTTTCCATGCATTTATTCTGGACCCCCACCAGTTGAAACTCTTTGGCCGAAGGGATCAGAAGCAGGCCCTTGAATTTTTTTTCTTATCTCTATTGGGCATCATTTATTTTATTCTTGAATAAAATAAAATATCTGTATTGGGCATCATTTATTTTAAAATTAAATTGAAAAAGCCAGAAAGGACCAAGTGGTGTTGGTAGGGGAATGAGCTCCAGTGAAGTGCTTTTCGAAGGCTGAACGAACCAAAATTCTTGGGCAAACCTCAAAGCCAAACCCTACGTTATAGTTATCTTGTGAAGCCCAAGTTTTGATTGCCATTTTTTTCTTCTTCTTCCGTGCTATTGTTCTCCTTAGAGCTGTCCAGATCGTCCAGAGAGTGGGTGGAGCTTCAGTCTCTGCTGTTGTAGGCTGAGCTTAATTTCTGAGGAACGCTCCACCTTCCATCATGTGGCTTGCCATCGCGTTCCCCAGTTTATGCTCACCAAGGGTTCTCACCTCCCTCCTCTGGTGGAGCAAGGCGTCGATCAACAAGGGCTGCCTCCTCAAGGAGCCACCAAGACTCACCGTCACCACAGACGCCAGTCTGTCCGGATGGGGCGCCCACCTTCTTTCCCTTACAGCTCAGGGCAGATGGTCATCGACAGAGAGGCTGTGCAATATAAACTGGTTAGAGCTTCGCGCCATCCACCTGGCCCTCCGCAGCTTCCTCCCTCAGCTTCAGGGCCGCCACGTCCTCATTCTCACCGACAATATAACAGCAAAGGCTCATGTCAACAGGCAGGGGGGCACTCAGTCCTCAAGCCTAATGAGGGAGACCGAGCGCCTCTGTCGGTGGGCAGAGTCTCACCTCCTCTCACTCAGAGCAGACCACATTTCAGGCATCGACAACACCCAAGCAGTTTGGTTGAGCAGGGCCACCATAGACCAGGCGGAGTGGCGCCTCCACCCAGCCCTGTTCAGGAAGGCGACAGCAATATTCGGCCTGCCAGTGGTAGACCTGTTTGCCTCCTCCCTCAATACCCAACTTCCACGGTTCATCTCCAGATTCCCGTCCCTAGGGGTGGAGAACCACAATGCCCTTTGATGCCCGTGGCCCTCGGGCCTTCTTTACGCCTTCCCCCCACTGGCACTGGTGCCCAGAGTACTACAAAAGGTCCTCCACGAGAGGGCGTAATTGCTTCTGGTAGCTCCTTATTGGCCCCGTCGCTCCTGGTTTGCGGACCTCCGCAGCCTATCAGTAGCCCCACCCTGGAGGATCCCAGCAGACAGGATTTCTCTGTCTCAAGGCCCCCTTCTTCACCCAGACCCCCAATGGCTACAGCTAGCCGTCTGGAGGTTGAGCGGGAACGTCTGAAGAGGGAGAATTTCTCCACTGAAGTCATTAATACCATCTTAGCAGCCAGGCGTCCCTCCACCAGAAGGATTTACGACGCCACTTGGAACAATTTCCGCAAATGGGGTGCCAATCTCCGCATTGACCCAACAAACCCATCTGTGGCCCAAATCCTCGACTTTCTCCAGGAGGGTCTCGGTAAGGGACTGTCCCCCAACACACTAAGGCATCAGGTAGCAGCCCTATCCACCGTAATTTCCTGCGAGGGTGTTAGTTCCCTCTCTCACCATCCCCGCATCTGTGCATTTCTGAAAGGGGCCTCAAACTTATGACCACCATCCCTTCACCGGTACCTAACATGGGATCTCAACAGAGTCCTGACTTCCCTCACTAAGCTACCCTTTGAACCCCTAAGAGAAGTCTCTCTCCAGTTCCTATCCTACAAAGTAGTCTTCCTAGTGGCGATTACATCAGCCCGGAGGATTTCAGAGATCGCTGCTCTGTCAGTCAGGAAAGACCTGTGCGTCTTCCATCCTGACCGGGTGGTCCTCCGACTTGACCCTCCGACTTGACCCTCTGACTTGACCTTTCTACCTAAAATTAACTCGGTTTTCCACAGGGCTCAAGAGCTTATCCTCCCCAATTTTTGCCCCAGGCCAACTCGTGAAAGAGAGAGACTATGGCACACCTTAGACATCAGACGGGCCTTGCGGATATATATTAAGTGGACTCAGACCTTCCGTAAATCCGAGGCCCTGTTTATTTCCTTTCAACCAAGGTCACAGGGGCTCAAGGTACCCTCAACCAATAGGCCGTTGGATAAGGGCGGCCATTTCTAGGGCATACCAGGCCCAGGCCCTCCAAGTGCCCAGGGGTATCACAGCTCACTCCACCAGGAGTGCGGCGACATCAGCTGCCTGGGCTACCCAGGCCCCTATACTTGACATTTGCCGGGCAGCAACGTGGGCCTCCCCATCGCCTTTCATTAGGCACTACAGAATTGATAGGTATGCCGCTGCGGAGGCTTCCTTCAGTAGAAGGGTCCTTCAGAGGGTGCTCAGGGATCCCGAGGACTCAACAGACCAGACGGTGTCCCTCCCGTAGGACAGGCCCCAGGTTTGGTATGTCCCACTCTCTGGACGATCCAAACAGCTCTAAGGAGAATGGGCGTTGGTTCTTACCTGACACGCCATTTCTCTTGAGCTGAGAGGATCGTCCAGCCCCTCCCTTTTCCTTTCACCGTCTGGCGGGGTCTTGTTTCGGCCAATGCACTTTAAGTCCAGCAAGAGGACAGCACGAATGCCTGTTTTTCTCCTCTCGTCTTCGCATAAACTGGCGAACGCGATGGGAAGCCACGTGATGGAAGGTGGAGCGTTCCTCAGAAATTAAGCTCAGCCTACAACAGCAGAGACTGAAGCTCCACCCACTCTCTGGACGATCCTCTCAGCTCAAGAGAAATGGCATGTCAGGTAAGAACCAACGCCCATTCTCCAGCTAATTGAAGAATGCTGACTCTCTATTTGGTAAAGTTCGGCATGCTTTTCATGGAAAGAGGAGGACAGTTTGGAAAGGAAGGTGTGATTCTTTAGGATCCCATCCAGATGTCTCCCTTTGACAAAAGCTTGAGGCAATGGCAAAATCATGGGCTTAACTGCATTATAAGGACTCTCAACACCATTTCCTAAGCAGGCCAGATGGCCTGCTGTTGTTCCTCATTCAGATCTCAGCAGGACAACCTGCTTTCCAATGCAGTGTTTGCCACTCTTTCGTTGCCTGCAAGAGGAATTAGCAGAGACAGGTTTACTGCTGTTGCTGGTCTTCAAATAGTCTCTCTCCCCCCCCCCGCCCCCCAAGTTCCTTCTAGTTATTCCTAGATGTTCAGGAGTTTGTCCTTAATTGACACAGCCGTTTAAGGGAGTGGAAGAAGAAAGAGAATGAAATATTCATCATGTAGTCTGCCACTAATTATCACTCTACCAATGTGCAATTGGGCACATGTAATACAGTTGTCTGTGGAAAAACACATGCGCTGAGCATGTGGGAATTGTATGGTCTCCCTTTCTCTCTCAGTTTCCACACTACTGTGGCACAGCTCATATTTTATGCAAGTTGCAAATGCCAGAGAAGCAAGAACATTTCAGGGAAAACATGATTTTATGTCTTGGGATATTTCATCACATTTGCAAATAAACTTCGGATGTTCTTCAGTGTGTTCCATTTTGCAATCCTTTAGCATGCTCTAAGTTTTGTTTTTTGTTTTTTTTTCTGTCCTGGGAGGGGAGGAGAGGAAGGAGAGAGACTGTTTTGGACGGTCTGTGTTACATAATTAGGAATTTGGTTGGTTTCTTGAAGGAACCAAAAGCAGAGAGATTAGTAGAGACTGAAGTAATTGCTTGACCACATGCTTTCTGGATCTTATTGCTCCAAGGCTGAAGTGAACTAATCTGGATTTAGGTTATGTTGTAAGATGTTCTCCTCCCTCACCCCCATCTGTTTAATTTCATTCATGCTATTTATTACAACCAGTCTGGGGTCCAAGAATTCTCTGTGCAACTCTAGGGCAGTGGCTTTTAATTTTGTTTTAATTTGGTTTTTAACTAAATATTTTGTATCATTGTAATGTTTTATCTGCAAATGCCTCAGAAGCATGCAAGACAATGCAAGTGTGATGGATGATATAGAAATTAGATAAACAAGCAAGCAAATTAAAAAAAAAATAGAGCGGACCTGGAAGAAGAGTGTAGTCTTTTCTTATCAGAATATTTTCCTTTATTACAAAAGTCTGATATTTTTCTACCCTTTCTGTGCTGCCTATCCATTTCATTTCCCTCTATGAGTTTTCTTTTTCCCTCTCTCCTTAATTTTTTTCATTTTTAAAAATATTAAACATAAAAATTCAATGTCTACATAAACAGTATGTTGTCTGAGTACAGTTGATTTTGAGAAATAGTAATCATAATCATAATCATAACAATAATAGTACTTGCTCATCCATTTTAATAAATCTTCTATGAAATTCATCATTCTCTTGTGCTTTTAAATTTCTAACTTATGTTTCTGCTAGTTAGCCATTAATAACACACATCCCAAGTTAAAAAGTATTCAGTTTCTTCCTTCTCCTTAATTTTTTTTTTAAACAAATTTTATTCAGTTTTTCACATTAAAAACAAAAATCTCTTTTTAGTGGACAACATATTTCCAGGTCATCACCTTTACATACAAATATGACAGCAATTATACATTCATATATGCATACTTAATTCTATTATTACCTTTTCCATTCTAAATTTTCAGTAAGGAGAGAAACAAACACATTAATTCTAGCCTCTTTCATTAATCTCAATTGAAACATCTTTTTGTTTCATTTCAATTATTTCAAATATAATCCTTTAATATTTATTTTAAAAATAAAGATAAACAATGTGTGTTTGCCTAATAATAATAATAATAATAATAACAACAACAACCAATGTCTCTCCTTGCTTTTAATAATCTATATTAACTTATTGATTTAGCTGGTTCTTTAGCCTGTCATATTCCCTTTCCATTACACATTCTTTTTATAAATTCTAGATTAATACAAATTTTAACACTTAAAAAAAAACAAGTATAGGTTTCCCCCCTTTTACTGCTTTGAGTGTGACACCTCAATGATTAAATATACCTTTATTCCCTCATCTTGATTCCCAATAAACCATTATTTTTAAGAAGTTACAATAATAATAATTACATCTTTTCAATTGGATTCTGCAGCATATTTTCCCCCCCTTGATTTTTAATAAGAGTTATCAGTATCTATATTACCCTATTTTCTAGATATTTTTAATTGCAGAAATATTTTTATTACCCCTTGTCACCCTGCAGAATCCCCTTTTTAATTCATCAACCATTATCTCTGAAAAAACAATTTCTTTTCAATATTTTACTAATTCTGTATTTCTTTATTTCATGCACTTGTTTCTTACTGCTTCTCCTCCCCCTCTTTTCCCCATATCTTTTCTCATTCCAGTTTATATCCCTCTCTTTCTTAATATCTTCCTTTCCCCTTTTCTGCTGGGTCTTTCTGCCTTTCCTGACTTCACAGGTATTCCCTCTTTTGATTGCCTTCTTAAATCTCAACTTTTTAGCCTTCCTTCTTTCCCCACTTCTTTGTAGTGTTCTTTGTGTTAACTGCTTATTTAAAATGTCTTCTTGAATCGACTCCTCCTCCTCTGAAGCTCTTTCTTCTTGTTCTTCAATCACCATTTCTATTTTTTCTAACACAGAGCAAAGTGATTCGCCTCTTTCCTGTAGTAATTCTCTCATATTTTTAAGTTCCATTTTTAATTCCCGAAGAGATATCATCATTACACACTCTTATATTTTATGATCGTTAAAGTCTACCAAAAAACCACTTTTACTTTCCTTCTTTCTTCTTTCAATTTTCTAAAGTTCTCAGTTATTCCAGCCCAGAGTCTATACCAAAAACATCAATCAATCCCACAGTCAGTCTTTCCTTGCTTTTTTTCTTTATTCTGGTTCTGCTTTCACTTTCTAAGATTCTTACTTTGTTTCAATATTTCTGTAATGTTATATCCACACAAGTTCATTCAGAAACAGGATGTTTTCCCTTTTGTTTGAGCTCAAGTTTTTGTCAAAAGGTGACACTCTTCATTATACAAAGTCTTCACCTTTTTTCCCTATTTTTTTATTTAGGGTTTTTTGAACCTCAATATTCCAGCACAGTCCAGTCTCCAATTTGTAAACTTTATTATTATTATTTTTTGATAATCTTAAGTCCAGCTTTATTTTATGCCTGTTTATTCCCAAAATATTTTAGTCCAATTTTGTTAAATCTTTAGTTCCAGCTTCTTCCTTTCCCGGTTCGAAGCCCCGCTTAGCTATCAAAAATATTTTCTTTTTTTCTCTCTGTCCCTTTGTAATTTCGCCGCTCACTTTTCTTTTCTTAAAAATTCCATGTTACCCTAATCCCGGGGTACTTTTGTTTAGTTGTATTGCCCAGTTGTCCCAGTTCAGATGTTATCCACCTCTTTCTTCCCTCCTGCACAAATCTTAATCCAGCTGAGTCGTCCTCTTCGGGGCGGCCATTTTAAACCACCGCTGCAATCGTCTTCAGGGGGAAAAAGACCAAGCCCAGGGGAGGGAGATGCGGCTCCCCTCAACCTGGCTTGTGGCTTCCCCTTACTCCGTCTCCCCTCCAAGGTAGCTTCAGCCCCTAATCATAATAATTGGGGCTCTCCAACGAAAGAGCACGGACCATAACCGCAGAGAGTTGTGATCTAGGGTCCGTCAGCGAGGAGGCTTCGCCTTCTTCTCTTCCTTCTTCTTCATTTTGAGTGTTAATCTGATAGTCATCTCGTTAGTCATTCCGAATGACAAAGTGGACTCTGCATACTTGTAGTTCTTGACTTACAATCACTTGTTTAGTGACTGTTCAAAGTTACAACGACACTGAAAAAAGGGATTTAAGGTAGTTTTTCACACTTATGACCGTTGTGGCATCCCCAATCATCATGTGATCAAAATTTAAGTGCTTGGCAACTGGCAGGTATTTATGACGGTTTCGGTATCCCAGAGTTACATGATTTTCTTTTGCAACCTTCCTGCAACCAAAGTCAATGGGAAATCCACATTTACTTGACAGCTATGTTACTAATTCAAGAACTTCAGCATTCACTTAACAAATGTAGCAAGAAAGGTTATAAAATTCTGTTGTATAAATCCTTCATGAATCCTTCCAGAAATGATCCTTCTATAAATGCCACCCCAGGAATTGGGACATAACTACCTCTTATTTCCAACTGTCAAGGCAATTCACACACACCTTTGACCTATGGTGTTAACAAAAAGCCAAAATGATCAATTAGGGAGACAATGGAGAAAAGATAACACTGCCAGAAAATAATCTGTCTGTTTCAGGAAGATGTAAATCTTAGTTAGATTACATGACTAGAGTTTTACAGCTAGTTAGATTACATTTTTATTTTATTTTTATTTGATTTATTTGATTTGATTTGTCAATCACTTACAAGATAATAGGTATAAGTATAAACATGAGTAAGAAGACAGGAAATAGGTGCAAATAAATGGGGACAATAGGACAGGGACTGGAGGCACGATGGTGCACTTATGCATGCCCCTTACAGACCTCTTAGGAATGGGGTGAGGTCAATAGTGGATAGTTTGAGGTTAAAGGAGTGGCGGGTTTGGGGATGTAACCACAGAGTCAGGTAGTGCATTCCAGGCATTGACCACTCTGTTGTTGAAATCGTACTTTCTGCAATCTGTATCTGTTGTGTGCTCTTGTATTGTTGCGGTTGAAGCTGAAGTAGTCATTGACTGGTAGGACATTGGAGCAGATAATTTTGTGTGCTGTGCTTAAGTCCAACTGTAAAAAGGCGGTGTAGTTCAAGATGATCCAAGCCCAAAATCTCAAGCCTGGTGATATAGGATATTCTGTTGGGAGCAGAGGAGCATAGCACTCTTCTCGTGAGATTTATAAGGTAATTAGAGAACTAAGAACAAAGACTTTTGCATGTATAAGAAGGACAGGACATATTTCTGTATTTTGTAGAATTTTCCTCCCATGTCTCTTGTGATGTGCTAGGAAATTCTTACCCAGCTTTAACTTTGATCAAATATAAAGTCTGCTTTCTTTGATTTGCAAGCCTCCATTTAAGTCTTTGTTTTGGTTCATTTTTGGTTTAAGTGTACTACCAGACCTTAAGGACAAAACTCATTTAATAACTGTCCTGCTTAGCAATGGAAATTTTGGGCTAAATTGTGATTATACGTCAAGGACTACCTGTATTTGTTAAAATTACTGTATAGAGTAGTTTCACACTATTCTTACTAGAAATGGAGTGGAACTGAAAATTGGATTCTTGAACTTGCTCTCCAAAAGTTTTGGGCTTTCTCTCTGAACGTCTGTTCAAGAATGTCCAATAACAACAAGACTGTGGCAATTGAAGCCAAAATTTCTGGAGAGCATCACTCCATGGTGGTCATGGGTCAACATAGCTAAGAGGCATCAGATTTCCTTTTCATGGTTTTGAATTTACTTTTCTCCCTCCTCTTATGCATTTTCACATCTCAAGCGATCAAAGCATTGTAAGGAAAAGGCTTTAAAACTCTTAGGAGAAATGTTTGAAACCTCTCTGTTCTTTGAAATGCATGCAGCAAAATAGTTCTTAGGATACTCAACTATTTTATTTTTAAGAAATCGTTTTTCTCTAGGTTATTTTCATAACATTATTTCTCATTAGTGGCAGGTATAGTGTATTAGCTCAGAACTAATTTATATGGGTTTCCTTTGCCATTTAAAAGCTTGAGAGGATGCCCTATGAAACAAAAAGATTCAACTTTGCGATCACAAGATTGATGTTTTCAGCTGTACGTTCAGTGGATAAAGGAGAGTTTTTATGCATTTGGGAGGAAAAATACTCTTCTAGATTCTTTTTTACTGGATTTTACATTTTGTCAAAATGTCTTGGAATGTGTGGCAGGCATGACAAGCGGCTTACTCAATTCCATTGTGAAGCAATCTGGAAAATGATATCATCGTAAAGCATCAAAATAGATGAGCCTCTATTTGTTTTCTTACAGGATGTTTGTTATTTATTGCAGATGAAATTGTAGATAGAACCACCAATTTTCCACCTGAGCACAGCCCCACTCCACCACCATCTCTCTTTTTTGCATATTTGTTTTGTTCCTTTCATTCTGAACTGCTTCTTTGCTAACGTGCAACTAGTTTGAAGAGTGGAAAGGAATAAACAGGCTCTCCCACTCCAGAAAGGATGACGCATGGACTGAAAAGTACTGTTGATGAATTGCAGTCAAAAGTTTTGGGGGCAAAGCAGGAAAGCCGATGATTTATGTATGCCTTCCAGATGTTTTACATGTCAATTCCTTCTGCACCAAGTTGTAAAGATTGACTTCCAAAACATACTAGAGGGCACCAGATTCACTTCATCTTGTAAGTGCTGTAAAAAAAATAAAATAAAAGGACAACATCTATGTTCTGCTCTTGGTGTTCAATTTGAAGATTTCCCCTAATTCATTAAAATTTAGATCATCAAAAAGAAAAATACCGCTCAGTGCCAAGACATCCAGGAAGTTGCATAAGATGAGTCAGAAATGTTTCCAGGACATTGCCAGTGGATCTGCATACATTGCAACCCCCCTTTTCATAGTTCTTTATTCACATGTACAGGGGATCCTCGACTTACGACCACAGTGGAGCCCAAAATTTATCTTGCTGAATGAGACATCTGTTAAATTTTGCTCCATTATTACGTGAATCAGTTATTAAGTTGGTAACATGCTTGATCAGTGAATCTGGCTTCCCCATTGACTTTGCTTCTCGGAAGGTCGCAAAAGATCATGGCCAACCTTGAAGCTGACCTGACTGAAGCTATTTTTGACCACTTCAGTGTCGCCATGCTGGAAACAAGGGATAGGGTGGTGGTGGGGTTGAGATAGAGAGGAACTGGTACGATCTTTGGAATTGAGAGAATTCCTGACTTGAATCTGTGTGTGGATTCTCCCATAGGCATGCTGGAGAACAGGCATTAGCTTAACCTGAATGTGATTTCTCAACATGGGAAAATCCACTCCCACCCTGGCAACCGTCTGGTCCGGTGTCCAGGTGGGAGGCAGAGCCAACATCTCAAAAGAAGATCATCAGGTGGCTGTCATGATGGGGGACTTCCTGGCCCGACAGGAAGAGGCGTGGCAAAGATTGATGACTCAGTCTCTGAGTAGAAAGGCAGATTCAACCCATATGTGTTACATGCTGAGAAATCATGTTCAGGTAAGCCAACGCCTATTCTCTTGGGAACCAAAGACATTTTCATACCTAGTCACAAGAAGTCAGAGTGATGTCACTGGCTGCCAGCCCCTTTGGTGATTGGACCATGTGACTGATAGTTTTCAGAAAGTGGGAAATCTTTCACTTCTAATTAGGTGAAAAGCGCAGGAAACCTTAGAATCAGTTTTCACCAGATATGTGCCAACATGATAATGCCAAATAAAGTTATTCTTTGAGGAATCTGCATGCCTCGGAGTCTTGCTTACTATGGATTTATTACTTGGAACTCTGACAGTCATCCCATGACCCCGGGACACTGCAACCATCATAAGTATGAACCAGTAGACAAGCATCTGAATTTTGATCAAGTGACCATGGGGATACTGCAATGGTTGTAAGTGTGAAAAATGGCCATGATTCACTTTTTCCAGTGGTGTTGTAACTTCAGATGGTTACTAAATCAATGGTTGTAAGAGGACTGACTACCTGTACACCTGGCATAACTTTTCAGGCTTAACTATAAGTGTAGATATGCTTGTTTGAGAATTGAGAGAAGGAATTTTAAAAGAACAGTGTCTTCCTGAATGAATGAATGAATGAATGAATGAATGAATGAATGAATGAATTCTTTATTGGCCAAGTGTGATTAGACACACAAGGAATTTGTCTTAGTGCATATACTCTCACTACATAAAAAGAAAAGATACTTTCGTCAAGAATCATCAGGTACAACACTTAATGATAGTCATAGGGTACAAATAAGCAATCAAATCATACTAGGAAACGGTCAATATAAATCGTGAAGAGACAAGCAACAAAATTACAGTCATACAGTCTGGTGTCGTATAAGAAGACACTAGAAGTCTCTTACAATGTGTTGGGTTTGCCAAGAAACCCTTTGAGTTTAAGTTGTACACACGGGCAGCAATTGCAACACCAGAAGTAAAATTAAGCAAATCTGGATTCTTCTAGTGATAGGTGGGGAGAACATAAATATAACAAAAAAATTGTTTCCAGGTGCTTCCAGTGGGCTCATTATTTCATATGGCAAAAATTGCAAGACTTCCTTTCATTCAGCAAGAGTATTTGTCTCACTTAATTTAATCAGATTAATTGTGCAGCAAAAGGATATCCGAGTAAGAAAAAAAGAAGACGATTGCCCTGCACCAAATCAATCTTGAAACCCCCTTAAAAGCAGTAAAAAAGAGAGAAAGGTATAAATAAATAAAGTAACCCTTCCCTGGTTTTGTTTCCGACATAACCTTGGATTTTTCCTTTTGAATTGACTGTAGTCCAATGGTTGTGTTGTTTAGTCAAGATTTCTAAAGCCAATTGCTGGACTGTATCTTTAAAAATCTGAAAAGGAAGGAGAGTACTACATTCTTCTTCTTAAATGTTGCAATTCTCAATCTTTCCAACTAGACATGCTGAGAGCAAAATGGAAATATGCTTTTCTGTACAGCTTTTTTCCTGCTCTTTAGTGTTATAGAAAGATGTGAAGTTTTTCCCAGCTTGGGGACTATATTTTTTTGAAATATTTTGCATGGAGATCACAAAAGTGAAGTTGGAGATACTCTGACACCAACAAATGTAGGACAGGCATTTTAAGATACTGAGTTTTTACAATTTGGGGGATATTTGGAAGCATTTCAACTTTTCTAAAAACTTTATCTAATGTTAAAAAAAAAAAAAAAAAAGAGGCTCCCAGCATTTTGTTTTAGCCTATTTTGGAAATCAGAAAAGTAACTAGGCAGCTGCATGTAGCTCATGGATTGTTCACTTCTGCTATAAACTCTTCAGAAAAAATAATACTAGTATCAGATTTATGGGATTTGTCCTTTTTTCAGTTTAGTATGACAGGCTTGGCCTTTTAATTTCTTGATTAATCTTGCAAATTTACCTAAGACTGAATTGGAGAATGTAGAAGTGTGTAGGGATGGCAGGAGGTATTCAGTTCTCTTAAATGATGTCTGAGAGTCCAAAATTAAATAAAAAGATTGAAAATCTTTAGTAGAGTTATAGGTGAGAGGGATGGCATATAATTTTAACAAATAAGTAAATGAAGTCCCAAATTCTTGGGTCTCACATAACTTTTGATGGTCTTTCAAAAATACACACAATTTGAAAATGTAATTTGTGACCATGCCATAATGAGATAGAACTTAATACCTGAAAAGGAAGTTTTGATACCCTTTCTGCTACTGTTTAATTGTACCTCTAAGTTCTTTGGACCCAATTAGATCAACCTCTGAGTTTGCAGGGAGCTCTCCAAGGTTCTGAAGAGCTGAGATTTGACCTCTGCTCTTAGAACAAGAACTGTCAGCCTTAGTTTCCTATGTTTTCTTCTCTTCCAATGGATGCTGACAGGTGAATATGCTTAGCTTCCATTATGCTGATTTGAAGGTTCCTCTATTGAAAGTTGTCTCCTAAAAGCTTTTTAAATTTCTGTGTCCCTTGACATACATTCCTCAATCTTGATATTACCTGTTTTGTGCACAGATGTGGTCATTCTTGTTTATATAAAGATTGCTACTAGGGAAATTAAGTTGGTTGCAAGCATGTATTACTTTTATGTATCACCTTTTTGGTCAAAGGTTTTTCAAGATACACAAAGCTTATGCATTTGCTCTTCAGCTGAATATACACCAATATAAGGGGTGGGGGGAAAGCAGAAAGTTTAAACAGTAAAACTAAATACACCAGAGAATTGGAGAGTGGGGAATAGGAGTCTAGTAGCACCTTTTCTTAAGTAAAAGTAGCCATTGACTTACAACCATTCATTTAATGACTGTTCAGAGTTACAGTGGCACTGAAAAAAGGGACGTGACAGTTTTTCACACTTACAACTGGTGCAGGATCCCCACAGTCACATGATCAAAATTCAGCCGCTTGGCAACTGGCGTGTATTTATGATGGTTGCAGTGTGTCCGTGTCATGTGATCCCCTTTTGTGACCTTCTGACAAGCAAAGTCAATGGGGAAACCAGATTCACTTAACAACCATGTTGCTAACTTACCAACTGCAATGATTCACTTAACAACTATTCAAGGAAGGTTGTAAAATGGAGCAAAACTCACTTAAAAACTGTCTCACTTAGCAATTAAGGTTTTGGGCCCGATTGCAGTCATAAGTCGAGGACTACCTGTAAGTGAAATGTTATTAGAAGGCATAAGTCTGATTCTAATCACTCTATGGCTCTGATGGAAGTGAGCTGCTGCCCAAGGAGGCTTATGCATTTTGACATTTATTAGTCACAAAAGGTGATGCCAGATTTCTGGTTTTATTTTTTGTCACCATCAATGACTTTCTACAAAGCCTACCAAAGGATGGAGGAACTTAGACAATGGGGACAGGAATTCCTGCCACACTAGGGGGCTCCAAATACCCTTGCAAGCAGTCTAGGCTTCTGTGGCATTGCGAGATCAAGAGAAAAAGGGCAGAATCATCTTCTCACCCAAGAAGGGAGCAAATTAATGGTAGGGTTGAAGTCTGGTTGAATCATTTCCATCTTCCTTCTGAAAGTAAGGGGAAACCCCTGCAAGAAAATATGTCATGTGAAAATTTCCATCTGGAGGAAGAAAAATAGGGCACCATCAAGCCACCTTGATGTATTGTCAGAAAAGAAGATTGAAGGTAGTTTCTTTCAGACCCAGCCCAAGACCAATGTAGAAGGATCCATCCAAAGTCCAGTTCTTTATGTCCTACACCCAATAGACAGAATCGATTATAATTTTATAAGGTTGTATGTTTAGAATCTGGCTGTAGTTTAAGCAAAGTGACTATTCCCTCACCTCCCAGAGCTCTAAACCTGCTGGAGACCATTGTTTTCAGGTTTCTTTGCAAGGAGCACTTGTACGGAGCACTTGTGGGGTGGGGATCTCAAGTCCTATCCTTGTCCAGAGAGGAATTACAAAAAGCTGGTCTACTTGCCAGTTCTCCATTCTTCTGCAGTTGTCTGGAGCCATCTTTAGTTCACTATTTCTTCCCTGGAAGTTGGGATAAAAGTAAACTTGATGTCATTTACATTGAATTATATTAAATACAATTAATGAACAATCACTCCCTTTTTTCATTCTGCAATTCGATGGAGTTGCTGTGGGCTTTTGGGAGGTTACTCCCAAAAGTGGCTCTGCTTTACTCCTGATACATCCAGATTGTATGTAGTTTTATTTTTATTTTTGTTATTGTTTTTTGTGTAAATGTGGCCTCCAAGCTTCCTGGCCACAGTGGAAACAGGTGGTGCATAAGCTGAAAGTGTGTTTATTTTGAATAAATGTCTACAAGACGTCAGGTATTTACTTATGTCAAGGAATATTCAGATACAAATGCAGGAAAAAACAGATACTTGCTACCGCTCACTAGAACTATGGAAGAGCTTGAGGTTTTTTATCTTAATTATTTTTCCCCTGATTTTGAACTCTTAATTAGAATATTGTATTTTATCTCTCAACAAATTTGCTAATGAAAGTTTCATTTGCCTTGGTGAATATTCAAGCAAGGAAAGAAAAGGGGCTATTTTAAATCTGGGAATTCTAGGAGCTGAATTCTACAAGTGTCCAGGTTTGGGGACCCCTGAATTAGATCATCTATGAGAGTTGACTGTCCAGAAACTGCCTTCTACTTTCCTGAACTGTTTCTTCCCTTACAAATGAGTTTTTGTGGGAAGTCAGGGAGGTGGGGAAAAAAATGAGATGGGAAGCTAGAGATTCTAGATTCCTGGAAAAAAATAATTTGAATGAAAAGATAGTACGTTCACCTAGGCTTTCCGCCATCTGATCTATTTTAAAGGAAGTGCAAAAAAAAGAAAGAAAAAAAAGAGTTTTAGGACCGTACAAGTGGAAAGAAGACATTGATTTAGAGAAAATATATGATGAAGTGAATAGACTTAACACATTTTGCATGAGTGTGGAGTTGAGGATTACTGGTTAAATAGGTTGGCTTGATGTGTGATGGACATAAGGAATATGTGAGAATAAATAAAATGCTTAGCAAGTGGTTCAGCAATGAGTCATAAGTAAGACAAGATTTAAACAACCCCTTGGTTGTTTAATGTGTTTATGGATAAATGTACAGTATAAGAAATGCTTGTGGGAAGGGCAGAAATATCTTGGTTTGGAGAGTGAATGTATATGTAAGTAAAAAAAAGATTCTTTTTGTAACAATGCTGCATACCTTGATTGGGAGATAGGAATATGTGTGTGTATATATATATACCGTGTTTCTCATATAATAAGGCCGGGTCTTATTTTTTTTGAGCCCCGAAAAAATGGCTAGGCTATCTTTTCGGGGGTGACTTAATTCCCCCCCCATCTTCGAGCAGGTGGACGGTGACAGCTTGGATGTTGACCTCGGCGTTGGTAGGGCACTTTGTATCAGGGTCGATGCAGGCAGCATCATATCCGGGTGTGCAACAAAAGTACTTCCTAACAGCAAGCCCCCCCTGCCATTTCCCCCCCATTTCGCATGTTTTAATATAGGCCTTAATTTGGGGGGAAGGGCTTAATTTCATTTCATGCCTATAAAACATGCTGGGACTTCCTATTGGGGGAGGCCGTATTGTTGGAGAAACAGGGTATATATGTGTGTGTGTGTGTGTGTGTGTGTGTGTGTGTGTGTGTTTAAGTTTTCGCGGGTACTTACATGTATGGCATTCAGCTTTGTTCGGGTATTTTCCCACGTCATTATAGTTGTGCTTTTAAAGTTGTAGCAACGTTTTGGCAGAATCTGATCTGCCATCATCAGGCTTTATATATATATAAGCAAATGTTTCTTTTTGTAACTATGGCTCATTACAATGCAGCATAGCATAAAATGTAATAAATCAAGCTATAACAATAAAATTAGATAAAATTAGATGAAAAACAGTGTTAGATAGAAGAAAATTGGATCGAGATAAAACGCAGGGCTACAATTAAAAAACAGTGTTTTTTTTTTCCTAAGTTCAAATGACAACCAAGCAAAAGTAGCAACCCGACAACTTAAAACTAGAAACCTATTTGCAAGGAGATAATTTGATTGTTAAATTAATTATTGAGTTTGCCTACCTTTAGTAACTTGACTCTGATCTCATCATATAGATCAAGGGTCTTCAAACTTGGCAAGTTGAAGACTTGTGGACTTCAACTCCCAGAATTCCTGAGGTAACATGACTGCAGGAGGAATTCTGGGAGTTGAAGTCCACAAGTCTTAAAGCTGTCAAGTTTAAAGGCCCCTGATACAGATGCAGTGGATGACATGGTGAGTGATGTTCTCCAGAATTGGTCAGAACCCACTGAATACCACCTCTGGGTGGGATCAATAGAGGTTAGTTTGAGGGTAAAGGAGTGGGGGTTTAAGCATGTGACAACAGAGTCAGGTAATGAGTTCCAGACATTGACCACTCTGTTGCTGAAATTGTACTTCCTGCAATCATATGAACAAGCCATTTCTGTAAAGATCTATCAGCCCGCTCGCTAAAACCCAAAATCAAAGTTTCATCATTTCCACATCAGAAGCAGTTTCCAAGTGGATACAAAAATACGTATGTTCTTTCCTTTAATCAGAGTAGTCAATGTTGCCACTTTGGCCAACTCCATCAACTTTTGCAAACATTCGTTCCCTAGAAGGAATCAAAGTGTTATTCCATTTTTGTGCATACAATAGTCTTGTTGCTGTCAACATATATAATAACAAAGTTCCATTTTTTCCCCTCCAGTTTCCATTAGTGTTTCAAATATTTTTGTGTATCCAATAGCTTTGACCCAAATTTTATAATAATAGTAAAATATTTATTAAATCTATTTGCCACCCATCTTGCTTTGAAATGATGACTATTAAGAGGCCAATCAGTTTAAAAACAGGGTCATCTCACCCAGCATAAATAAGGGCAGAAAATTAAAGCAAAAAATCATAGTTAATAAGGAGAAAGACAGTATTAAACATGCACTTTCAGTCTTTTCTCTCAAGTGCACGTACAGAGCGTTGAAAAATGGAAAGATCCGACACCACCTACTATGGAGGTATGGGGTTGATGAGGTTGATGGATTTTGCTGAAATGGATAAATTAACTTATTTGCTTAGAGAAAAGATATCTATATTTATTGGTGACTGGAAGCCTCTTTCTGTCTTTCTGTATAAAAAAGAAAAAAAAAATGAACATGTGATTTATGGTTTTAATGATCAGACAGAATAGATTATAGAAAGAATATGCAACTTTCGAGATAAGTTATATTCTCTCTCTCTTCTTCCTCCTCCTCCTCCCTCTGTCCCTTTTCTCCTTCCATCATCCCTTCCTCTCTCTCTCCCTCTTTTTCTCCCTCCCTCTACCCCTCTCCCTCTCCCTCTCTCTCTCTCTCTCTCTCTCTCTCTCTCTCTCTCTCTCTCTCTCTCTCTCTCTCCCTCTCCCCTTGAATGTACTATGGTGAAAAATATTGGAAGCCACTTCTTGATATATTTTTTTCTTTTCTGTTCTTCTTCAACTTTGTTTCTCTTGCATTTTTAGCTTTTTCTTTCATTTCTTTATTTTTCTCCTTCTTTCTTTTACTTACATATTCAACTGCATCAATTTTTATCTTCTTGTTTCAATACAAGACATTTCAATAAAAACTATAAAAGACACAGAACTTTAGATAGCCTGGCCTAAGGAGAACATTATATAATCCAATCTGGGTTGGTCATCAGGACTGAAACTTTAGTCTTCGGAGCTTTCGGACTCTTGCCGGAGTCCGTCCTTAGGGAACTTCTCTCTCTAACATGATAATCTTAGCATTAAAATGGGGGTGGAGTGAGGGGGAAAGCTTCATGCTATGTCCTTTTTCCTCTGCGTTGCAACTGAGACTCTCATTCGAGCATCTCGACATGTTTAACATGACAATTATTTTGATCTATGGTGAATTGTAAATTTGAATATGGAAAGGGGGGGGAATAATTCGATACAGGTGGTCCTCAGCTTACAGCAGTTTGTTTAGTGACTGTTCAAAGTTACAACAGCACTGGAAAAAGTTGACTCATGACCATTTCTCACACTTACGACCATTGCAGCATCCCCGTGATCATGGGATCAAAATTCAGATGCTTGGCCACCGGTTTGTATTTATGACCGTTGCCGTGTCCTTGGTGTGTGTGTGTGTGTGTGTCTGTGTGTCTGTGTGTGAGAGACGTGGTCACCTTTTGCGATCTTCTGACAAGCAAAATCAATGGGGAAGCCCAACTGGTTTATTAACTTATTCAGCTACAGTGATTCACTTTAACAACAGAGGCAAGAAAAGTCGTAAAATGGGCCAAAACTCACTTAAATAATGTCTCACTTAACAACAGACATTTCGGGCTCAATTATGGTCATGTTGAGGACTACCTGTTCATGCTTGGAAAGAAATTATATAAACTACAGGGAGGGAGAGAGGGAAGGGGAGGGGAGCGAGGGAGCGAGGGAGAGAGGGGAGGGAGAGAGGGAGAAAGGGGGGAGGGAGGGGGAGAGGGAAGGGAGGGGGAGGGAAGGAGCGAGGGAGAGAGGGGGAGGGAGGGAGGGAGGAAAAGAGGGGGAGCGGGACGGATAGGTACACACACACATACACACACACATATGTATATAAACTCAAAAAGATGGTATAATGCATCATGGCTATTGGGGATTATTGTGCTGCTAATTTTATTTGTTTCAATTTATAAGCCTGCCAGATCCAAAGACTCAAAAGCAGCACACAGAGGGAAAACACTTTTAAGAACTTGCAAAGTACAGAAATGCTAGCATGCAGGGGGGAAATATGCAAACCACAGCTACCTATGAGTAATCAAGTGGAGTCACAACTTGTCCTGGCCGCTGAAATTAGTTGGGAGTTAGCCAAATATTTAAATCTTATCTAAAGGACAAAAATGTTGCTTGCTTCAGTTCTCTGTCATTGTGTTAACTGGGCCACACACACACACTCACAAAATGCTCATCAGTGGGCTTAAGCTATTGCATTTTATTCTGGATGGTTTATGTTTACTATTTTATTACACAAATTAACAGGAGCAAAAATGATTACGGTGTATTACGTTTCAGAGCAGCATAAAATCATACTAGAAGTGCATAGGTTACTTATTTATTTATTTAGTCAAATGCATACAGTATAATAGAAATAAAAATAAACAAAAGTTTAAAGACATGAAATAGAAACTAATAATTGGGGACAACAGGACAGGGACGGTAAGCACGATTGTGCACTTATGCACCCCCCTTACAGACCTCTTAGGAATGAGGTGAGGTCAATAGAGGTTAGTTTGAGGGTAAAGGAATGGGGGTTTGAGCAGGTGACAAGAGAATCAGGTAGTGAGTTCCAGGCATTGACCACTCTGTGGCTGAAATGGTACTTCCTGCAATCCAGTTTGGAGTGGTTCACATTTACTTTTGCATTTACATGTTACTTCCCCCCCCCTTCTTCCCTCCAGGAATTTCATTTTGTCTCCCTGACAACAGCTGTGGGAGATAGAGTTGAGCTTAGAGATAGCAGCTTTCCCAAAACTGTCCAGTGAATTTTAGTTTATTTGAGGATTTAAACTTTGGCTGTAGCTGTGTCTCCCTTTAGGACTTTCTCCACTATACTATAAATTGTCCCAATTTTAGGAATGTTGTCAAGGTCAGATGTGAACAAGCTGAGACTTGATGGAACAAGGCACAGTTGGCCAACACCCGTCCCACCCCAAAACATGACACAAGTTAGTGGGAGAGAGAGGTAAAAATACCTGAACCTTCGTTTTACTATAAATAGGGATTGCATTTTATACTTGGCAGTTGCTAGGTTTCTTCTTTAATGTCTTTCTTGATTCCCTTCCTGTTGTCCCAGATAGCCTGCAATTCACTTTGGCCTTAGGGCACCCAGAGTTGATTCACTCCCAACTTGGCAGCAGAAGCTAGATTTCACATTTCTATAGAAATAACTATTTGCCTGTCAAGCATGAAGCAGATGAGAAGTTTCTCAGCAAACGGTGCTTCATTAATGCTGAACATGTTCTCCTCTTCTGTGAATTTAATTTTGGATGTTCTGTAATCTCATTGTCACAATACAATTACAGTAAAGAGTGTCCAGAGACAAAGAAAAATTTACTTCCTCCTCCTCCTCCTCCTCTGATTGAAATTTTAGTTCTGCCACAGCATCCATGTTGTACCCAAATAGAGAGCTGGAGAAATACTGTATTTGTTGACCTTTAATGATCCAATTCTGGATGGGAAGGTAGTTAAATAAAATTTAGGGTCCGTCCAAAAGTATGAAGTATGGGGCATATACACAGCAGATTTATAAAAGTGCTGCAAATGTGCTTTTTAGTAAATAAACAAAGCAGTATATAATGGATCTGTTTGCTGGTCCTTGGACTTGGTTGATTGCTGCTAAGGCTGCCCCAGCAAGCAGGAACTTTCTATTCCCATCCTTCTCTCATCTTGTGAAGATGCAGCTTAACACAGTTTTTGTTGTGGCATGTAGTTTTATCTGTCTACCTAAATCCCTAAGCCAAATTTGTTTGCTTCATTTTGGTCTGTTGGGATTCTTCTTTTGTTTTTAGCATTCAAAGTTTTATTAATATAAAATACAAAAGAAAATAATAGGAAAATGAGGGAGGAAAAAGAGAAGAGAAAAGTATAGGGCAAAGGGAAAAAAGAAAGAAAAAGTGTTGACTCCCAATCCTTTTTGTGAATAAGATAATAGAATGAAATCTCAACTTTTTACTTTTAGGTAAGAATATAAACCAGTCATTTCTACAACAAAAACCCTATCTCATTGGCAAAACTCAAAATCAAAGTTTCATTTGTTTTCAACTTCAAGCACAAAGTAAGAACACAAGTTGTTTAATCAAAGCACCCAATTTGGCCATAAATTTGCTAACTCAATCAACTTTTGCAGCTGTTCATCCCAGAGGTGGTATTCAGCAGGTTCTGATCAGTTCTGGAGAAGCGGTAGTGGAAATTTTGAGTAGTTTGAGAACTGGCAAATACCACCTCTGACTGGCCCCGCCCCCATCTATTCTCCGCCTCCCGAGTCCCAGCTGATTGGCTGGGTCTTCTTTGGTTACCCTGCACAGGAGAATGGAGCTGGAAAGCAGGTTAGTGGGGTGGGGAGGGAATGGAGATTTTACAGTATCCTTCCCCTGTCATGCCCACCAAGCCAAGCCACACCCACCAAGCCACACCCACAGAACCGGTAGTAAAAAATGTTGAATCCTACCACTGATTCATCCATTGTAGGAATCAAAGTGTCCTTCCATTTTTGTGCATTAAGTAACCTTGCTGCCGTCAACATATCAAAGTCCAAATCCCCCCCCAAATCTTTTTCCATTAAACCCAAAAGAAAGTTCTCTGGTTTTATCTTTATACAGGTAGTCCTCAACATACAACAGTTCATTTAGTGACCATTCAAAGTTACAAAGGCACTGAAAAAAGTGACTTATGAGCGTTTTTCACAGTTACGACCTTTCTAGCATCCCTAGGATCATGTGATCAAAATTCAGGGACTTGGCAACTGGTTCATACTTATGACCATTGCAACCTCCTGGGAGGGTCATGGGATCCCCTTTTGTGACCTTCTGAGAAGCAAAGTCAACGGGGAAGCCAGATTCACTTAACAACCAGCTTACTGACTTATCAATTGCAGTGATTTACTTTAACAACTGTGGCTGGAAACGTTGTAAAATGGGGGAAAAACTCAGTTGACAACAGAAATTTTGGGTTCATAAGTCGAGGACTACCTGTATTCATGTTTAAGAATCTTCTGATCGGATGAGATTCTTAAGCTTATTCCAGCTGTTTTCCCCCCTAAGTACACAGACAAAAAACTAGACTTGGCTGGCACTTACCCACTGGGTAGTATTTAAGTGGCACGGTGGAGACAGAAAGGCCTCTCCAGAGTTGCTCTTGGAAAGGAATTTTTTTTTTTAAAAAAACAGCTACCGAAGGCTGCAGAAAATAAGGTAGGTTAAAGAAAAAGAAAAACATTAAAGATAAATGGGACTGTTTATATATAAAAAAAATCCAAATGATTCATAAAAAAGTACAGTTTTAATGGCCTTGTTATAGCAAGCGAAATGAAATGCTAAGGTTTTACACCCTGCTGTAAATACAGAGAAGGAAAGCATCCAGCGCAGAACATAAATCCTTCAGCAAGCACACACACATAGCACATATAAAACACACACACACACACACAAAAACACACACACACACATCTTGAGTGGCGCTTATAAGTCACTTCAGTTATCTCCAAGCTGGCAAGTTGTTGAGTTAGTTCAAAGAAACCTGCTAGAAATATGCATAATGACGGGGGCGAGGGGACGGCTGTAGGTGCCCACTTACAGACAGGAAGGGTGTAGGGAATGGAATTTACCACAGGTGCAACATTCAGAAGCCCACATATTTTGCAATAAACAGGAAACCACGTAACCAGCATCGAAAATAGAAAGAAAAAAAAGTGGGGGGGAGAGAAATAATAACCAACAACTAACTCAGAGGCTCTGATTATTCTAGTGCCTTTCCTAGACTTCCTCATTCATTTTGGTGCCTTTTCTAGATTTCTGCATTACTTTTTTTGGAGTGCCACTACTCCATCCTTTAAAAGAGGAGAAAAATGGAAAAGAGGATTTTCAGGGAAATAGTACCCATATATTTTTTCCTGTCACCTTGGAAAACGCTGCTGGGTTCACCAAGCCAAAGCCACAAGTTATTCTGAGCTTCCTTGTCTGCTCCATTTGATCTCCTTGATTTATTGGCAGCCAAAACCATCCCATCACTTTTCATTTTTCCTCTACAGTAACTGTATGTTTTCCAAAGTAGTCCAGATGCAAATGTACATTTCTAAGTATATCTCTGGTAGCTTTATGTCAACAGTCCAAAAACAACTGTGGGCATTAAAAATGTGAAAACTATCAGGTTTTGTGTATGTCTATATGTCTATGCATGTCTATGTCTATATATGTCTCTCTGTGTGTAGATACACACAAATACACACACACACACACACACACACAAGTCAACATGAAGTAATGGCTGAGGTGTTGGGCTTTGAATGGGGAGATCCAAGTTCTAGTCCCCCTTCAGCCACAAAACCTCCCTAGGACGGGGGTCTCCAACCTTGGCAACTTTAAGACTTGTGGACTTCAACTCCCAGAGTTCCTCAGCCAGCAAAGCGCTGAAGTTCACAAGTCTTAAAGTTGCCAAGGTTAGAGACCCCTGCTCATTGGGTCAGTCTCTCCCTCTCAATCCAACAGCCAGGATGGTTCAGTGGAGAAGGCGCTGGATGACAAAGTTCTCGATTTCCCCCAGCCATGGATACTTCCTAGATGACTTTAGGCCTGACCCACTCTCTCAGCCCAAGAACCAGGGTAGTGCAATGGTGAAGGAGTTGGACTGCCCTTGTAGAGATGTGTTCTAGATCATCCTTAGCCACGAAAGCTGCTGGAGGCCTGAGGGCCAGTCCTTCCCTCAGTCAAGAGACATGGTGGAGTAGTGATGAAGATGTTGGATTGGAACAAGAGAGGCCAGGTTAAATCCCTTGGCCATGAACACTGGGTTTTCTTGCGGCTAGTCTTTAGTAACCCACACGTTTTGTGACCCATCATTGGAAATGTTTAAGAAGATAATGGACACCCATTTGTCTGGAATGATATAAGGTGTCCTGCTTGAGCAGGAGTTGGACTAGAAGCCCTCCAAGGTCTATCCAACTCAATTATTGTGTTATTTTCTTCCAGCCAATCTCCTTACAGAGTATTTGTTCTGGGGAAGATAATGAGAAAGAATGGAAGGAAGGAAGGAAGGAAGGGAAGGAGAGAGGGAGGGAAGGAAGGGGAGGAAGGAAGGGGAAGGGAGGGAGGGATGGAAGGGAAGGGAGGGATGGAAGGAAGGAAGGAAAGGAAGAAAGGTATTATGATGCATCTTACAAACACATGCCTGCTGCTACTTTATGGCTGTAGTAAAGGCTTGACTTGACTGCATACTGTCCATGTGGCAAAAGATCCAATGAGTAGCATAGCCCAGGCATGTCTGCTACTATTAATATATGTAATTTTCCTACAAATTAAAAAAAACTGAACTTTTTATTTGCTTGGCCAGAATTTTAACAACTTAGCAAGAGAACTTTGCAGGCTACAGGAGGATGAGATGTTTTTGTATAAGAAGCCACGTGTCTCACTCGAGGTCCTTCTTCATTGACCTGATGTCAGCCGTGTCCACTTCCATCTGTCTGTGCCAAGAGAAAAACCACTTGGGAGAAGGGGGAAAAACCAGTCTGGGAGAAGTTACTGGGAGGAGTACAATTAAGAGCATCGTTGCCCGTAGTGAGGGGCGAAGTGCCCTGGCATTCCTGTTGGAGGGACGGAGGGAAAATCCTCTGGGCTGCGCTTTGGGGCCTGTTTGTTTATCTTGGTCAGGTGCAGATTGCTTGGGGGCTGCTGGGCAGTTTCTATTCTAGGTTTTCAGACAGCAATTACATTGGGTGACCCCCACACACCCACAATTATAGCATGTCTGCACAAACCAGCAATTACAGACCTTTCTCCCTGAGTATTCTAACCTCCTTCCCTCCCTCCCTCCCTCCCTCCCTCTGTGTGTGTGTGTGTGTGTGTGTGTAAGTATGGATAGACATATTGTTTGTACACGCACACACATGCAGAAGCACACATAAACAGATAATTAAAATTGTGTGTGTGGTGTGATGTGGTGTGGTGTAGGGTTTCCTGCCTAGGCAGGGGATTGGATTACGAGATCTCCAAGGTCCCTTGTTTATTCTATTGTATTCTATTCTATTGTATTGTATTCTATATTCTATTCTATCATCTATATATATCATATCATATATAGCATATCATTATCTATCTATCTATCTATCTATCTATCTATCTATCTATCTATCTATCTATCTATCTATCATCTGTACGTTTGCGGTGTGGGTATATATCTGTGTAGATTGTTGTGTGTATTTTTGTCACTGAGTTTTCTAACTGGTGTATATGAATGTGTGAATATGGGTGTGCATGTCTATAGGTAGGTCCATATGTGTATGTATACAATATGTACATGTTTGTATAAACACACATCAGCCATTATAGATCTTTGTCACTGAATTTTCCAAAAATGTATATGTGTATATATGGCTCTTTGTAGCTGTATGCATGTGTGTACATGTATACTATTATCTGTATATAAGCATTTTCTATATATATGTACATATACGTAAATGCATGTATGTATGTATTCCTGGGCGTGTGGGTCCTTTTGCTTGCAAAAGTACAACATTATGCAACTTTTCACCTGTCCAGGTAAGGGAGCGCTAAGGCAAATGGTTCCTTGTGTAGCTTTTGGCTCCCTTTATGGGAGTTGGAGTTTCTCCCTGAAGCTGGGTTCAGACAAACCTATTTTACCTTGTAAAACTCCCACGTTAACTGCTACTTGCGCCTATCTTTTTTCTCACCGTGCTAGCCAACCTCTGTCCCCAAGGGAGGGGAAAAGTAGTTGATGCAGTTTTAGGATCCTGGGATGTCCTTGCTTGCAGACTGATGTTTATATAAATATAATCCCGAAAGGTAATAAAGGCGAAGCAAACAAAGTGAGATAGATGCTGGTTCTTAAAGCTGCACAACTGCTCTTGTAAGAGCTTAAACTGGAATGGAAATGATTGGGGCTAAGGAAGGGCCAAGGGACTGAGGCTTGAGGGATTGGGCTGGCCTGTTCCATTTCGATCATCTGTGATGAGAGTCAGCTGCCAATGCATTTAAATCCTTTGTAAGCTAAGGGCATAAGGCAGTGCTTCTCAACTATAGCAACGTTTAAAACGTGTGGAGTTCAACTCCCAGAAAATTGAATAATTTGGAGGGACAGCAGCTTGGAATGTTGGCAATTTCTCCATTCTAACCCCAACCCTCCTGGTCATGTGGTCCAGAAAAGAGGGGAATAGCTCGTTGGGGAATTCTGGGAGTTGAAGTCCATACATCTTAAAGGGGCCAAGGATGAGAAACACTGTAGAGCAAGGGTGTCAAACTCAATTTCACTGAGGGCCGCATCAGGGCTGTGGTTGACCTTGGGGGGCCAGGAAGATGTGGCTGACTGCGTGGGCATGGCCAGCTTGAAACCACTCCCCAAACTGCTGGCATGTTTCCTCTTTGCATTGGGTAGAGTGGGCCAAAGCGATGCGGGCCAGCCCCTACATTTTCCAGGAAGAGACCACGGGTCAGATCTGACCACATCACAGGCTGCATCTGGCCCATGGGCCTTGAGTTTGACATCCCTGTTGTAGAGTCTAAGCCAAGGGTCTTCAACCTTGGCAAGTTTAAGACTTGTGGACTTCAGTTCCCAGAATTCCTGAACTAACATGACAGGAGGAGGAATTCTGGGAGTTGAAGTCCATAGGACTTAAAGTTGTCAAGTTTGAAGACCCCTGGTCTAAGAGCCCAGGTTGAAAAAGGAAGAAGGCAACAGGCAAATGGAAAGGCCAAACTTTTATTATATTTTCATGATGAGCTTGCTTGAACCATCGTCACAGTGAGCAGTCCTGGGAAAAGAGATGGAAGATTGCTCTAGTTTTGTTTGCACCGCGTGCTTCCGTCACACTGTGGGTGCATCCGTTACAAATCTTACTTGCATTGCACTATTAGTGTACAACACAAAAAGCTTGATTTGTTAGCATGATGCCTTCTGGGTAGCTTAGGTTTTGGCGTGCACCTAGCCATGCAGTTTGTTTTTAGGGTAATACAAAATGAATCCATTCATCCGTCTTAAGGAAACCTGGTGGATTTGTGAAACATGGGATACTGGCATGTGTGCGTATATGTCTGTATGTATGCACTTTTGTAAATCCCACAGCTTGGAACGGTTTGAGTCTTGGTGGAAGAAGAGTAGGAGGGGAAAATATTGGTGAACTGTTTCCATTCTGTCAGTGTTCTGAGTTGATATTGCCTCCTTCAGCTGATGTTTCCCCTACAGCTTGGAGGGAAAGAGAAGGATAGGTACGGGAAATTTTTGTATTTTTGAAAATTCTTTGTAAAAGATAGTACTTCAGAAATTTGCGTGTTGTGGTGGGTGCTCCTCTGACTGGCCCTCTGACTGCCTCCTGAATCTCAGTTGATCGGCTGGGTTTTCTTTGGTTGCCCTGCACAGGAGATCAGAGTTGGAAAGCAGGTTAGTGGGGTGGGGAGGGAATGGGGATTTTACAGTATCCTTCCCCTGCCATGCCCACCAAGCCATGCCCACAGAACTGGTAGTAAAAATATTTGATTCCCACTATTGAACGGAATCCCATGGTTGTTGTTAATGAAATACAGCAAGGACAAAGGGCATGATTGACAAGAATGTAAGCAGTACAGAAGTGGAAGCAACTAGAAGGAATGGACCGATCAAGAAGACATACTTCAAATATTAAAAACCCCATTTATGATATAATTCAAGCCAGAGACAACTCAAATCTTTTGGTTGGCATTTTATTTGGGATAACCTGGTTTTTGATTGGATGGATCAACTGACCCTGTAGACCTAATGGTAAGAGTTTGGGGATTTGCCTCTGTGATCCATTCCCCTTGATTAGTGATTGGGTCAGGAACGTGTGACCTTCCAAGTATTGCTGCATCACAGCTCTCATTAGCTTGGTCCTTCGTCATTCCGGCTAGAGCTAATTAGATTAGTGCCCTACCAGTAGCTGAAGGATCAATGCCTTCCCCACCTCTGTGTCTCTCTTGTATATTTTTACCTTGCAAAATTAGCACAGGAATCCTCCTGAAGAAAGAGAATTGATATGAGTAAGTGATATGAGAGCTAACCAGAGGTGGTAGTCAGCAGGTTCTGATCAGTTCTGGAGGACTGGTAGAGGAAACTTTGAGTAGTTTGGAATACCACCTCTGACTGTCCCTGCCAACCCCACCTATTCTCTGCCTCCTGAGTCCCAGCTGATCGTCTGGCTCTTCTTTGGTTGCCCTGCACAGGAGAACGGAGGTGGAAAGCAGGTTAGTGGGGTGGGAAGGGAATGGGGATTTTGTAGTAACCTTCCCCTGCCATGCCCACCAAGCCACGCCAAGCCACACCCACCAAGCCACATGCACAGAATTGTAAAAAAATTTGAATCCCACCACTGGAGCTAACCACTCAGTGCTATACAGGCCTTCTTAGAGTTTACTGGAAGAACAGACAGATCCGTTCTAAGTGTGGTCCATGGAAAAAATACATGCCTGAAATATATCTCTTCTGAATCTATACACCTAATATGGAGAATCTGTTATCTAGTACAGGGTTCTCCAACCTTTTGGACCTCAGGGTCCACCAAACTCATAATTTTAGATCACAGGGACCACTAACTGGTTCTGTGGGTGTGGCCTAATTTGTGGGTGTGGCTTGGTGGTCATGTGACTGGCTGGGCATGGCTTGGATGTAAATATTATAAATATTTATATAAATATTGAATTTTTTATATAAAAAAGCAACTTTCACCCAAAATCAGGCAAAGCAGGCAGATTGAGTTGCTCACAGATTCATTCAGAGATCTATCTATCTGCCATCGGCTAGCTCAGTCTCTCAAATTTGCTAGCAAGCAAACTCACAAAATTAATTCACAACATACCATGTATGTAAATATTGAATTTTTTATAAAAAAGAGTACCTTTTACTTAAAATCAGGCAAATCAGGCAGATTGAGTTGCTCACAGAATCGTTCAGTGATCTATCCATCTGCCATCAGCTAGCTCAGTCTCTCAAATTTGCTTGCCGTGTGTCTGCACTGAATTTGCTTGCAAGCAAACCTTCAGTCCTAAGGGAGGTTCGGCTGTGCTGAGCCAAAGATCTAAAGACTAGCTAGAAAGCAAATAATCCAACCATTTCCTGCTTCCTAGCTAATCTAAATCTCCTAGCACAGCAAAACAGATGATGGTCGGAAAAAGGAAAAATAGCAATTTAGCAGGCAAGTTTGCCCGGTAAGGAGTGAGTGGGCGGGAAGGGTTCCCGTGGGCCAAGTGGGCTGAGCAGCCTTGTGTTTCTGCACAGCATGGATTAATTGCTTTGGGGGGTGAGATTTCTCTGCGGCTCACCAAAATTTTCTCACGGCTCACTGGTTGGTGACCTCTTTGTTGTTCTGTCTTTAGGAAGAGCTGGAATGATATTTCTGGTTTTTCTCTGAAGACGTTGCACTTCTCATCCAAAAAGCTTCTTCAGCTCTGATTGGATGGTGGGGAATGGAAGGATTTATACTCCTTGCAGACAGCTGGTCATTTGCATCCTTTTAGAGAGTCACTGAGGCCACCTGGAGTGGTGAAACCTGAGTGGTGCACATTGATGTGGAGCCTTCTTGGAACTTTTACAAGGACTGTGTTGTAGATTGGAGACAGATGGTGTTGTATTCCTGTCCCTCTGGACAGAATGCAAATGACCACCTGTCTGCAAGGAGTGTAAGTCCTTTCATTCCCCACCATCCAGTCGGAGCTGAAGAAGCTTCTTGGATAAGAAATGAAACATCTTCAAAATAAAATAAAAAAATCCACCAGAAAATCCAATTGCCTCTTGAAAAAAGCACTTTGGGGATGACCATGACCTGGATGACTGAGAATCTCCATAGACATTTAGCTGGGATCATATTTGTTGGGGGTGACCAAGAGATAAATTTCTTATATCAATCAAGAGGCCAAAGTATTTATCTTAATTGCATGCTCCCAACTCTGCATAGATGCTATAAGCAAGCTTTTGGGCCAGTAGATACTTTTGAGATTTTGAGAGCATTTTGTCAGTGCTTACAGAAAACAGATTCCTTGGGAAGTGTTCTTGCTGATTAAGACCCAAATGGTGTCTAGGATAGAGGAATGCAGAAATAACAGGAAGAATGCAGGAGCCATGAAGAGAGATAGGGAAGGGGGAATTGCTACTGCTGGGAAAAGGGGAAGCATGAGAAGGAAACTCCAAATAACCTTGCCTTAATTCTGTTTGGTATTAGAAGGGCAAAGGCAAACTTTCTCAGGCTTTCAAGATTCTGATGTCCCTGCAATAATAGAGGGTTATTCCTGTAACCCATCCAGTTTGGATTTTCTAACTTGGCCTATCGCGAAGGACGGACACTAATTTTAAAGCCCATGTGGTGTAGCAATGAAATTCTTGAACTAAGACTCAAGGTCTTCTTAGTTCAAGTTTGCATTCAATTTGCATTCAACTTAGTTCGTATTCAATTTGCAGGAAATATTTCCTTGCAGTTCTACACATAGCACACATTTAGAACAGGCCACCTAAGTGATTTGCAAGGCTGACAGAGAATGTCAAAGCACATTTCTCAGCCAATTCTAATTTTGGAAGAGGAAAAAAAATCTGTGAATATATGTAGCAATAGCAAAAGTTTTATCAGCAACACTTAGAGATATGTAGAGGTTATCTTGGGGGGGGGGGAGAGGGAACCGTGATCTTTGAGGATTGATAACTGTCTCTTATCCCAGTCTTTATTTTTGAGAGATGTTGGAAGGTCAAAAAGGTACATAACTTGTGGGTTGCCTTGAACTTTCAGAAGATGGCAAGAGCGAAAGAGACTAAAGTAGTAAAGAGAATATTGGCCTGATCAAGGCTTTGCTGCTGGATCTGGCATCTTTTGTGAAAGGGGAAGGATAAAAGAAAGAACACTTCTTTGACTCCATGCTAGCTAAGAGGAAGCAGACTTTTTTGGAATCACATCTCACTGAAATGTGGGGAAGGGGAAAAAAAAATTGAGTTGGCCCTGTGCTTGGTGTTTGGTGCCCAGATTTTCACCTCCAAAGAGATTGGGGCTATTGAAGACGCAAAAGAGAAGGGGACAGCAGAGGATGAGATGGCTAGAGTTTCATTGACGCAGCAGGCATGGGTTTGGACGGACTTTGGGAAACAGTGGAATACAGGGCTAGAGGGTCTGGTGTACTGTGATCCATGAGGTCACGAGTAGTCTGACACAACTTGGCAACTGAACAACAATAAAGATTGGGATTCCTCGTCTCTGGATTAAGGTTAAGTTTAAGGACTTTGATTGGAAACACAGTAGAGACTAGGAATCTATCTAGGCACAACTGCCTTTGTGTAATTGTTGTGCTCATTGGGTGGAGCCATAGCAAAACACCAACAAGAGAGTCTTGCTTATTATGGGTTTCTCCCCCCACTCCTCATTCATAAGGATCAGGAATCATGAGCTGTTTCCCTTTCTTCCACTGAGGGTTACACGCATATGAGTAGGGAAGCTGGAAGGCAGGCTGTCTATCTGACTCTTCCATAACATAAGAGAAGGGGACCAAATTTGGTGTAGGGGAGAACAAACTGGCAAAAATACAGGAATATTGCATGTGGGATGGATAGAGAAAAAAAAAATTCCAGAAGTAATTTACATCCCCTTTACATCCTTATGGGAACGGGCAGTTGGACAGCACCTTGGAATGTTGGCAACTTCATTCTAAATTTTCCCCCTTTCTGGTCATGTGGTTCAAAACAGAGAGGAGTCTGGGGAATTCTGGGTATTGAAGTCTACCCATCTTAAAAAGTGTTGCCATTTGGCATGCAATTGTCTTGTTATCAGTGATGCAATTATTTTTAAATTATTATCATTGATGTAATTATTTTTAAATTATTTCCTTGACATGCTTGTTTTGGAGTTCTTTTTCCTCTCTATAGATTTTTTTTTTTTTAAAGTTCCTGCAATTGAATCCTGAGGTTCACAAATGATGGCTTAGCCCAAGTAAAACAGCTTTTCTCTTCTGGTTTTTATTTGGTATGTTTGCTTAGGACAGGAGTGATGTTTCTAGTTTCAAGTATCATTTTACGCTTTCCAAGTTGCCAGCTGGCAAAAATATATTTTGGACTTCAGCAGGTTGCCTGCTGGTCCATTTTAAATGCATGACCATGAGCTGATTTAGAAGGTGGTTTGGTACTAACCAAAGTGTTTCTCATCTTTAAGATGAGTCATCTATATCTGTTGCCTGGGGCCAGTTTAAGATTAGAAGAATGTTGGGCAAAATGTCCTCATGAAGCATAACTGGTTACTCTGATAGTTCCGTATTTTGGGCTTAGTGGTCATAGTGTCCTTTGAATGAGCACCTTGCAGTGGGAAAAAAATCTACGTTTGATTTCTTCCAATTCTCATCCAACTTGATGAAAAAAGAACTTGCTTTTGAAGTTCCTTCAAAAGAAAAGAGATTTTGGTGAAATAATTCTGAAGGGATGTGCCAATATTGTACTTTTTTTTAGTTACTTGGGTTCAGTGTTTGGATTTGCCTGATGTGACAGTGAGGATAAAGTTCTCTCTTGGTTTTTTATAACATACCTGGATTCCTACAGTCCATGATGGAACTCTGGTGGGCTTTTTTGGATTGCAAAGTTTGGGCAGTCAGGAAGGTTACAGAATGATGGAACCATAACAGAACAATAGAGTTGGAAGGGACCTTAGGAGATCTTCTAGTCCCAACCTCCTGCTCAAGCAGAAGACCCTATATAGCAGAGGTCTCCAATCTTGGCAACTTTAATACCTGTGGACTTCAACTCCCAGAATTCCTCAGCCAGCTTTGCCAAACTCTTGTTAAAAACATTCTTGCTGATGTCCAATCTCTTCTTAAAAACCCAAAATGTCTGAAGACAAGTATAAAAAGTTGCTAAGTTTGGAAACCTCTGCTCTAAACCTTTACAAGAGGCAATTCTGAGGAACCCATCCTTTTTAATTATCCTCAGTGAAGCAAAGAGAGATCCATCACTGAAGGATTTTAAAAGAAGGCAAGTTGAATCACAAAGCCAGGCCTAATCAATAACCTGATTTCTGCACAAGTTGATTCACAGTGTGATTTGATAGCTGAGGATAAGGAACTTCTCTTGCTATTTGGGGAAATTAACTTCTCATCCAAAAATATCTGCCTTAGGCACTAGATAATTACTTGGGGTTTAAGAGCTGATTTGGCCTGTTCATTGCAGATGTATATTATTAGGAGCAGGGTAAGAAAAAGAAATACGAATATCTTTGTGGTGTGTATGTATTCATTTACTAGCATCCTCAACCTGTCTCAGGCATGTTCTACCCTTACCCTTCAGTTCAGCTAACATCTTCAGTAACAAAAGTAGTACCAAAAAGGCAAAAGATTATCAAATAATGGTTCATCAACTGTTGCTGATACTTAATTTTTTAGACTTTGATGATTTCTGAGGGTATAGTATTGAAGCTCTAATCCAAGGCAGTCCAAAGGATAAAAGTTATGCACACACACACAGGTTTTCCTGTGAGCCTCTGTTCCTGTATGTGAGTTCTAATCCTGCCATGAAAGCTGGCTGGGTGACTTGGGGCCAATCACAGAAGACATGAGTTCCGGTCCTATCTTAGGCATGAAAGCCAGCTGGGTGATTTTAGAATAACTTTATACTAGAATAACTCTAAGTCTTCATTTTGGGCCAATTACCAGGAAATTGTGAGTGCTAGTTCATCTTAGGTATGAAAACTGGGTGATTTTTAGCCAGACCCTCTTCCTTAGCCCACCTCACAGGGTTGTTATGGGGAAAATAGGCGACAGAAAGAGTATTAGGCATGTTCATGCCTTATTTTTAAAAATATTAAAAGCTGAATATAAACAAATGCAAACAAGCAAACCAACAAGTGTATCTTGTTGTGTAACTTTAATAGCTACTGATCAAAATGAAAACCGAGGAAACTGAAATTGAACAAACTGATAGTCTTAGATATAGTTTGTGCAAATGAACATATTGTCTGTTCACAGGGATAAGGAAGTTGCACAATTTCTTGAATGTCTGTGTTATACTGCGCTCTAGAAATGTGGCTGAATGAAAAATGATGGCTTCTTTTGTTAGTCATGGTAATAGGAATTTTTAAGTGTTAGCTACAATAATATCTTTAGCAACTCCTGCAAAGCAGAAGTCCACTTCGTTGCTTTTTAAAAATTTTTAAAAATGATTTCTTTCTCATTGGCTTATGAATGGAATATGTACATAGATTTTTGTCGAGTACACTACATATAGATCAGGCTGATATAAATTGTAAAATACACTAAGCAGATTTTAAAAAAATGTTTAATAAAACAAATAAAAAGAATGCAGGAAGACATTTTATTTCAGAGTCAAGTGATTGCTCTACCTGATCCAGTATTTTCTGTGTATTTCCTTCAAGGTTCTGGAGAGAAGGTATTCTTCCATTAATGCATTAATGTTTCCCAACCCCAGCTTACTTTAAGATGAGTGGACTTCCAACTCCCAGAATTCTGTGCATCTTAAAAGTTTCTCAGGCTGAGATACAGTGCATTTAGTGACTACCCAATTCTATTTTGGCAGTTGAATTTGGGAACTCCTAAAATCAAATCAAATCATGGATTATATCCTTGAACTAAGGTCAGAATTAAATATTGCTGGGAGAGGTTGCACCTCACCATTTCTGTCCTTGCTTCAGCTGTTCCCGCTCTTGTTGTGCAGCTGGATTAAATTTCACAGATTGGATGAAAGATCAGTTGATCGGTTTAAAAATGACAATATGGAACCCAAGGCAACAACGTCCTTTGTTACTGCTGTTTCCTGTTATTCTTGGTTTCCTTCCTTGCCATGACAACCTTTAGCACGGAGAGTTATGATTTCTTCTTAGTCTGGAACACCTTTTAATACTAAATGTTGCGAAGTGTGCAGGTCTATTCAGGCAGGCTGACATTTTAATTTTTAATGAGGCTTGCACTAATAAAATCCTAACAATATAAGCTGCGTGACTGTGCAACGTTTCTGAATGAAGTCTCTCGTTTGGCTTTTGTGTGGCCTGCTAGGAACTGAAACCTAAAAAGGATTGGGGGAAGGGAAGAAAGGACATTTAATTTCAATTTAAAATAAAGAGAATTAGTATGCTACATCGTCACATATTTCATAGTTTTGTTTGTCATATTTGGGTCATGTCATGTTTCACGACATTTTCCCCATTTGCGGAGCTGAGATGGGCGTGGCTTATATGTGATGCAACTGGCCCGAGGGGCACCAGTTTGACACCCCTGATCTAGGACATCTGTAGTAAATTTGCAATTGATTCTGGGATTTTGTTATCAATCAGAAGACATGACCTAGCTGTTAAATCTGGCTGATCATACAACCCTATGTCTAAAACCACACTTATCTCTATATGGGTGACGATGCAGGCTTTCATCAACCCCTTCTTAGCAACTGACCATGGCCTCCACCTGTCAGGTTTGCTTCGAGGAATGTCAGTTCAGATATAACATGTTCTCCACTTTTAGGGTTTTTTCCTCTTGCCCTCCGCACCCCAACCCTTTTTTCTATGACCATATCCTGCTGGGGCTTTCTATGTCTCATCTTAAGTTAAATATTTCTTAACCAAAGTTATATATAGCCCAGCACCTACTTGTGGTAAAATGCGTGGGCTACAGCCGGGCTCCTTTGGGAGCACAAATGCTTTTCTAATTTTAGCCATCTCAACTTCCTTTTCCTTTCCTCCCTTGACACGTCATTAAGTCAGACTCATTCAGCTTGTTTTGCATTTTCCCCAAATAGGCCCTTTTTCTTTTGCTTTGTGAATGCAGGGGTCAAAACTGGAAAGTGGAAATATAAATCTCTGGAACCTCATTGGGCTTCAGCTATATCAGTTTGTGTTGGAAAGAGTGATAGAAGTCTGGTTTCTTTAAGGGTTGGTGGCATCAGGTTAAAAAAACAACAACCCTGGTATTACTTCCTTTTGCAACGTATTTCAATTGTACATTTTTGAGTCTGCTGAAGTTTGAAGTCTAGATGAAAGGAGAATAAAACTTGTGGTGAAATCAAGATTGGCCTCCATGTGTGTTGTATTATCGCAATAGCACTTACTTATATGCCGCTTTCACAGTGCTTTATAGCCCTTTCTAAGCGATTTACAGAGACAGTATATTGCCCCCAATAATCTGGCTCCTCATTTTACTGACCATGGAAAGCTGGAAGGCTGAATCAGACTTGAGCTGATGTGGGTCAAACTCCTGACAGTGGGCAGTGAATTAGCCTGCAGTATTGCATTCCAGTCACTGTGCTATCACTACTCCTGAAGACAGTGGAGACCTTACACCATTGCCATGTTTCTCATCTTCCATTTTTAATTCTCCTTGCTTCAAGTGGGGGAAAAAACCCACAGGGATCTTAGTGTGGAGAAAATAACACCCACCCATTATGCTAGCATTGTTCCATCTTCGTCTATACCAGAGGTCTCCAAACTTGGCAACTTTAAGACATAGCTGGCTGGGAGAATTCTGGAAGTTGAAGCCCACAAGTTGCCAAGTTTGGGGACCCCTGGTCTATACCGTCAGATGTGTAGACTTCAGTTTCTAGAATTCTCAACAATGATCATGTTGACTTGATACCTAGCCGTTTGCATCAAGAAGGACTCAGGTTGGGGAATGCTGCTTCGTGAAATAATTTGATATATTAATGTCAAAGTATTTTATCTTGATTAGATCAGAAGAGTCTAATATGATCTCAATCCAGACAAATGCCTACCAGAATCGCTGTAGAATTAACAATATATACCAGCCATTAGGAAGCCACAAATCATTTATAAAAGAGAGAATAGAGTAAACTTTGCAGCAACTGGCTGGCTTTAGATTGAAAGTCAAGCAGCAAAATTCACAGAGCCCTTTGTGTGATTTTAAGAAGAATTCATAATGCAAGCATGACAAATTTCCAAGGCCTTGGAAAGAGATTGTAGGGATTGGGGTTACTTTTCACACGGTCAGAAGAAAAAGAACTTAATATCCAATCTGGCCTTTACCAAAATAAATGAAAGAGGGAAACCAGGCCTCACTCCCCTCCCCCTATCAAAAAAGCAGGCCAGCTTATTACATAGCTGCCAAAATTAAATGTTGAATTCACTATATTTAGGTACACTAGATACTCTCTAGTTGCTGGAATTCTTTCGTAACAGTTTCTTAGCTTTTCTTCAGACAACGTTTATCGGAAGTTCCTGAATTTTTCTGTTAATTATTTCCAACCCAACCTACCTGAGTAAACCTGAAGAGCAAGGAAGAACTATATGGACCTCTCTCCATGGAAGATATTTAAATCAAAGAACTGTGTAGCGCTTATAAGCAATTAGTTGCATCTGGATTTTTATACAGACAAGAGTTTAAGTTTCAACCTCCCACATATACAGAACTCTCCAAATGTTTTGGAGTGTGCATTGAAATGTATACTGGTATAGAATTTTCTGGAGAGGAACCCTGAAATGTATCCAGGGTTCAGACAGCCTTTCACAACTTATTTTCCCTGGATATAATTGGATATAATTCAATGGGTATAATTCAATATCCTTGAAATAATACTCAGATCTCAAGGAATCAGAATATTGTATCTGCAGCTCCTGGTAGTTAGCATGACCAGTAAGCTGAATTGCATTGTGGAACAGTTCCCACCACTGCAAGCCGCTCGCACTATGTGACATGAGAGATTAAAAACAAGGAAGCTCCCCCCCTTTTTTAACCACAATCTTTTGTTGAATATAGGGGCTCTATGGGACCACACTTGGAAAAAGTTGGTCTAGGATATTGACTTATGATAAATTAATCTGTTGTGGTTTGCCGGCAGCCTGTGCAGACGGCAGCGGAATCGGACAGTGGGGAAGAACAAGGACCAGTCCGGGAATCTGGAGAGAACTCGGATGAGGGTCCTGCATTCAATGCAGAGATGGGGCCCAGACCATCTGGGAGTTGTGTGCTGACTCTGGCAGCAGCAAGGCAGAGGACCCAGGGGAGCCTGTTCCCAGTGTTTGTGTGCACAGAACTGCTAGAAGGCAAGAGCAGCTGAAACAAAAGGGGTGACTTGGAGTAAGGCTGGGAGGTGATTGCCTCTCCCATAAGGGATAAAGGACAGGTAAGGTGACAAAAGCTTTGCAGGAAGCAAAGTAGTTCATTTGGATCAAATTCATTCTTGAAGCTCACGCTTATTTTAAAAACAATCTTGTTTTATTGCAACGCTGGGCATTATTCTCCCTCGAGCCGCTCGGAGCATCCAGAGAGTGGGATGTGCTTCCGAGTCCTCTTCTTGCAGGCTGAGCTTTAGCTAAGGAAACGCTCTGCCCCCTCACGTGACTCCAAGTAGCGTTCCCCCAGTCTTTTGCTCAGCCTCGAAGAGTCAGGCTGTTGTTGGAAGGAGCTCCTTGGCTGATTCATACAGATGAAATTATATGTTTTTATACATATATACATAGATAACCTTTACATGCAGATAGCATAAAAAATAAAAATAAATAAAAATCAAAATCAAAATCAGAGGATTATACTTCTGTACGTATTATATATATATGCATATATATATTTATACCTTACTACCTGTTACCACTGTACATATTAAATTCCAAAAGGGGGAGTGGGCCAGCTCAAACCTCACTCGGCCCCACTCAGGCCAATTTCAGGCGAGCCAACCACCCTTCGCTATTATTACTATTATTATTACTGTTATTATAATTTTCAAAATGGCAGACGGCAATCTCTCTGAACGACCTTCCTTGAAGTCTAAGGCAAAGTCCCACTATTTGCGCAGGCAGGACAAGGAACCTTCCAAGGCCTCCCAACGAGACGCCATAAGGCATTGGAAAAGGAGTTTGATAGGCGATCAAGGGAGTCCCTCTCGGGGCCTCCAGCCCTTCCTTCTCCCACCCCCTCTATCTCTACTCAACCTCTTCCCCCTCCAGACCCGTCTTCCCTATCTAGGTGCAGCTCACTTCAGGGTCACTTGACCCCGGGACCACCGACCAGACAGACCTCTGAAGCTACCTTTACACCTACAGCCGCTGCTCTGCGTCAGGAAGAACCCTCTACATCTGAGGTTCCAGCCCACATCAAGGCTTGGATGGAATCGGCTATCTGCCAGGGCATTGCGGAAGGCCTGTAGCACATATCCAGATCAGGCTTCTCTCCACGGGCTCCCAACCACGACTCTATCCATCAGATCCCTTCCACAGCTGGATCCCCCGGTTGGTCAGGTACTCTCTCAGAGGGACAGCCCTCCTCCTGTATGGGCCCAGGAAGAGGAGGAGGAAGGGGACTTTGGTGACTTCAGGGAAGAGGAAGAGGACTCCCGGATGGGATCCTCCCATTATAGTGAGCCCCTCTTAGAGGCGAACCTCATGGAGGGGGAGATGTCGGAGGATGAGGGGGCTTCTCCTGACCAACCCGTACTCGGGGGGCTGTTCAAGCCACACTTGTTTAAATCCCTCCTCTTTAAAGCCAAGAATGTCTCTGGTCTTCTTCCCCAGTCTCCCTCTGACTTCCCCCCGCCTCAGAGAGACCAGAGGACTCCATTTTCACACAACTAGTGGTGGAAGCTGAGGTCATCCAACCCTGCCTATCCTCGTAGACCTAGTGACAAAGCAACTTGCTTCCACGGGAGCCCCCCCTACACCCTCTATCCAAGACAAGAGATTCTTTAATCTCGATTCGGCAATGTCTACTCTTCTAAACATCCCGGAGGTTAACGATCCCATTGTGGGCCTTGCTTCCTCCTCTACCCCCAGTGAGGCCTTAGAGGCCTTGAAACCTGAGGACAGCGGACGGAACTGGCGTTGCGCCGGGCCCATCTATCCGACGCTTGGGCCATTAAATCGGCTACGGCCGCTTCATTCTTCACAAGGTCCTCTATCCGCTGGCTCCGGCAGCTGAGAGAACACGTCCCCGCGTCCAATGTGAGGGTGCACCAAGACATAGCGAAACTGGTGGCCGCAGCCGAGTTTTCAGCTGACGTCACTTACCAATCAGTAAAGTTCTCTTCCAGAGCGATAACATCCCATGTCACAGCTCGCCGCCTACTGTGGCTCAAGCACTGGCGAGCGGATGTTAAAAATAAGGTCAAGCTGGCCACTGCTCCTGTCAAGGGAGACAAACTGTTTGGCCTGGCCTTGGAACCCCTGCTGGTCGAGGGCCGCAGCAAGAGGAAGTACCTGCCCTCCCTTTTTCGGAGGCCAGAGACAAGAAGCCCTCAGCCCTTTCAGAGGGGTTTCCCCCGCCCCTTTCTACCAACTCCCCTTCCCGCCCAGATACCCGAGACCCCCTTCCTTCCGGTCTTAGGACCGCTCGGACTCAGGTGACAGAAACAGACGGGGCGGCAACTATAAGAGGCCCTTTAGGGGATCAGGGGGGAGGCCCTACCGCTGACCCAGATAGATTTTCTTCCTCCCTCCCCATCGGCGGCTGCCTTAGACACTTTGCCGCTCAATGGGACAAATCCATATCCGATGCATGGGTTAGGGACACCGTCAGGTTGAGTCTTGCCCTTGAGTTCCGGTCCGCCCCCGCTGATTTCTTCATGACATCCCCCACCTCAAGAGATCCTGCCAAACGTGCACTAATGGATGCAGCCATCCAACACCTGTTTGACATTCAGGCCATTCAACCTGTTCCACTGGTCCAGAGGGGACGAGGATTCTACTCCCACCTCTTTGTGGTGCCCAAGCATTCTGGGGGATGCAGAGCTATATTAGATTTAAAACGGCTAAACCGCCACTTTATCCAGCGCAAATTCAAAATGCACGCCTTGCAATCGATTCTCTTGGGTACCAGGCGGGGTGACTGGTTATCCTCCATAGATCTCTCGGAGGCATACCTACACATTCCAATCCGGCCCTCTCACCACAAATTCCTTAGGTTCTGTTATAACAACCTTCACTATCAATACGTGGCCCTCCTCTTTGATCTGGCCTCGGCCCCCAGGACCTTCACCAAGGTCCTCGCGGCCCTGGCAGCTCACCTCAGGAGCATTCCCGTCCGTCTTCACTGCTATTTGGATGATATCCTTATTCTCTCCCTGTCCAAGACCCAGGCAGTCAGGGACACCAGAGCCACCCTCTCCGCTCTCCTGGCACACGGGTTCCTCATCAATTGGCAAAAGAGTCAACTGACCCCATCCACCCGAATCACCCACTTGGGAGCCATAATTGATTCGGTTACAGAAAAGGTCTTCCTCTCCTCGGAGAGGTTCCTCAGCATTCAAGCTCTGGTCAAACAGATTAGGCGATCAAGGAGGGTGGCGTTACTTGACCTTTCTAAATTATTGGGTAAGATGGTTTCATGCATCTCAATTATTCCCTGGGCCCGTTTACACAGCAGATCCCTCCAGTGGTTCCTGCTCCCATTCCAAAGATCCGGAAGAAGCAACTCGAAGTCCAGAGTCAGGGTGCCTCTGAGGGTTCTCACGTCCCTCCTCTGGTGGACCAACCCCGCCATCAACAGGGGCCACCTCTTCTCAGAACCTCAGCGGCTAATCCTCACCACGGACGCCAGCCTATCTGGTTGGGGCGCTCACGTCAACTCGCTCTTGGCACAGGGCAAGTGATCGCCAATCAAGCAAAGATGCAGCATCAACTGGCGGGAGCTTCACGCCGTCCACCTGGCCCTGCGCAGATTCCTCCCCTTGGTACGCGGGCGTCACGTCCTTATTCTCACGGACAACGTCACGGCCAAAGCCCATATCAACAGGCAAGGAGGCACCCAGTCTATTCAGTTGATGAGGGAGGCCGAGCACCTCTGCCGTTGGGCAGAATCCAACCTCCTTTCACTAAAAGCCGAGCACCTCTCCGGAATCTCCAACATCCAGGTGGATTGGCTGAGCAGGGCCACGGTGGACCAAGCAGAATGGCGCCTCCATCCATCCCTATTCAAGGAGGCGTCCAGAATATTCGGCCTCCCGTAGGTGGATCTCTTCGCCTCTCCGTCCAATGCCCAGCTTCCACGGTTTTTCTCCAGGTACCCGTCTCACGGGTCAGAGAACCACAACGCGCTACACTGCCCATGGCCCCCAGGGCTCTTATATGCCTTCCCTCCACTGCCGCTAGTTCCCAGAGTCATAAAGAATCTCATTCACGAGAAGGCAGACTTGCTCCTGGTGGCTCCTTATTGGCCCAGGAGACCGTGGTTCGTGGACTTCCACAATCTTTCGGTAGCGCCCCCATGGAGGATCCCCCCGGACAGGATCTCCCTCTCTCAGGGGCCCCTTCTGCCTCCGGAGCCCCAATGGCTCCAGTTAGCCGTCTGGAGGTTAAACGGATCCGTTTGACAAGAGAAAAATTCTCCAGTCAAGTAATCAACACTATTTTAGCCGCTAGGCGACCCTCCACCACACGAATTTATGATGCCACTTGGAAGGGCTTTTGCAAGTGGTGTAGCGGGTTCCAAGTTGACCCCCCCTCTCCCTCTATTATGCAGGTCTTGGAATTCCTTCAAGAAGGCCTACGTAAAGGGCTTGCCCCCAACACCCTGAGATGTCAGGTCGCTGCCCTCTCAACCGTTGTTTCGTGTGATAACTTCAGTTCCCTCTCTCATCACCCCCGGGTTAGAGCTTTCCTCAGGGGTGCCACCAACTTGTGCCCTCCGACTGTTTACAGGTTCCCCACATGGGACCTCAACAAGGTCCTTGTTTCGCTTACAAGGCACCCGTTTGAACCTCTGAGGGAGTCCTCCCTTCAATTTCTAACGTTTAAGGTAGTTTTTCTAGTGGCCATTACTTCTGCTCGTAGAGTCTTGGAAATAGCAGCATTGTCAATCAGAAACGATTTATGCGTGTTCCACGCTGATCGGGTGGTCCTTCGCCCCGACCCCACCTTCTTACCCAAGGTTAACTCACCCTTCCACAGGTCTCAGGAACTGGTCCTCCCAAACTTTTGCCCCAGACCCTCAAGGGACAGGGAAACCCTTTGGCACACCCTGGATATTAGAAGGGCCTTGCGCATATACATTTAAGCGCACACAACCCCTGAGAAGATCAGAATCCCTCTTCCTCTCCTTTCAGTCCAGGACATTGGGGCTCAAAGTTTCTCCCTCAACCATCAATCGCTGGATCAGGGCGACTATCGCCAGGTGCTACCTATCACAATCTCTGCCTGCTCCTGGGGGAATAACCGCTCATTCCACCAGGAGTGCAGCTACTTCGGCAGCTTTGGCCACGCAAGCCCCAATCGCTGACATTTGTCAGGCAGCCACTTGGGCCTCTCCATCCCCATTCATCAGACATTACAAAATAAACTTATACGCCTCAGCGGAGGCCTCTTTTGGCCGACGAGTCCTACAGAGGGTCATCAGTGACCCGGAGGGGCTTCCAGCCCAGACAGAGTTCCACCCGTAGGACAGCCAAGCTTTGGTATGTCCCACTCTCTGGATGCTCCGAGCGGCTCGAGGGAGAATGGGCGTTGGTTCTTACCTGATACGCCCCTTCTCGGCGAGGTGCGAGGAGCATCCAGCCCCACCCTAACTCCTCCGTCTGGTGGGTACTCTGGTTTCAGCCAAAGAGCCAATCGTTGATTAGAAGGATTTCTTTACCTTTCTTCTCGTTATCGCAAAAAACTGGGGGAACGCTACTTAGAGTCACGTGAGCGGGCGGAGCGTTTCCTCAGCTAAAGCTCAGCCTGCAAGAAGAGGATTCGGAAGCACATCCCACTCTCTGGATGCTCCTCGCGGCTCGCCGAGAAGGCGCGTATCAGGTAAGAACCAACGCCCATTTTCATTCCCAGTCGGGAATGAATCTCAAACAATCCCTCAAGATAAGCACCTACCTTTCTTTCCTGTGAAGTGCTGCCAATAACAGAAGTATCAAATGAACTGGAAAAAAAACCAACTGAAGTTCAAAGAGCTTCAAGAATGAATCTGAGCCGAACGAACAACTTTGCTTCTTGCAAAGATTTCATCACCTTTGCCTGTCCTTTATACCTTAGAGGAGGGGCAATCACCTCCCAGCCTTACTCCCAAGTCACCCCTTTTGTTTCAGCTCTCACCTTCTCGCAGCTCTGTGCACACATGTACTGGGAACAGGCTCCCCTGGGTCCTCTGCTTCACTGCTGCCAGACTCCGGAGGCTTCTGAGTCAGCATCCCACTCTCAGATGGTCCTGGCCCCATCTCTGCATCGGATGCAGGACCCTCATCCGAGTCCTCTCCACACTCCCGGACTAATCCCCGTTCTTCCGCACTGTCCAATTCTGCTGCTGGCAAACCACAACAAGTTGGTCATGTGAAAACCAATGTTACATTCCATTGGTCATCCTTTGAAATAGTCTAGTCAGGAAACCAAAACCATGAGTATTGCTACAACTTTATTGCAAAGTTATAGCAGCATCATGTTGCAAGAACGAAAGCGTCCTTTCCCTCCTTTACTTTCCAGAGAATGAAGGAGGATCCCTTCTGTGATGTTTTCTCCACCCTGCTCCATCCCTCCTTTGGACTCAGATTCCTCTTATCTGATCATTGTCTGGGTTGCAGCTCTGCCTCCCGTCTCCCCAGATTGTTCTCACAGCACATTAGACCATTGGTCATAATTCAGTGATCTTTTTTTTTAGGCTATACTTCCTTGTTCATAGCAATCATCATCTGTCATCTGCAGTTTCCCTGATAATTTCATTTGATTGTTGGGGGGGGGGGGGAAACCCAGAATGTTCAAATGGTCTTCCAAAATACAAATGGTTTGATCAAGTCTTTCCTGTATTGCTTTGGTTTCCGCATGGGAACATAATCTGTTGGTTCATGATGCATCGTCTCTTCGGACTTTTCCATTTGGAGTTTTTCAAAAATGTTGAGGGCATTTCTCCTCCCTCCCCCCCCCCAAAAAATGGCTTCTGCAATGAGCAGGGCCAAATACACATTGAGAGGCAAGCTGCTGCAAATGTTCCTGACAATATTTTGTCCCTTGCTTCTATCCGCCTGGTTTATTTTCCTGAATAAGTGAGTAAAATATCAAGGAAATTACAGCCACTGACTAGGCTGTATCCATCCATCTATCTTTCTTTCTTTCTTTTTTTTAATATCTAAGAAGGCTTGTGGGGCCCACGTGGACATTTTGGGAAATAAAAGGTGATGCAAGAGGTTGGCAGTTTGCCTTCCAACATGTCTGTGGTGATTCTCAGTCTTCCAGATTATAGTTGCCTTTCTTCCATTGCTGCTTTTTTTCAAACGTCAATTAGACTGTTTTTTGAGGAAGAATGTTTTGCTTGTTATCCAAGAAGCTGCTTCTTTTTTGCTGTTGCTGTTGCTCTCCTTCTTCTTCTTCCCCTTCTCCTTCTCTTCCTCCTCTTTTCTTCTTCTTCATCTCCTTCTTCTCCTCCTCCTCCTTCCCCTCCTTTTTCTTCTCCCGCCCTCCGCCTCCAAAAGCAGCCCAGTTGCCTTTTGAAAAAAGTGCCTTTGAGACTTCCCACAGGTCAATTCCCTAGTATTCATTGTCTTAAATTGAAAGAATTTGAAATGGAAAATTAGATAGAACAAGAGGGAGGTGAATATGAGCATTTTGTTTCTTCTGAACACCATCTTGAGCCTCATGAATATCTTTATAAATTCCTCATTCGAGAAAATGAATCTGTCAAAATCCCCAAAAGTAAATGTTCTGCTATATTTTGAAATGCTTAGACCAAAAGTTACTTGGTTTGAAAATTAACAGAGGTTGGGTAATTGCTAGATAACAAGGATAAGACAGTCTTATTTGTTGCTGAGAGTTACTTTTGAGAATCTGTATTGATGATATATTGATCTATAAAGCAAGCTGCTGGCCAGATCAAGACTATACAAATAAAAAAGCCCAATAAATGAATTAAGTAGTATCGGAGCCCAATAAATGAATCAAGAGAGGAGAATGTTTCTGCTCCATCAATGGCTGTGGTTATAGAAGCATTTATTGCTGAAAACTCAAGATGATGGCAGTCATTCTTTTCTATGCTCCAAAGCTAAACCATATCAGCCTTGAAATAACCCTACAGGAGCATCCCAAAATTATAGGCAAACTGGAATCCAAAAAAGATAATCGAAGGAGACAATGGTATACCCATATTCTTACTGTTGCCAAGAAAATTGCATGGATGACACCATGAAACTATTAGGCTTTCCTATATCTCAAGTAGAGATTATCTGTTGTGTTTGAGAGTTGTTAAAAACTTTGGCCAAAAATGGAGGTTCTTTGCTGCTGGTTTTTGATTCACACTCATTTTTAACTAAGTGAATTGCAATTCCACGTCAGTTTTTTCAGTCAATTGGATATGATGGTAGTTCTGGTATCGTTTATACCATTTTTTTTCTCTCTCCCAAGACAGCCACCTTACAAATGTCATGATAGCTCTTTTAATTATGTTCAGTGGCTAAGACGCTGAGCTTGTTGATCAGAAAGGTCGGCCTTTCGGCAGTTTGAATCCCTAGCACCGCATAACGGAGTGAGTTCCTGTTACTTGTCCCAGCTTCTGCCAACCTAGCAGTTCGAAAGCATGTAAATATGCGAGTAGAAAAATAGGGACCCCTTTGGTGGGAAGGTAACAGTGTTCCGGGCGCCTTCGTGCTTAGTCATGCCAGCCCCATGACCACGGAGACGTCTTCGGACAGCACTGGCTCTTCGGCTTTGTAACGGAGATGAGCACCGCCTCCTAGAGCCGGAAATGACTAGTACGTATGTGTGAGGGGAACCTTTACCTTAAATATCCTCATTTCAGTGTCGTATTTCTAACCTTGAGACTGATCTGGGAACCCTTCCTATGAAACCTGAACTAATGATTTCTTTTAATGGGTAGGCAGAAAATGCTTCCTTCCAGTTGCCACATGTTCATTCTGGTGAGTTCCACTGCAGGAGTTTGTAGTCAGCTCTTTCCCATCTTCTGTGATGACAGCTATTCTGATATTTGCTGTGAAACCACATGACTTAAGGAAGCAGTTCCTTCTATCTGTGGCAAAAAATTAGGCTATAAAAATAAAAGGGATAGATAAGCACATCCGTGTATACCCAAAAATGTTATCCCCACAAACACTACAGAGGTATAAAGCCCCCACACCTTATTCCTTGCTCTGTCCAGGTTGTTCTGCCTGTTTCCTGGAACAAATGAGGCGCCAAGGCCTTTTGGGTCTCATCCTTCTATCTTATCTATGTCAACTCTTAACATGTAACCAGCCATCATAGAGGTGGTATTCCTCGTCTTACGACAACTGAGCCCAACATTTCCATTGCTAAGTGAGACAGTTGTTAAGTGAGTTTTGCCCCATTTTACGACCTTTCTTGCCACATTGCTGAAGGGAACCACTGTAGTTGTTAAATTAGTAACAAGTTAGTAACATGATTGTAAAATGAACCTGTTCTCTTCCTTGAGTTTGCTCATCAGAAGGTCGCAAAAAGTAATTCACATGACCCTGGGACACTGCAACCATCATAAAATACACACCAGTTGCCAAGCATTCAAATTTTGATCCTGTGATCACAGGGATGCTACAACAGTTGTAAAGTGTGAAAAAGAGATATAAGTCACTTTTTTCATTGCTCTTGTAACTTCCAACAGCCATGAAATGAATGCGTAAGGATTGCCTCTCCTCCTAACTTAAGAAAGTGAAGACTCTTGAAATGGAGCATTTCAAAAGGAACTTTTTATTAAGCAGACATGATAGCAATGCATTCAAGGCAACATCTGAATAACCTGAGTCAAGGCAAGTAGAATTAAAGGAGTAGGGACCCCTCCCTTTAGCCAGATGCGGAATCAGCCAATCCACAGGTGTAAAGATGTTATTGTAGCAGCTACTCTGAGAAACAGATAAGCATACATTCCCATGGCTATTAAAGTGAAACAACCCACATGGCCCTCCCTCCTATACATTCCCCAAGAGGTGAGAAAATCTCAGGGCACTCCTGCGCCAGGGTACAAGTTATAAAATACCAGTTGTCACAGGCAATACTAATGAATTGAAGTCAAGCCCCACTCCCCTTCTCCCAATTGAATGGCAGTATCACTTTTAGGGATCTGATAGAATGGGACTTCTTATAGCAAAATCCTCATTCAAAATCCTCAATGGCTCAATATTTCTTCCTTCTCTGGTTCATCCATCTTCCCAGTTCCCTCACTGTTTCCTCTACTTCAGTCCTCCTGAACCCCGTTTCAGATGTCTCAATCAACTCCACTTGATGAAGCACCATCTGGAGTGAGTCCCTGTTGCGTCATTTCACACAGCCATCAACATTTTATGCCAGCCAGCATGTTTCTCCCTAAACTAGTCTGATCCCATTGATTTTAAAGCCTGCTAAATTGTCTCAGCTGGTAGCGTGGATTATGGATCTCATTGTTCTTCTTTAAAGGTCAATGACCTAATCCCAATTGATTTCAGATCAAAAGCATCACATGTCTTTGGCCTTCTGCTCTATCAGTGAGTGCAGCTCACAGTACCTAGGAAATAAATTGTGGTTGCTGTTTTAAATACAATGTGGGGTTCCCAGCAGGCAGAGAGATGCGTTCCGCCATGTTGGGTGATAGAAACTCTCTTTAAAAAGGCTATATCAATTTTATCGATGGTTAAACCACAGGTTTGGAACTTGGGGATTGTTTGGTTGAATGCCATTACAATTTTTTCTCCCAGGTATAAAGGTGATGGTGTTAGGAAAGTCCTTGGTGCTCTCTAAGCTTGGTTGATTTTTTTTGCACAGGTTTCATTACCCAAACATTTGCATGCTGTTTGCACAAATGGAACACACACGTACTTGCCCGCTGCTCGAGCAAGTGAGGATGTGTGCATGCTTGCTGCCCATTTCCACAGCCCAATTGCAAACCCCTCATAACCCACAGGTTGGGGACCCCTGATCTAGACTGAGCACTTGGGAGAGTCAACGTGAGCATTGATTGAGACTAAGTGAGTCAAACTTAACTCTTGGTTGAAAATGCTACTTGACCAATTGATAGATGACGTTCAGCGGAGGTGGGATCTTCTGTGGGTTTTGTTTATCAAGGTGCACACACAGACCCTGCATTATTTCTGACATTAAGCTTTAATACCTATCCTTGTTTTTTCTGTTTCCCTCAATTGCCCTCTTCCTTACTAGTAATGGGAGTAATGCTGCACTTGTGTCAGAAGCACCAAGCACTTCCGGGTTGAAAGGATTAATGGTGACAGCACGTTACTATGGGGATGCCTAGTTGAGGGCTCCTTTCATGTCCCTAGCAGGAGCTAAAATGAAGGATGAGAGCTCAGCTGTGCTCCATGGCAGCTCTCAGGTCTCCAATGTGGGCTTGCTAGCCCCCTGCCCAGAGTTCCAACCACTTGAGCCACCATGCTCCAATGGCGGTGATAATAAATGCCCATGGGAATGATGCCATGTGAATCATTCCCAAAATTGTGTCCAGAAAAAAGCTGACTGGCCTTTCCTTGAAAAAAGTAGAACTGACCCGCAGCTTTCTGCTTCCCATTTTTTTCCTTCAGAGGCAGCCTAATGAAATACTTTATTTTAGATGATCGTAGAGGCTGAGCGAGAGAGGAAATAGGCAACATATCTTTCCAAGTAGAATGGCTGGACCATCCAAATTTCTACTATAGCTCATTTTTTTCCCCCAATAGGGATATTTTTTCAACTTCATGGAGTGGTGTGGTGGCCTAGAGGTAGAGCTCTCGCTTCATATTCAGGAGGCTGTGATTTCGATCCTAGGTAGAGGCAGATATTTCTATCTCTGGTCACACTGAGAATAGATCTGCTGAACAAAACTCTGCATTGGCGTCAGGAAGGGCATCCAGCCATTAAACCCTCTGCTAGCTCCATTCAGTTGCCCAGACTCCACCCTGCAAGGGATTATGGGGTTGTTAAAAGATGATGATGTTTTTTTCACTTCAAATGCCTCTTCTTCCTCTGTGATATGGTCATCTTCCGTTGCAGATAATAGGAATTGTTCTCTTGCTTACTCAACAACTCATGTATTTTTTTTCTTAGTCACTCAGTTAAGATGTAGGTAGAGATATGACCTGATGCCAGGAAGCTATGAGACGTTTTGTTGCTCACATCAAAATACCCGAAGGCAGTTCATGCTATCAGCATTTATATACTGGCAGCATTCTCTATCAAGATGTGCATTTATTTGTAGACTGTTTATTTACACAAAGACTCCCAGGAGAAGCCATCTCCCAACTTCAAAGATTTTGCACCTGAGAAGAAGGAAGTCATCTGGCCTGCATTGCAGGTTTGTAATCAGGACAGATGTGATCTAGATTTAAAAGTCTGCCCTGGGTGCTCATTTAAGTTGATTCGCCTTTAATTCTTAACATGGTAAAGATGAGACACAGACAGATACCGTGGTAGTGCTCAGATTGGATGATCGCAATTTGGATAACCCAAATTAACCATCAGGATGTGATGGTGTTCTTCTAAGATGTGGTAAGCAACGTTAATCTCTGAGGAAAAGTGAAAGACAAATTCACTTATTTGACCTCATTTTAGCTTCTCAGGCTTCAATTTGAGCCAGGTCTTCACGATACAATTGGTGTATGTCAGAGATGCTCCAAACTTTGTTGGCATTTTTTCTCCCAATTATTTTTAATCAATTTGATGGAAAACAACTGCTTATGCCTTTCCCATCCTTACAGGGGAGAAAAATATTTCTGTTGAAATTCTCATGAGTTGGGTTTTTATAACAACTTTTATCGTTGTTGTAAAGTGCTTGAAAGATGTGTCTTTCACAACACAATTATCATACAGCCCTCCTTGGCTTAACATATTTGTGTTGACTCTCATGATGGTATATCAGTGAAGATTTCCATTTCCATTTTAGTAGCTTAAGACTAGCCAAGGAGACTGCATATGGTCAGAGATACGTGCAATAGAAAATAATAACAGAATAGCAGAGTTGGAAGGAATTTTGAAGATCTTTTAGTCCAATCCCCTGCTCAAGCGGGAGATCCATGATGGCGAACCTATGGCATGTGTGCCACAGGTGGCACTCAGAGGCATTTGTGCCACCATCTGAGCCGCAGGCAAACTTACTGCGCATGCGCGCTCCTCACAGTTGATTTTTGGCCAATTTGAGGCCTTTCTCGGTCTCCCAGAGGCTTGAAAAAAGCCTCTGCAGGACAAATAGGCCCGTTTTGTCACTTCCTGTAATACCGGAAGTGATGAAATGGGCCTATTATTTGGCCTGCAAAGCCTGTAGAGGCTTTTTTTCAAGCCGCTGGGAGGCCAAAAAAGGCCTCAAACCCGCCGAAAATCAGCTGTGAGGTGCAGTGCAGGTAAGGGGGCGAGGGGTCTGGGGGGTCTGGGTGGAATGCACACGCATGCGCAGGGGGTATGCACACATTGCCTTCTGGGTGCTGGCACACAAGTGGCACCTAATTTTTGGCACAGGAGCCCCAAAAGCTTAGCCACCACTGTCCTATACCATGTCAGACAAATGGCTGTCCAATCTCTTCTTAAAAACTTCCAATGTTGGAGGATTCACAACTTCTGGGGGCAAGTCATTCAACAGATTAATTGTTCTCATTGCCAGGAAATGTCTCCGTAGTTCTAGGTTGCTTCTCTCCTTGATTAAATCCCATCCATTACTTATTGTCTTGCCTTCTGGTGCTTCTGAGAATAGGTGTCTGACCCCCTCTTCTTTGTGGCAGCCCCTCAAATATTGGAACATTGCTGTCATGTCACCTCCAGTTCTTCTTTTCATGAAATGAAGGAGCCACGGTGGGGCAGTGGGTAGAATGCAAGTACTACAGACTAATTCTGCCAACTGCCAGGGGTTCAATTCTCACCTGCTCAGGGTTGACTCAGCCTTTCATCCTTCCAAGGTCAGTAAAGTGTGGACCAAATTTTGGGGGGGCAATGTGCTGATTCTGTAAACCATTTAGAGAGGGCTGTAAAGCACCGTGAAGCGGTGTACCAGTCTAAGTGCTGTTGTAAACCAGACTACCCAATTCCTGCAATCGTTCTTCATAACTTTTAGCCTCCAACCCCCTAATCATCATTGTTGCTGTTCTCTGGACTCTTTCTAGAGTCTCAACATCTTTTTTATATCATGGTAACCAAAATGTGGCTGCAGTATTCGAAGTGTACTCTTAGCAAGGCATTATAAAGTGATGTTAACACATCATGTGATAGCAATAGCAACAGCACTTAGACTTATATACTGCTTTATAGTGCTTTACAGCCCTCTCTAAGCGGTTTTACAGAGTCAGCATATTACCTTTAACAATCTGGGTCCTCATTTTACCTACCTCGGAAGAATGCAAGGCTGAGTCAACCTTGAACCTGGTGGGATTTGAGCTGCCAAATTGCAGGCAGTTGTGTGATCTTGACTCTATCCCTCTGCTAATGCAGTTTAGGATTGCATTGGCTTTTTTCAGTGGTGGGATTCAAAAATTTTTACTATCGGTTCTGTGGGCATGGCTTGATGGGTGTGGCTTGCTGGGCATGGAAGGGAAGGATACTGTAAAATCTCCATTCCCTCCCCATCTCACTAACCTGCTTTCCAGCTCCATTCTCCTGTGCAGGGCAACAAAAGAAGACACAGCCGATCAGCTGGGACTTGTGAGGCATAGAATAGATGGGGGCAGGGCCAGTCAGAGGTGGGATTTGCCGGTTCTCCGAATTATTCAAAATTTCCGCTACCGGTTCTCCAGAACTGGTCAGAACCTGTTGAATACCACCTCTGGCTTTTTTGGCAGCTGAAGAACACCACAGCCTCATATTTAAGGAATTGTCCATTAGGAATCTTAAGATCTCTTTCATAGTTATTACTATTGAACCAGCAATGCATCTATTACCACCAGTAATAAGTTTCAAAACATACCAAATGCAAACATCAAAATTTTTAAAGTACCCCCAGGAAGCAAATAAGCAATTATTCTGGTTGATTTGGAGTTTGGATTGAAAGTCAAATATCCTTTCCACAGCTCCGTTTATAACTGGCTGTATTATTATTTCTCAGGAAAGGATTGTCCTCACTGAGTACATTTATACAACTAGATATTTCAATTCCATTGTTGACATTCAAAATTATTGTTTTCTGCTAAGCTGCAATCAGTCCAAATTTCCAGCCCACTACGACTTGTGATTTGTCAGATTACTTTGTATTTTTCCTTCCTGCCAATTTCCCTTTTGGCGCTTTAAGCCCTCCTTGCGTGCTGCAGTTTTAGAATAAAATTCATGAGCGCTCCAGCATCTTTTAATAGACATGAGTTATGAGTTGGCATTGTGTGTCCAATAGCCCTAGGCAGGAGTTGAGAAAGCTTGGTAACTAAAAAATGATAGGTTGTTACATGGAAAAGAAACTATGTTAATCTGCACTGTATAATTTCACATTTTCCTAATAGTTGAATCTAACTGTTTGTATATAAATAGAAGGAAGAAGTAAATACTTAGGTTTTAGAGAGAGAAAAAATCAACATGGGTCAAATAAGAATAGAATTCTCCTATTTTACCAATAAATCTTCAATTTTCTGATTGGGGTTCCCAAGTTCCAGTTTCCCTTCTTTTTCAAGTTTCAAGCCATCTTTGCCACTCAATAAACACAATTTTAAGTTAGCTGTTCAGATGTGAAATGAGTAGATGCTTGTTTTGACTATGTTTGTCTTTGTAATATTTTATACTGATTTAAAACTCATGGCTTTGCAGAGAGCGCTCATACTTCCCTTGTATTATCGTGTTTGGGCTGTATAATTATCAGCATTTCCAATGTTCATTATTAGAAAAAATAACAACAGTGTTGGTTTTGTTGATGGTTATCTTTGTCGCTGGCTGCCCTGTCATGTTTTTACAGTATGTGCAGGAAATGGTGTGACTAGTATCAGTCCATTAAATTCAAGGAATTTATCAGAAGGAATATCTTTGCTATTCTGAGGAGTCAAACACATGAAAATTGTAATGCAAGCTCAAACACGTGCCAAATAGTTACAGGACTTTCAAACCCCAAAATCCAGAACCAGTTCTGAAGAAGCTTCTTGGATGAGAAGTGAAACATCTTCAAAGAAAAAACAGAAAGTCCAGTTGCCTCTTGAAAAAGCACCTTTGGGACAGTCATGACCTGGATGATTGAGAATCTCCATACAACCAATCAGAATATCTTACCAGGTTTAGTAATAAAGTCGTGCATAAAACATTGGGCATGTTGAACAAACAAATAAGGAAAGCTTGTACATTTGCAGTGTAATTGAATTGGCACCTGGAGGGAGGTGAGCAAGGACTCATCATAGAATGTATCCAAGAACATTTAAATATAGAATAATAATCTGAAAAAAACACCTCCGTTGATTAAGAACATTTTAATCCCACAGCCTGATTTCATGTACTTGTACGAGTCACTCACTCAGAGCTTTCAGATTCAATTTTTTTCTGCTGCCTGCCAATCCAGGAGAAGACAGGAATTGAGTTGTGGTGGCAAAAATAGTAAAAATTCTAAGTACAGAGTGTCCTTGTTAAGTAATTGCCTTGTTTAGCAACTGTTTGCAGTTACAATGGTCATGAAAACATAATTTAGGCATCCAATCCTTGCATTTATAGCAATAACAATAGCAATAGCACTTAAACTGATGTACCGATTTACAGTGCTCTACAGCCCTCTCTAAGCAGTTTACAAAATCAGCATATTGCCCCCAACAATCTGGGTCCTCATTTGATCCACCTCGGAAGGATGGAAGGCTGAGTCAACCTTGAGCCTGGTGAGATTTGAACTGCCAAATTGCAGGCAGCCATCAGTCAGCAGAAGTAGCCTGCAATACTTCACTCAAACCACTGTGCCACTACGGCTCAGTAACTGTCCCAAAGCTGAAGTTAAGATCATAAGCACAATGATTTTAGTTAGTGGTTGTTTTGCTTAATGACCAATTTATTGGCCCCAATTGTGGTTATTAAGTGAGGGACTATCTATGCAGGGGTCTTCAAACTTGGCAAGTGTAAGACTTGTGGACTTCAACTCCCAGAATTCCTCCTCCAGTCATGTTAGCTTAGGAATTCTGGGAGTTGAAGTCCACAAGTCTTACACTTGCCAAGTTTGAAGACCCTTGAATAGACTTCAAAAGTTCCCACTGGACCTCTCCAAATTTGAAAACGAGCAGGTGGATGATATTCAGCTTACATTCAGTGGGATGGCTGGCTTAAGAAAGAAAGAAAAATGTTCCTCCATCATTGCTATGTAGGCAGATTCACATACTTTGGCTGGTTTGACCCACTGCTTCTAGAATGTCTGTATTCACATGTTGCAGGAAGCCAAAAAAAGAAAAAAAAATTGTGTTCACTATTGGGTTGGAATCCAGCCATAACACTGAGCTCTTGATTATGACATAGGGGGTTAAATCTGAGCGTTGGAATGGAAAACTTATCCAAAACAATAATGAAGTGAAAAGTGGGCAGATGTGCTTTATTGGTTTGATAATGCATTATTTTAATTTGGAAATAAATAAATATATGCAGTGTTCTAGTACTGGTAAATTGGAGTTGCATCCCAAAGAGGTTAGAATGAGCTGGGCGCTGACTAAAAATAAATTTCATTTCATTTGAACTTTACATTAAATAATCAAAATTGATTGTGATTATTCTGTAGTCACCACCACCACCCTCCACTAAAAATTACAGTTTGAATAAGTCCTACATGAATAGACTCAAAGTTGATGAAGAAGTGCAGATAATTAATTCTTTTGGTGCTGGATGACCAACTTAGTGATTAAATTCAGTGTAGCTCCCTATCCGAATATCTGTGTAGATACAAACACTGAAAGGGATTCCATTCTATTCTCACAATAACAGTAGGAGGTGATGAGAATTCAGCTTCTCTTTCCTTATAAGATTTATCCTCTAATGGGTAATAACACTTTAAAGAAAACTTTTTCCCATGCTAATTTAATGATTTCAATGAAATGAGGAGCTTTGATCCCAGGCATATCTCAAATAAGCAGAATTAAATTTTCTGGCTATTTAAAGTGGTGTTCCTGAACCTTGGGAACTTCAGGACAGGCGAATTTCAATTTATAGAATTTGTCAGCTGCCAGTTCTGGGTTGAGATACAGAGGCCTGAAGGGTTAGCTGACTATTTATTGATAAGGGTTCAATAAAAGTGTATACAGGTAGTCCTCATCTTACAACAGTTCATTGACCATTTGAAGTTACAATGGCACTGAAAAATGTGACGTGACCGATTTTCACACTTAACGATCATTGCAGTATCCCTATGAGCAATATTTGGAGCACTTGGCAACTGGTTCATATTTATGACGGTTGCAATGTGATCTCCCTTTTGTAACCTTCTGACAAGCAAAGTCAAGGGGGAATCCAGATTCATTTAACAACTGTGTTACTAATTTAACATCTGCAGTGATTCACTTAACGACAGTGGCAAGGAAGGTCAGAAAATGGGGGCAAAACTCACTGCCTCGCTTAGCAACATAAATTTTGTGCTCAATTGTACTTGTTAATTGCCTGTACATGTTTGCAGATGCATTTTATCTTCCTCAAACACCTCATTTTTTTTTGATAGGCATTCTGAGGCCTTATTAAACCTCTTTCTCTTCCACCATAAGTAGACTGGTTATTTGGAGCGATGGCTCACTATGAATGAATAGCAGAGATGGGGCTGTAAAACAAAGAACGGGCTTTGTCTTCTGATGAATTAAGATAGCATGTGGGTGGCTGGTGAATAGCAGAGACTTCCTTCAACCTCCTGTCACTGAGCTTTTCCTTGTGTTTTTCATTTAAAAAACCTCAGCCCAACCTTAACATTCAGAACAAAGAATTATTTGCCATTTAATAGATGTCAGCAGAAATGAACATTACTTCCACATATGTTATGGAGGAGAAAATGTTTTTTCTTCTTTTACAAATATGAAATCTGAGTTAATGTTATGTAGAATTGTCATCAAATTGAGCAGCACTGCTGATATTTCTCAAGCTGCCTTGGAAAAACATAACAAGGGAGAATCAAAATCCTGAATGGAATTATCCAAATTAAAAGAGGAGAGATGTGTACAAAGAACAAGTGGTTCTAAACAGTTGAAGCCACTGGAGGCTTGGAAACGTAGTTCTTAGGTTTTTTTGGGGGGGGGGGGTGTTGGTGGTTTCGTGCTACATCTGTAATTCCTCTCCTTACAAGAGATTCATTTCCATCTGTACATATTGGTGAGAAAATAAATTATTGTTACAGCCCGGATTGCGAATCCAGCTTTTTTCTGTTAATGGGAAATACAGAAAATCAGATGACGATGATGTCTTCTAGTCAGTGCTGACTGCTTTTAACTGCCTGAACAAGTCCCTGCAGGGCAAGATTTTAGAAGTGGTTTGCCATTACCTATTTTATAGGGCTGAGAGAGTGTGAGTGACCGGTGAGGTTGCGAGCAAGGGTGAATGCAGCCTGGATGTGTTGGCAAGAATTCACCAGTGTGCTATGTGACAGATGAATGCCAACCCATCTTAAATCTAAGATTTACAAGACAACCATCCACCCTGTTGTACTGTATGGCACTGAATGCCGGGAAACAACAACAGGGACCGAAAGCTATCTCCCCATTGGACATCAGGCATCTCATTTCTTGACCACATCACAAATGACACCATTCAACAACATTTTGGTGTGGCACCAATTATAGAGAAGATGAGAGAAGGCTGGCTCTGCTGGTATGGACACGTCCAGAGAACAGCACCTTCCACCGTGGCCGAGACTGCCTACTAACCAGAAGTCAGTGGCTGGTGACCTCATGGGCATCCAAAACAGAGATGGCAAGACACCATCAACAAAGATATGCAAGCCGTGGGCCTGCACCCTGGAGATGCAGCTGACCGTGCAAAGTGGCGTTCAATGATCTGAAAAGCGGATCCTGAACCTGTGGGAATACGAGGAGGAGGAGGAGGAGGAAAAGGAGGAGGAGGAAGAAAAGGAGGAGGAGGAGGAGGAAGAAGAGGAGGAGGAAGAAGAAGAAAAAGAAGAGAGTCACCCAGATTTCCTGGCTGGATTATATCCTATAGGTGGATTTGGGCCTAAATTGAGACTAGAACTCATTGTCTCTTAGTTTCTAGCCTGATATGTTAACCATTGTACCAATGTGTGGCTCTCCTTTTGGGACTCTAATGATCATTTTAGGAACTATTTTTCAAAGTGATTGTGGATCATAAAGATTAGATGTCTTCTTCCTTGTTTCCAAGGGAGTTACATTCCATGTTTACTGGATCTTGAGATAAATCTAGCTGTTTGCACTGTGGAACACTTTTATACCATGAACCATGTATGCCTTTGAACATTGCAGTTACATGTTTCTTTCACAAATTGGCTTAAAAATGAAGTTTTGTACAAGGGAAGACTTGGGTTAAGGGGAACCGCAGTGCATATTTTTGGGTGTTTTCATTTGTAGGCAGATAAAAAATCATATGGGACAGATTAGTAATGTGGATATGGACATGATAGGAAAGACTGCATGAGACACTGTGACCTCATAGACTAAGCAGCCATCATCTTTAGGATTGTGACATCTTCTAGGATCTTAACTAGGTTCAGTAGGTATCCAAGCCAAGACTTGGAGGGGTAAACTCCCAATTCAGTACTTGTGTCTCTGTCCAAGGTGCTGACACTTAATTAATTGCATGTTTCAACCCATGTCTTTTGGGTTCTGCATTTTGTATGTGGTTGGGATTTGCAGGAACTTTGTAACTAATCTCTCCTCTCTAGCTACTGATTATTCTATATTCTGCTTAAGTATTTATTCAGATTCTTTTTCCGGACATGCCCATTCCTGTGGCTTTGTATAACATATTAGGATGACTACTTTATGATTTATGTAAGTCCAACAAGTATATTTAACACAGACTAAAATGGCTAAATTCAAATACCATGCTCTCCTATAGGTGGATTTACAAAACACAACTGAAGTATTCATCTAACAAGCTATGCTTAATGAACAGACCATGTTACAGTTAATGTGGTGGTCTAATTTGTCCAGCAAGCTAACAACTAAATTTCTACAATAAACTGAACCCAAATCACACTTTGTTGAGCAAGTGCAAACAGAAAGTTAATTCAGTAAACCATGATTCGCTGATATTCCTTGTAATGTTTATTTTGCTAATTCAGGTTTAAAATTGCAAGACAACTCTTTTCTCAGTGATATGAATAGGATTCTATTTGATTGGAAAGGCAACAATTCTTTTCCCTTATTAACTCAAAGTAGTTGAGTTGGCCTTCTCTGAAGTTTTAATGAGAATATTTGCATCTGTTAAGTTTCTTTGCACTAGGTGCCTCTTTCTGCAGTATAGCTGTCTCAGTAGTGACTCCAGGGGTGGGATTCAACTGGTGTTACTACCAGTTCAGTGACTACGTTTTGCCTGACGCACGCTGCGCGTGTGTGTAAAAAAAACTTCAGCTGTGCCGCCTGGACAGCTGTAAAGTGCTGCGTGTGGGTGTGCAGTGTTTGATAAACTTCTTTTTTTATTGCTTTTTCAACCTCAGCTATGCCACTGAGGTTGGAAAATCAGGAAATAAAGGACAGGTAAGAGCCCAGGTAGGCAGGTGGGCCAGACAGCAGGAAACAGAGAACTGGTGTGTGTCTGCTGCTCTTCAGAGCTACTGGTTCTGTAGAACCGGGCAGAACCAGTAGCATCCCACCCGAGTGACTCTCTGTGAAATGGACTAATTCCAATGGATTTCCATCTAATCCTGATACTTTAATTCCCTCCACCCTCTAAACTAGTATTTTGGAGGTGTATAGATCTACAATTCTCAAAGAAATTGATATTGTATTCTTAATACATTTGTGACCACTAGCCAGATGTCTTCTTTCAGCCAAATGCTTGACAACATGTAGCCCAGTATAATACTCAAGTACAATTCCCAATATGTCTTATCATTCTCCATGCTGGCAAAACCTGCAGGGAATTATAGTTCAGAAGTCACTGGAGGCTCACATATTCCTGACCCCTTTAAGTGCTTAAATAATCCCATTATTTAAAAAGATTTGCAGCCTGAGTATTTTTAAACAATATGTTCTTTTTAATATGTGTCTGCAGATTGTTGCTTGTTAGAAATGATTAGCTTGCCAAGTTGTTTTCATTTGATCAGATGATAAAAAGAGGTAGCATGTTGGGTGTATTGGTGAAGGGACTGGCCAGGATACCCTGAGTTCTAATCCCACTTTAGACATGAAAGCCAGCTGGGTGACTTTGTACCAATCACCAGGAGACTGTGAGTTCTAGTCCTACTTTATGCTTATGTGATTTAGGGCTAGTTATTTTCTCTCAGCTCAGCACACCTCTAAGGGTTGTCAAGGGTTATGGTGAAAATGAGAAACAAATTTAAAGTTAAATGGTTTAACATATTCAACTGAGAAATAAATTGACATAATGGATGAATGGTTGCAAAAACTGATGGAGTTAGCAGAGATGGCTAAATTGACTGTTCTGATTAAAGAAAAAAACGCAAATACCTTTACTTCAACTTGGAAACCGCTTCTGGACTTTGTGCTTGAGCTGGAAAAAAAATGAAACTTTGATTTTGAGTTTTACCGATTAGATAGATTTGTTGTTATAGAAATTGTTAGTTTCTATTATTATGAAAAAAGTTGAGTGTAGATCTTAATGCCTTATTCAACTTCACCAAAGGAATTGGAAGTCAATGCCTTATTTTCTTTTTTCCCTTTCTTCCCCCCATGATTCACTTCCCCTTTTCCTTCCCTAATTTCCTTAATATTTGCTTTTGTATTCTCTTTGTATGTTATATTATAAACTAATAAAACTATAAAATGTCAAAAAAGAAAGAAATTTACGCTGTTAGAACTCCAATCATAAGTACATTCAGATTGAGCATTCTAATTAACTATCCAAAAAAACCCATCAACTACTAGTAGTTTCCAACTTTTGGTAAGCATTTCTTAACTAAAAAGTTGAGTGGGGTGTGGGTGGGGGGAAGAGAAGGAAATGCATAGATATCTTAGTTCTGACATGTGTAAGAGTCTCTGTGACAAGTCTATTTAAAGCTCCAGTTTGAATCTAGTCTTCTCAGAGATTGACATTTATTAAACTTTAGCTGTCACTCAAAATAACTTACCATCGAGCTGCAATTTTCCCTCCAACACAATACCCCTTTACTAGTTCAGCAGTAGGATAATAAATAGCAATAATGGTGCTCCTGCTTTTAATTGCAGAATGAGGGAGGGAGGAGGCAAGCCGACTCGGAACCCAGAGCAAATCTGGCTTGTGTTCATCTTAAGACAGCTGCAACTCCACCTACTCCCTTCTCAATTTCCTCCCTTTTCTTTCAATGAAAGTAAAACTTCACTTCTAGGTTTGGAGGGTTCTTCCAAAAATATGGAAAGGCTATTGAGTTAAAACAAGGCCACGTTTCTCGGATTCCAGGTTTATTAAAAATGAGGTCTTTGAGTGGATCCCCTTCTCAGGAATGTAACTTGAGAAGATCCGAAAGGGTGATCTTTTTTTTCCAAAAGGCAACTGGACTTTCTTTGTTTTTCCTTGAAGATGTTTTTCATCTCATCCAAGAAACTCCTTCAGTTCTGACTGAATGGTGGGGAGTGGAAGGATTTATATTTCTTGCAGTCATCTGGTCATTAGCAGTCTTTCTTAGAGTCATTGAGGCCACTTGGAGGTTTATCTGTGCCCTCGGGGTCACCTGAATAGTGCAAATGGATATGGAACCTTCTTGGAACTGCTGAAAAGACTATGTTGACCTGGACAACCATGACCTGGTGACTGAGAATCTCTATAGACATGTGGGATGGAATGGGGTTGGTTGAGCTGAACCCAAATTAATCCTCAATTCCCTAATTAATCTAGAGATCATTTGGTTGCTGGAGTGAAGAAGAAAAGCCATCCTTTTGTTGCTCGGGTAAAGGAGCTACATGACTCTTCTCATTTTTTTAGCATTTACATGAAGGTGTTGGAAGAGGCCATCAAGGTTCACATAAAGGCATTGGGAGAGAAGATGCAGAATCAGATATCCTTAAGTATAATCTCAGAGATGTACTATAAATTGGAACCTGATGCTTGGGGATCTGGATGGAGGAAAAAAAAAAAGTTGAATCCCAGCATCATACAGTTGCTGTTCACTGCAAACTATATATAGCCAAATATAGCCATATCTCCAATGGTCATTTGGATGATAGCAATTTGTTAAAGTATTGAGATTTAATAGCTGACCAGCTGTTGTAAGGCTGCTGTCAATGCTGCTGATGCAATGAGGATGAGTCAGCATGGTTATTGTCACTTTAAGAGCTGTCTATATAAGAGCAGCCATGAGAGGGAGTATTCTCTTCTCCTTGTGTTCTATCTCCATTGGAGTTCTCAGTGCAGAGTAATGAAGACTGATTGCTTGCCAGATATTTGCCTACCATGTATATGTATGTATGTAGCTGTCTTGTATATAAACCACTGTTGAAAGACAAAGACTGTGCTGTGTTTTGCTCCTGGGTTGTCTCACTATGGTAGTCATGCTACAAACCCTCTGACACAATTCCTCTGAAGAAGCAGATCTGTGATTTGAGGGTCTTCCTGGACACTGGCTTTTGCAAGATAAGCCGGGCTAGGGGAGACTGTCCACAATTTCAGTTAATACACCAATTGTACATACACCTGGAGAAAGAGGCCCTAGTGATAGTAACATATTTCCTAATAATAAGTTCTTATATAGCATATGTTAGAACATTGCTTAAAACTAACCTTCAGGATACATATCAATGTGCTGGTTTTGACCTATAATTCCCTACAGGGCTTGGTCTCCAGGTTTAGTAGGGTTTCTTCTCTGAAATGAAACCAACCCATCAAGTCAGGATTAACATGCAGTTTCTCCATAGTGAGAAATTTGAGGGTGGCAGGAGTCAATGCTTTTCAGTTGTAGCCCCATTTCTTTGAAACAGCTTCTCTCTGTTCATAAGGTGTCATTTCTCCTGACATTCGGGAAGACAATGAAAACTTGATTCTTTATCAAGGTTTTTAATAATGCTATTGGAAATGTACAGTAGTGATGGTGCACTATTGAAAGACCTGAAAGACCAGGCTAGGGAATAACAGAAGAAAATCTCTCAGGACTACTGTGGAGCATTGGATTTGGTTGTTTGCTTGTAGGCAGACACTTCATTACCCAATTAGGTAATATCACCAGCACTAATGAGTGTGGGGTATGTTCCCTGTTTATATACCATAGTTAGTGGGAATATGGTAGATGGTTTCATCTTGGTAGTTCTTTGATTAAGGTACACAATAATTAACTATTATATTTATTACAGCCAAAATGCATTTAAAGTGGTAACTATCTTTTGGGGTCAGCATCTCACATAAGTACTGGTGTTTCCCCAAAAACAAGACCAGGTCTTATATCAATTTTTGCTCCAAAAGGCACATTAGAGCTTATTTTCAGGGAAATACAGCACTAAATGCATCTGTCTGGCTGACAATCTTAACTGGGGCTTATTTGGGGGGTGTATGATGAGCATCCTGGAAAAATCATGCTAGGGCTTATTTTTTGGCTGAGTCTGATTTTCGAGGAAACATGGTAGTAGGAGCAAAACTGTTTTCTTGTTTAGCGGTTCTCAATGTTTTGCAGCAAAATAGGGTTTTAAAAATTAGAGGGAGGTTTGAGATACATAGGAAGACAAAAATAGACACTTTAAAAAAAAAAAAAAGTCCTGGACCAAAATAACCCAATTTGCTGACCTTTTCCTGTTATTCATTAAGCATCACAAAATGTGCTTGCCAGCCTGATGGGTCATGAAGTTAAATAAGGGTACTGTAACCAGTGAAAGCCATACTTTCCCCAGCTTTAAAACAGCAGGTTCAATTATTTGCAACCAATACATTTTCTAAGAATCCAAGATTCTATAGTTTTGCCTTCTTTACCCCAAATAAGCTTTTTATCAGAAGAGTATAAGATGATGCTCTTTTGGGGTTCAGGTCCTTGCATGATGGCCGAAGTGTCATTAATATGGCTTTAACTTGCTATGGGACAATTCAACCATTCAATTTAAGTATTTAAAATAATGTTTAAAAATATTTTAATTTTTTGGCATTCACATTCCATTTTGTCCCTCCGTTTGCACCCTCTCTTTAATGATTCTGTTCCACCATTTCTTTGATATTAGTGTAAGCCTTTTCTCATGGCGAGTTGGCTGTGCCAGGTTGTTCTAGACCAGGGGTGTGAAACTTGATTGCATTGAGGGCCACATCAGGGTGGTGTTTAACCTTGAGAGGGGAAAGGGTGGGCATGGCCAACTGAACATCACTCATGTCAGGGGCACCTGTGGTGGCTCCCGAGCTCCGTTGTTGGCCTCAACATCATCCTACAACCCTCTACCAGTGAAAAACGGCCCTCCCGAGGTCTGTTTTCGCTCGCAGAGGCACTGTGGGCTGGTCCTTCACTGTTTCCAGGGCGGCCCTGCGGGCCAGATCTAAGCACCCCATGGGACACATCTGGCCTGTGGGCCTTGAGTTTGACACCCCTGTTCTAGACCAATGCAGTGATTGGGTTTTGAACTGTCCACCTTCCGGTTGACAAACCCAGCACCTGAACCACCAGTCCACCGCGCTTACTCCGATTCATATCTCATGATGTCCTGGGTGGCTTTAGTTTCATAACTTCCTCTTGGCATGGGGCTAATCTGGAGGCTCACCTTTTTTGTTTTAAATACAAAGCCTTGAGTTCAGTAGAGAAAAGGCAGGACCTTGATGTAAGAACAGGACATCTTCCTCTGCATCGACAGCCTTGGGTGAATTTTTCATCCATCTGTCCGCCCAGCAACAGTTCGGGTTGTCCCATCCCCCTCTCCATAGATGTTTAAGCAGATCGACAACTTGGCTTCCAGACGTCTGGACCGGCACCTTGGCCACCTGCTTCAGCCTGTGGCCTTGGCTGAAGTGGCCTTGCAGGCAGGGGAGCCGCCCGCACCCTCCCCAGCTTCTCTTCCCTCCCCCCCCTCCGCCCTTCGAGCTGTCAGACCAAAAGCTGACGTGCTTTTCCCCTCCTGCCATCTGTTTGGGGTGGGCATTGTAGCTTTTGTGTTCTGCAGCAGCCTGGGTGGAGGCCGTGGTGGGGGTGGAGGTGCAAGGAGGGAGGCATATGAAGAAAGCAAAATAATTTTCCTTTCATGTGATGCTGACCTCCACCCACGCAGCCTCCCCACCCAGTGTCAGTCTGGAAAGCCCCTCACGTCGTCGTTCTCCTTGCTGTCCATTTCCAGGGGCTCTAAAAGAGCATCGGGGAAGAGGATCCAGGGAAGCCTGCCTTGCTTTTCCGCTGGTGCCAGCTCTCCTTTCCAATGAAAACCTGATTTTAAATATAGAATCCTTCGTTGCCATAACGACCATAAGAGGGTTTTTTTTTTTTTGGTTTTTTTAAAGAATAATGTGCCTTCTCCCTCTCTTCTAAAGAAAGCATCCCAGTTGGAGAGGTGGAAAGGTTCTGCTGTTATCCAACCCGCAAATCATGGCGTTTGAGTCCTTTTGCAAACGGCTCGGCAAAATAAATAAAATTTAAAAATTGCTGGGATTGGTTATCCTCAAAGGAGGCCGGTGTAGGGAAGGGAGGATGAGAGGAAGAGACATATACATGGAGGAGTTTGTAAGGCTCCATCTGGCCCTCAGATGCCTGGCATGACCACGCTTCCATGCAGCAGGGATTCTGTAGTGAATGAAATTTGTGTGTGTGTGTGTGTGTGCATGTCTGTACATGTGCAATTTCCTCTCCCTGTTGCTTCTATCGCTCTACAATTATCAGGCTCTAAACTCATGATGGGTGCGTGTGTGGGTGAGTGGGAGGGAGGGAGGAAGGAAGGAAGGAGAGAAAGAAAGAAAGAGAAGGAAGGAAAGGAAGGAAGGGGAAGAGGGAGGGAGGGAGGGAGGAGGAAGAAGGAAGGAAGAGAAAGAAGGAAGAAAGAGAAAAGGAAGAAGAGAATGGAAGGAAGGAGAGAAAGGAAGGAAAGAAGGAATTATGATTTCACCAGAAGCGACTCAATTTTAAATCACAACTATTTCTATTGCTGTAGGGAGGCTAGAACTTGAAAGACTGAATGTTACAGGCAATGATCACAGCAACCAAATATTCTCTGAGAACAACCTGACCAATTTGTCAGTTGTCACAATTTTTGAAGTGTTTTCAACGTGTTTTAAGCTATGATTGAAAGACGCGAGAGGGAAAGCCAAGCTATCATGTATGTTTTTTTTTAAATTGCTTTTCAGGCATCATTGCTCAAGGAAATAATATGATATAATACCATATATGGCATATGATATATAGTATAATAAAACTGAGCATATGTTTTTAAAACAGAGAAGGAATCTAAGAATCCAATTTGATGCAGACTTTTGGAAAATAGCTAAATGTGATTAATTATTCTCAAAGCGATTCAAACTGTCTAGACTCCTCACAGCTTGAGGTCATTGAGCCACAATGTTACACCACCATCTTTTCTCCCCCACACACCACATTGTTTGATTAAAGGTCCTGATATTGATCTTTTAAAAACCCAAAATTGGGGTGCCTAAATTTGTGGATCAGGATTGTTGTAGTGCTTAGGAGTAGCTTTAAAGATGGCAGTTTTATGTGATGGAAGGTGATTAAATAGATAGGGGAAATTGTGTTGACTGCACTGAAATCACTTTGGATTTTGACTTGACTCTAATTATTTGCAATCCTTGACTTACAACCATTCACCTAGTAATGCTTTGAAGTTACAGTGGCACTGGAAAAAGTGACATATCAGTTGTTTTACGCTTATGACCATGACCACGTGATCCTGGTCATGTGATCATGACAATTGCATCATCCCCAAGGCCATGTGTGTCAACTCATACAACATTCCTATGCCTGTTTTAGTAGTTGCCATAAAAAAGGGGTGGGAGGAAGAAAATCTGGAAGAGCAGTTGAAAGCGAAAGTACATACTCTTATCTTTAAAAGATTGCAACTAAACTACCAGGGCTTTTGCCCATGAATATATTTAATTGGAGAACGTGAATAATGACACCCAGCCCATGAACAGGCTCAATTGGAGAATCCGGTTTATGAGACACCTGGGGGGGGAGTGGGGAAACAGGATCACAGATGATTGTAAATTATGTATGCCAGAGTTGGCGTCATACAGGGCAGTGCCAGTATGTCGCTTCTAATGAATCCTTTGAAGTTTTTTGAAGTTTGTCTCAAGGATCATGATTTAATTAGGGCGATTGCTGGAAACCATACAGTGTGATCCTGATCATGTGATCATGACCATTGCAGCATCCCCGTGGCCATGTGATTGTGGTCATGTGATCATGACCATCACAGCCTCTCCATGGTCATATGGCTTCCCCACTGACCTTGCTTGTCAGAAGGTCACAAAGGGAGATCACATGACTTTGAGACACTGCAACTGTCATATATATGAACCAGTTGCAAACATCTGAATTTTGATCATGTCACCATGTGGAAGCTGCAGCGGTGCTCCTAAGTGTGAAAAATGCTCATCACAAGTCTCTTTTTTTCAGTGTTGTTGTAACATCAAACGGTCATTAAATGAAAGGTTGTAAGTCAAGGGCTACCTGTGGTTGCCAGGAGTAGTGAGGTGGTCCAATAATTCTGAAGCATTATGCATGGGAAACATGGGTGCCATTAAACACAGATGGCAATTTCCATGGGCAGCTACCAAGCTCGGAATGACTAGCATAGAACATTCTTTTCATTTGCCAGTACTCCAGTATAAATACATGTTTGGAGTGTTGTAAAAGTAAAAAGTGAGAGATAGTTCTGTGTGCTGAAAATAGAGCCACTTCAAAGTTGTTTGTTTTTTGAAGAACTTTGATCCTCCCACTTGCCGTGCTGGAAATGTTTATTTTGGGGGACACAGAAGGGGGTAGAGCAGGGTGTAAAACTCAAGGCCCGGGGGCCAGATCCGGCCTATGGGGTGCTTAGATCTGGTTCATGGGGCTGCCCTGGAAATAGCCAAGGACCGCCCCGTGGGGCCTCTGCCAGCCAAAATGGAGTTTGGGAGAGCTGCGGACGGCCCTCCCGAGCTCCATTTTCACTGGCGGAGGATTGCAGGAGGCCGTCGCAGCTAGAAACAGAGCTTGGGAGCCCATTTTCACTGGCAGAGTACTTGGGCCGCCACAGGCGCCCCTAACACAAGTGAAATCGAGCTGCCCCCCCCCCAGGTGTCATGCCTTTGATGTAAACTGATTCTGAGGGAGAGGAGGAACAGCCAACAGGGAGTGGAAGTGTGGCTCTGGAGGTTGTAGAGGAGGCTGGGGAAGGGCAGAGGCCAGCTGAGCAGTCAGAGGAGGACCCAGGCCCATCCTAGGGCATGCAGGGAGGAGAGGATCAGGGAAAAACGAGGTCTACTCAGGAGGAGAGGGCCATGATCCTCTTCATGGGTTGCAGGTGTGAGATTTGCATAAGAGTTTGGACCTGCGTGCTCACAAACATTGGGGACAAATTAGTGTTTTATTCCTGGATGAGGTTTATCTTGGTTGGCGTTCTTCCAACGGACTGTACCTGGTTATCTTCCTGAAGTTTGTAATTATTTATCCTGGTCTGTTGTGGAACTTTCTTCAGTGCAGTTTGTTTTTGGTTTTTGCTTCGTTATCCGCTCTTTGAATTTGAACTGTGTTTTCTTTCATTTGGAATGTTATTTTGAAAATAGTTTAATCTTCAACTATGAACAATTAAACAGTAAAGCCAAGTTGAAGGCATTAAAGGACCTTTATTTACGTTTTGGTTTTTGTTATATTTCTGATACAGATACACGAGGTCAAACACAACCCTGATGCGGCCCTCAATGAAATTGAGTTTGCCACCCCTGGTATAGAGCAACCAAGATCAAAAATACTTAACAGTGTTTCTCAACCTTGGAGAGGTATAGACTTCAAACTCCCAGAATTCATGCTAGCTGGGGAATTCTGGGGGTCGAAGTCCACACTTCTTTGAGTTGCCAAAGTTAAGAATCACTGATAGTTAACATGGCGGAGATTCCAGCTGCGAGTCCTTCATATTGTGTCTCCTTAGATGGGTTTTATTTTTGGTATTTGTTTAATGTGACTGAGCAAAAAGAGCTTGTCAGGATTTTACAACTGTGCCACATGCTGCAAAGCTCTGGCTCATCATTTTTGGAATGCTTGCCTTACCCTAACATGTGCTGTCTCAGCCGACCCAGGCATTGCCTTCTGGGGTATTTCAGCTTCTGAGCCAATGTAATGTCATCACTTCTAATTTCACGCCTGTGCTGTATGATGGCTTTTCAAACTGACATCTGATCTTCCAGGGCAAATGCTGAGCATCACAGCATGAAGCTCAGTGGTCACGATAGAATAGGAAACTGTGTGTGCCTCACGCAGCCTGTGTGTCTTTTACTCGGGGGTAAGCCTTACTCCCAAGTAAGTCTATCAACAACCTATTCTCCAAAGCATCTGAAGGCAGGACAAGAAGAAACTGATGGAAACTTACCAACTGCAGCCTTAGCTGTAATGTACTAGATTTTTTTGCAAGTATTCCTTGACTTACGACCACAACAATAGTAAGGTTCTACATTTAGGCAAGAACAATCAAATGCACAGGTACAGTATATGTGGTACCTTGCTCAATAGTAGTAACTGTGAGAGAACTTGGAGTCCTAATGGACAAACATTTAAATATGAGCCAGCAGTGTGCAGTGTGCCAACACAGTTCTAGGCTGCATAAACAGAGGGATAGAATCAAGAACATACGAAGTCTTAACACCATTTTATAATGCCTTGGTAAGGCCACACTTGGAATACTGCATTCAGTTTTGGTCGCCACGATGTAAAAAAGATGTTGAGATTCTAGAAAGAGTGCAGAGAAGAACAACAAAGATGATTAGGGCAGGGGTCGCCAACCTTTTGAACCTCAGGGACCACCAAACTCATAATTTTAAATCCTGCAGACCAGAGATCCTGGGAAATTTTTTTTTAAAAGTGCAAGAATATTCCCCACCCTGTTTTCCTACCAATTGATCATTCTTTATTTGGGATCATAGGATACCGTCTCCAGCCGTTCTCAGGGGGGAAAGAGAGAGAGAGACTTTTCGCTTCATGCAAGGAAAGCAGCAGAAGCAGCAGAAGTCTTTCTTTCTCTCCCCCAAACTCCGCCAAAAATGAGTCTTTGCTGGCTCTTTGAGCCTCTTGGAGCAGGAGGCCTTGCAGGGTCCCAAAGACTCATTTCTGGTGGAGTTTGGGGGAGAGAAAGAAAGATTTTTGCTGCTTTCCTTGCATCCAGCTGAAAGCAGAAGAAGAAAGAAGCAGAAAGAAGCAACCCGGTGGCCAGGCAAGGTGCATGGGGCGAGTGGGACAAGTTCCCCACTGCCCTTTCTCCCCTCCCCTCACTACCTCATGTTGTTCGCAATGGAAGTGACGCAAGCCTTGTGTTCCTGCGCAGCCTAGATTAATTGCTTTGGGGTGGTGGTGCTTTGGGGATGACATTTCTCTGAGGACCACCAAAATTCTCTCGCAGACCACCAGTGGTCCCTGACCTATTGGTTGGCAACCATTGGATTAGGGGACTGGAGGCTAAAACAGATGAAGAACGGTTGCTGGAACTGGGCATGTCTAATTTAATGAAAAGAAGGACGAGGGGTGTCATGATAGCAGTGTTTTGATATTTCAGGGGCTGTCATAAAGAAGAGGGAGTCAAGCTATTCTCCAAAGCCCCTGAGGGCAGGACAAGAAGCAACCTGGATGGAAACTAATCAAGGAGAGAAGCAACTTAGAACTAAGGAGAAATTTCCTGATAGTTAGAACAATTGATCAGTGGAACAACTTGCCTCCAGAAGCTGTAAATGCTCAAATACTGGAAATTTTTAACAAAATGTTGGATAACTGTTTCTCTGAAGTGGTGTAGGGTTTCCTGCCTCAACAGGGGGTTGGACTAGAAGACCCCCAAGGTCCCTTCCAGCTCTGTTATTCTATTCTAATTGAGCCCAACATTTGTATTTTTAAGCGAGACATTTATTAAGTGAGTTTTGCCCCATTTTATGACCTTTCTTGCCACAGTTGTTAACTGGATCACTGCAGGTGCTAAATTAGGAACACAGTTGCTAAGAGAATCTGGCCTTCCCATTGACTTTGCTTGTCAGAAAGTTGCAAAAGGTGATCACATGACCCCAGGAACTGTCATAAATAGGAATCAAGCATCTGAATTTTGATCACATGACCATGGGAATGCTGCAATGGTTGTAAGTGTGTCATAAGTGCTGTTATAACTTCAAATGGTCATTAAATGAACTGCTGTAAATGAAAGATTATCTGCTTTGGAAATGTATGGGAATTAGAAGATGCACCCAGCTATTATTTGGGGGTATTTTCCTCTTATATACATCTATGTGGTGAAAATGCCCCCTCTCTCTTAAATATAGCAAAAAAAACCAACACCTCCATTATAATGAAGTTGAATCCCAAAAGTGCTTTTTCAAGAGGCAACTAGACTTTCTAGTTTTTCTTTGAAGACGTTTCCCTTCTCAGCCAAGAAGCTTCTTCAGCTCTGATTCATTCTTCAGCTCATTTTCCACCATCCAGTCAGAGCTGAAGAAGCTTCTTGGCTGAGAAGGGAAACGTCTTCAAAGAAAAACCCAAAAGTCTAGTTGTCTCTTGAAAAAGCACCTTTGGGACAACTATGTCCTGGATGACTGAGAATCTCCATAGAGACAATGGATTTGAATGTTCAGCTCTGGTTTTTAAAAACAACAATGCCATTTCGTGTCACCTCATCTGTCATTGTTTCAGCTCTTTTATAGAAAGGCTCAAGAAAATAAACTGACTCTGCTTCTTAAGAAAGTGTTTTACTTACAAAGGTAGACAAGCGTCACAAATGTCTCAAGCAACTTTTGTTTTCCCATTCAAATTATATTTCTCATTTTTCCACCAGACTCGTGTTTCTGGATCAACTTCCTCTTGCTCATCACTTGGCAGACCCTTGCAGAAATCAGTGAAGAGGAAGCTGAAGGTGGATTTTGAAAGGTAAGAGGCCTCTTAATCAAATATTTTTTTCATGGGTTGTGGCTGTCATTAAGAGAGAGGATAAAGAGTTAAGGTACAATAGAAAATAAACCTACTGATTTTGTTTAGAGATGAGATCCTAAACTAAAGGATACATATGGAATCCCCAACACAGTTGTGGAGTGCCACAAATACTTCATTCCTGAAATATGCATGGTAGAAAGGACAGGTAGCTGCAAAAAACTGGGCTTCCTTTGTTTTTCCTTGAAGACGTTTCGCTTCTCATCCAAGAAGCTTCTTCAGTTCTGAAAATGAAGCTTCTTGGATGAGAAGCGAAATGTCTTCAAGGAAAAACAAAGAAAGTCCAGTTGCCTTTTGAAAAAGCACATTTGGGACAACCATGACCCGGATGTCTGGGAATCTCCATAGACATTTAACTGCAGAAAAGGTAGCATATAAGAAGGTCTTTGTTATTGTGGTTTGAGAAAACATCTGGATACCTTTTTAGTAAGTGTCAGGTAGGCAGTTGCAATGTCTGAAATTATGTTGCAGACAACTGCTGTGTTTGTGTGCCCAAGCATTTTTCAGAATTCATGTGTGAACTTAATCATCTGATCATCATCAACTAAGTTCACAAAATCATCACATCCGGCTGTGTGTGCTTGTGGCTCAGCACACTGAAACAAACAAAATGTTAACAAGTTACGATATTTATGTAGTTACCCTACTTACCAAGCCACATCTAAATATCTTTACAATCCCCAAGGCATGTTATAACTTTTGAGCACCCCTAATGTTTTGGAAATTGAACCTTGAAAAATTTGACACAGCCTATCAGTGTAGGTTAACATTCTCAACAAACTAGGCCATAATAACTTTTTCAATAAACTCTGGCTGAAGAAATCCTTCTTTATGTCAACCTAACTGATACTAGACATATTGACTCAGCTGTAGGAATAACAAGCAACTACAAGAGCACCTGAGCTTTGAGAAGAACCTGAAGAGGGTATGTCCAGATACATAGAAAACATATCTCTTGAAATGTCAGTGGAGGACTGAATGTTGATGCTGTGTCATGGCTGTGCCTGTGAGTTATGCTTGTGGCATTGTCATCAATCTGGATAAATCCCTTTCCTCTCAGCTTTCAACAAGTGTTGTTGTTAGTTGCAAAGTCATGTCCAACCCATCGCGACCCCATGGACAATGTTCCTCCAGGCCTTCCTGTCCTCCACCATCCTCCGGAGTCCATTTAAGCTCACACCTACTTGCTTCAGTGACTCCATCCAGTCACCTCCTTCTCTGCCATCCCCTTCTTCTTTTGCCTCAATCGTTCCCAGCATTATGGCTCTTCTCCAGGGAATCCTTCCTTCTCATGAGGTTGCCAAAGTCTTTGAGTTTCCTCTTCAGGATCTGGCCTTCTAAAGAGCAATCAGGGTTGATCTCTTCTAGGACTGACCAGTTTGATCGCCTTACAGTCCAAGGGACTCGCAGGAGTCTTCTTCTCCAGCACCAGAGTTCAAAGGCCTCAATTCTTTGGCGCTCAGCCTTTCTTATGGTCCAACTTTTATAGCCATACATTGCTACTGGGAAAACCAGAACCTTGACGATATGCAGTTTTGTTGGCGGGGTATTTTGTCAACAAGTGTATTGGGCACTAATTCTAGAATATTCATTGAAGACTTTCAGGGAAATGGCAAACTGAAGATTGCTCTGCTAAAAGTGAAGCCAGTGCTGCGGCAGAATGAATAGTTAGCAAGTTGATTGGCTCTTCTTAATTCCTCTCTGGACAAGGAGAGGACTTGAGATTGCTCACAAGTGCCCCGGGCTGTTTCTCCTCACGAGGAGATTGCAAGATAGCTCTGGGAGATGAGGGATAGCCATCTTTGCTCAAACTATGGTCAGCCTTTATGGACACTGAGTTCACATTTCTTTTTTTCTAATCACTTTTGGAAATTGTTTGTTAACTCTTTTTGAGGTATTAGGAATTTTTATGATAAATTTACAGTTCTGGGTGATTTTCTTTCAATCTTGCAGTACAAGTTGAAAGATTTAACTTTTTTTTAAACAAACTGCAAAAGGGTGATTAGAATATTTATTCCGGAAAGTTACATTTTGACCAAGAGTCCAGATGGATTTGAAATTAGAGTGAATTAAATTGGAATTAATTAAAATAATCCTTCTGTGGGAAAATGCATTTGCTTTGAATTCTTTAAGATGCTATGCAGGATATACCAATGAAACTAGCTGATGTAAATTAAAATGGGTTTGCAAATAAATCAAAAGAGTGACTTAGATAATTTTCCTATATTGGATTTTCAAAAGAGACTCATTAAAGCTTTGAAGAATTTTACAAGAGAGAACAAAGAAAAATGAAAAGAAATAAAATTATAGGACATTATTTGAAGTTATTAAAGATCAAGATCATTAAAATGAAGGAATATAAAGATGGTATTATTTGATCAAAGGTAAAATAAATAAATTGTCATCTTCAAAAACCTTTAATGGGCTTTTCCTGATCAGGATTGAATGACAAGACTTTAAGGATTTATTTATAGATTAAGAGATCATTAGTTGTATTTTAAGAGAAACTGATAATTTACTAAAATTATAGTTGTTATCATGAAAGAAGTCACTTCTTTATATATTTTTCATTTTTGTTGGAATATTTTTCCTTTTTTGTACTTTCTATATTTTATTACTACTGTGTTTTTATCTTTTAAATTGTAACATTTAATGAAATTACTATACAAAAAGATGATGAAATTATCCACTGGGTAAATCCTATTCTTATCTAAATCCTAACTATATCTTGCTGAATTAATTCAGGTAAAAAAAAATTAGAACATTCATTGAAGAGATCAGCCTCCAATGAATACACCATTTATTAACTCAAAATTCTTTTTTTAAAGTTGGGGTTGGGAGGAAAATGCATCTTGCCTTAAAATATGCCTGATCTCTGTAGAGTTGTAATTTTGGCAGGTTCTAAGAACAAGCTCAGTAGTGTTCCTATGGCTTAGAGGAGGCCGTGTTTTATATATTTATATACTTGCATACGTACCCACACACATTGTGGCTCCAGTGTGAAATGTATAAGCAGGTGGCACATTAAAACACACGCATGATTTCCTTCCAGGAAGGTTTCCACTGGCTTGTGTTTTCACTGGCTGGCCCTGCCCTTGTTTGTCAGAGGGCCATTCAGCAAGCGTGGCCATCTGAGAAGGGAGATGGAATAAAATTGTAGCCTCTGGATTGCAACCAGTTCTCTTCCCTATTGGACAAACCCTTGCCTGTGAAGGAAGCCCCTGTTTCCTTTGACTAGTTTTCCCTAACTTTGGCAGCTTTTAAGATACATGGGCTTAGGTTCCCAGAATTCCCCGAATCATCATGTCAAGTTTGAGAACTTCTGGCCTAGATGTTTGGTCAGAGGTATCAAATGCAAATTACTAGAAGTATTTGTGGAGTTCAAACCAGAGAAGTTTATTATTGCTGCTTTTGTACAAGAATCTAATGATCAAAACTAAATTGGTGCTAGATAAAGATCAGTGGAACGTTTGGGGGAGCTGAACTTAGCTCTCTTGTGGCAACACAATGACTCCAAACTGATGACATGTTTAACTCCGCCTTTTAGCTCTTCCTGCTTTTCTCCTACAGGAGGTTAGATGTTGTCGATGATAAGCTGTTGTCGATGATAAGCAATAATACAAGTAGTCCTCAACTGACGATCACTGAGCCCAAAATATCTGTTGCTAAGTGAGAGAGTTGTTAAGTGAATTTTGCTCCATTTTACCATCTTTTTACCTTTCTTGCCACAGTTGTTAAGCAGATTTGGCCTTCCCATTGACTTTGCTTCTCAGATTTTTGCAAAAGGTGATGTTATGACTCCAGAATACTGCAATCGTCATAAATATAAGTCAGTTGCCAAGCTTCTGAATTTTAATCACATGGCCACGGGGATGCTACAATGGTCATGTGAGAAATGGTCATAGGTCACTTTTTCCGGTGCTGTTATAACTTTGTACAATCACTAAATGAACTTGTAAGTACAATGATATAAAAACATAGAAAAAAAACTATCACTGAAGTAAAGTTGCATCTTACATGGATGGCCCCAGAACCAATCCCCTAGAAAAGCAAAGTATTTCCAACTTTCCTAAAGGCTGTAAAATGTGGGTTAAGATGTTATGCAAGGGAAACTGCCACAGAGTCACTGTTCCTCATTGGATCTTCTCCCATTAAACCTTTTTTGGGGGGGTGTGGGGTGAGGCTCCTGAGATTATTTTCCTGGTTCCTGGATAGGGTTGGGAGATTTATTTCTCTGAAAATTGGTCTTGTAGATAGCCAGGCCCTAAATCATAAAGGATGTAGTAACCAGCACTCTGAATTGCACTCAAAAGCACATGAAGCTCCCACAGCCTGGTAGAGCAAATTATAATAATTTCAGTCAGAGATGACGAGGACATGAATAACTTAGGAGCGAGTGTGAGATATGGAGTTTCTGTGTGGCTTTAGCTGACTCACATGCTGAGCTATGAAACTGCATCTGTTTTGGAAGTTTAATATTGTAAGGCCTCAAATCTCTTGGTCAGGAAGAACTACTGCAGCTAATTCGAGTCCATGGCACATGTTTATTCAGTAGTAAATCCTTAAAATCAAAGCAACTGGTTTGAGATTATAACGCCAATACAGCATTGGTTCATTGAGGTGGACAGTAAGAAGTATATATTATCTCTTTGGGGGTATTTAAAATGTCCTGCTAGCCATGCCACTGATTTTTGAAAATGATAGTGTGCTCTTATAATGTTTGTGTGTCAGGGGCCTAGTTGTGACTTGTTGATTTCTTGGAGTGTTTTTGCCACAGTTTTTAAACCTGACAAAAGGTTCAAGTCATCAGGATTCGGACACAAACTGCGGCAGGAAAAGTCCCTCAGTCCATTGCATTTCTTGATGGTGCTGGGAAACTGGGAAAAGTACATGTGGAGATGCAGCTGAACCCCTAATCATCACCCTGAATTTAGCAAAAGTGAAATATGCTTAAAATAAATTAATATAGTATAGTTAATGAGAGGGCTGTGCGATTTATATTTGGTTTCAGTCACCTTTTACAACATATAAAATAGCACTGTATTGAGTAAACCTCTTGGGATCAGAGTTCAGTTTTGGAGGTAGAATCTGGAGTAGAATAGAATGAATGAACTGGAAGGGACCTTGGAGGTCTTCTAGTCCAGCCCCCTGCTCAAGCAGGAGAATCTATACTATTTCAGATAAGCGACTGTCTAGAGCCGGGATGGCGAACCTATGGCACACGTCCCACAGATGACATGCAGAGCCATTCGTGCAGGCATACGAACCCCAGCCAAACCTACCTGCACTGTGCATGCGTGCACCTCCCAGCTGATTTTTGGCCCATTTGAGGCCTTTTTCGCCCTCCCGGAAGCTTGAGGGAAACCTCTGCAGCCTTTGGAGGTCAAAGAACGGGCCCGTTTCAGCACTTCCAGTATCCAGAAATACCGGAAGTGCCAAAACCAAAAGTGCTGAAACGGATCTGTTTTTCGGCCTCCGAAGGCTGCAGAGGCTTCCTTCAAGCCCCGGGAGGGCGAAAAAGGCCTCCCCTGGGCTCTAGAGGCCCTCCGGAGACTAAAAATGGGCGCTCCCAGTATTTCCAGAAGGCCTATTTTTCAGCCTCCTGAGGCTACAGGCTTCCCTCAAGCCTCTGGGAGGGCCAAAAAAGGCCTCAAACGGCCCAAAAATCAGCTGGGAGGCGTGCGCATGCACAGTGCAAGTAAAGGGGGTTTGCATGCGCAGGTAAGGGTGTGGCACATTGCATTGTGGGTGCTGGCACACAGGTGTGTGCACTATCATGTGCATACACACTTGTGGCACACCACAACAAAAAGGTTTGCCATCACTGGTCTAGATGCTCTTCTTAAAAACCTCCAGTGATGGAGTGCCCACGATTTCTGGAGGCAAGCTGTTCCACTGGTTAATTGTCCTCTCTTAGGAAGTTTATCTGTTAGGAAGTAGACCAGTAGTAAGCTAGATTGAGTACAGTAATGGTCTGCCTTCATAAAAAAAAAAGGAAATGTCATGAGCATTCTGAATAAAAACTAAATTAGAAAAAAATGAAAAAAAGAGAAATAACAAAAAAAGCTAAAAGTGCAATAAAAATAGAAGAAAGCCGAAAAAACTATAAAAGTATAAAGCTGTAGCTTTGCAATACTCTTCACAGCAATTCTAAATACTGCTATTTATAATGTATGCTATACATAATGATACATGGCAAACATATGCGCCTGTGGTCTTAGAGAGCAAAATAGGTTATCCATTTCAGAACTTAGCAGGGATATAGAGGGAAAGATGAGGTCTGTTTTGGAGATATGTATGCACATATGTCTAGAAAGAAACAAACAGCCCTTTCAGGGACATGCCCTTTATATTTAGTGCCTATATAGGCCTGATAGAGCGGCTGTGCATTTTCCAGTTGGTGGTAAAGTTCAGCATCTTTTTATGAAGTTCCCCAGAGAGGCCGGAGTGTGGCTAGAGTTTGACTCTTCTGACTTTGTAATCCCTTCCTCTACAATAAAAAATGTTATTTTATTTTAAAAAGAAGGGGACACCACAGCATTTCAATTTCAGACCTGAATAACCTTGTCTTTTGATGTTGCTATGAGATAGAATTATGGCCACCATAATTCATGGGTTTTCTAAAAGCTTCATCTTCCCAAGTCAGCGGGAACACAATTGGAAGAAAAAACACCCAGTTGTGTATGTAGGCACGCTGAGTAATGAAGAGATATGTTAACAAACTACATTAATCTACAGATTTGTAGATTCCTTCTTTGGATTTTTGGGAGCAGCCTGTTCTTTTTCATCCTGCACTTCATCAATATTTTTCTTTATTACTTCACTCTTGTCTTGTAGGAATTAGCGGGGATCAAGATAGACTATAGGTAGTTCTTGACTTATAACCATTCATTTACTGCCCATCTGAAGTTACAGTGGCACTAAAAAAAGTGACTGTTTTTCATACACTTTATGACCATCGCAGCATCCCCATGGCCACATGATCAGAATTTGAACTTTGGAAACATTCTGTCTAAACGCAACCTCTGAGTAACCTCATTATCCTTTCCTGGTGGGAAATTCCACACCAATGCGTTCATCTCATGTTGGCTTTTACACAAACAAACATACATGCATGCATTCATACATACATACATACATACCAGTGGTGGGATTCAAATATTTTACTACCGGTTCTGTGGGTGTGCTTGGTGGATGTGGCAGGAGAAGGATACTGCAAAATCCCCATTCCCTCCCCACCCCACTAACCTGCTTTCCAGCTCTGTTCTCCTGTGCAGGGCAACCTAAGGAGACCCAGCCGATCAGCTGGGACTTGGGAGGCAGAGAATAGATGGGGGGGGGGGGGTGCCAGTCAGAAGTAGTATTTGCTGGTTCTCCAAACTACTCAAAGTTTCCGTTACTGGTTCTCCAGAACTGGTCAGAACCTGCTGAATACTACCTCTGATACACACATACACACACACACTTTTTTTAAAAAAAATTACAACTTACATTTAGATACAGTGGGACCGTTGAACACAGCAACTGTCATAACTACATGCCAATTGCCAAGTGTCTGAATTTTGATCACATGACCATGGGGATGCTACAATAATCATGTATGGAAAAACAGTCATAAGTCACTTTTTTTCAGTGCTCTTGTAGGTTCGAATGGTCACTGAATGAACTGTGATAAGTTGAGAACTGCCTGCACCCCATCAGCAGTGCAGTGCATTGTTCCAGATGTTTTCAGGGGCACGAGCAGTAGCGCTGTTGGCCACAAGGAACATACTTCTGTCTTCATGCTGGCATGTTGAATCCCCTGAGCTGTTTTCTGTCTCTATCTGTTACTTCCACGGTGATTTCAGATGGATAGATTTCTCTGTCCTTAAAGTTATGAAAGGAACATGGTTCATGCTGAAGATAGTGTGAAGTGTGTATGCGTGGGTCGGGGGGGGGGGGTTACATGGTTGTTTACTTGGGAGTAACTCGAACAGTTACTTTGTTAAGTGTTGCTGCTAATGGAGAGAAAAAAAAGTGCCACTAGAGTTCAGATATTACCACAAAGGTTTTATGTATCCATGGAGATGTTTGTGCCTAGGAGTAGTTTCTGCATGGATATATCCCTTGGGATGCTGGAGCAGTATTATAAGGAGAGAAGGAAGGAGGGAGGAAGGAAGGGAGGAAATGGGGAAGAAATACCTCTGATTTGGTAAGTCAACCCATAGCCAAGGGAATATGAGATGAACTATCAATTTGTATGGGTTTACAGGATGGCATTCATGCAGAAGAATATTCCTAACTAGATTACACAACAAGAGGGTAACTGGAAGAAAAAGGAAAATCAGAGACATGATTTACAACACCAGATGTTCAAACATGTAATTTCTTCAGAACTTTTAATTTCTGAAGTCTTTCTTGGACTCTTGTGTTTTTTGGAATAAAAATTTGGTCCTTTGTACTTTTGAAACCATGCCTTGTTCCCAGTTTCTAAGGCTGAGTCAACCTGGAGGCTGACAAAATCTGGAGGTGCCAGGTTGGAGAAGGGTGGCGAATGTAATCATACATACACATTCACATGTACGCCTACACACACGTGGGGCAATGGTAGTGACAGAAAAACATGCTGTATCAAACGCTTTTTATATCTATGGGACTTGAATGAACAGGTCCTGAATTTTGGGAATGCAAGTTGGAATATGGCTGGAATATTATGGAATATTCCCATAATTATCAGTTGTGTTATTCCCTTAACAACTGGAGTGATTCATTTAACAGTTGTGGCAAAAAAAAAAAAAGACTATAAAAAGGACAAGACATATTTCGTGATAAATAGAAGTTAGCATAACCGACTTGCATATGAATGGTTTGTAAAACCTTTTACAGATGTCCAGCTATTGCTATATCAAAATATCAATAGTAAAAACAAGTGTTCAGTCATTTCATTATATTACATTTTGGTTGGATGGTGCCAGAAAATGCTAGGGTGGAAACAATGCATAGAAGCTGCAATGTTGAATTAGTGGATTTATACCAGAATCTCTAGTCCAGGGGTTGTTCTGATGCAGGATTCGTCAAACTTAATGAAACATAAACTTTATGAAACATTATTTTAAAAGTAAAACCTATTTCAATGCAACACTGGGAATTACTTGCATATCCAGCCAGAACTAATTATAAACAGTTCCTTAAGATAAAAGCACGTCTTTCAGTACTGTAGAAGGCTGCCAAAGAAATAGAAGTATCTAAATTAATTATAACAGAAACCAACCTGAAGTACCAGAATTCACAGAGCTGCAAGAACCCGGAATCTAATTGAACTACTTTGCTTCCTGCAAAGCGTTTGTCATTGAGGTCTGACTTTTATCCCTTATGGGAGGGGCAATCATCTCCCAGCTTTACTCCCAAGTTGTCCCTTCTGGTTCAGCTGCTTCAGCCTTCCATCCTTCCAAGGTGGGTCAAATGAGGAGCCAGATTGTTGGGGGCAATAGGCTGACTCTGTAAACTGCTTAGAGACGGCTGTAAAGGGATATGAAGTGGTATGTAAGTCTAAGTGCTATTGCTAATGTGTCCCTGGGTCATGTGATCCCCTTTTGCGGCCTTCTGACAAGCGAAGACAATGGGGGAAACTAGGTTCCCTTAAGAACCGTGTTACCAATTTAAGAACTGCAGTGATTCGCTTAACAAATGTGGGCGAGGAAAATCGTATAATGGAGCACAGCTCACTTAAATCAATTTCTCACTCGGCCACAGAAATGTTGGGCTCAATTGTATAGGTCGACTTAGCAGCAGCGACAGTCATGAGCTGGCAAAACTTTGGCCCTGGTGGGCTGGGCTGCACAAGACAGGCTAAGAAATGGGAACTGTGTGTTTTTCAGCTGGCAACTGTCCCATGACGCAGTTGGGTGTGAATAGTTCCTGAGGCCTCTCCTTCCCTTTGAATACACTGGGTTTTGCCCAGACATTCCTCGGCCGCAAGAGATATCCCTTTTACCTCAATATCGTAGCATCAGACCAACCACTGGCTCAGCCTGACCACAGCACTGCTTTCTCAGGGTGTGTGTGTGGGCGTGGGTGTGTTGTGCGTGTGTTTTGCAGAAAAAGGAAAAAAGAAAACATTGAGAAGAAAAACAAATGCTGCATCCCCTGTGCTCATTGCTGGTTTCAAGGGAAGTTAGTCAGACATGTTTCTGTATATCAGTCAGTTCTTAGGGATAGTAACTTTAAAAGAAAACCTCAAAAGTTGCAGATTTCTTTGTTTCAGTTGAAGGCAGTGGTGGGATTCATTTATTTTACTACTGGTTCTGTGGGCGTGGCTTGGTGGGCCTAGTGTGGCATGGTGGGCACGGCAGGAGAAGGATACTGTAAAATCCCCATTCCCACCAGAGGTGGTTATTCAGCAGGTTCTAACCAGTTCTGGAGAACCAGTAGCAGAAATTTTGAGTAGTTCGGAAAACTGGCTAATCCCACCTCTGACTGGAGATTTTACAGTAGCCTTCCCCTGCCACACCCACCAAGCCATGACCACAGAACCGGTAGTAAAAAAAATTGAATCCCACCACTGATTCCCACTGCACTCTTGGGGGAAGTTTACTGTAAAATCCCCATTCCCTCCCCACCCCACTAACCTGCTTTCCAGCTCCGTTTTCCTGTGCAGGGCAACCAAAGAAGACCCAGCCAATCAGCTGGGACTCAGGAGGCAGAGAATAGATGGGGGCAGGGCCAGTCAAAGGTGGTATTTGCCGATTCTCTGAACTACTCAAAATTTCCGCTACTGGTTCTCCAGAACTGATCAGAACCTGCTGAATACCCTCTCTTGTTGTAAGTCATGTTTTTCATTGCCATTGTAACTTTGAACAGCCATCCAATGAAAAGTTGTAAGTCAAAGACTATCTGTGTAGTCATTTTTGAAGTCATGAAAGTTAAAACTGCACCAAGTTTTTTGGGATATTCCTTAAAGATCTTTTGCCTTCTGATATCAATGAACAACTACAATTGTACTTTGGGCCCTTTTCCATTCCTCACTGCCTGGATGGATGTTTCATGTTTTTTAAGAGAATAAAACTGTGGGACCCACGCAGAGGAGGTCAAGTCAGGTTAATTTTATTACCCTGTTACTACTCTCAAACTTACTGCAATTTGCTGGTGTTTTGATGGAACAATTGCTTAGCTTTTACGTAACTGGAAAGCAGGCTATAAATATATTTTTTTTAAAAAATGAAGCAGGAATAATAGATGTTAAATTTGGGGTGGGGAAAGTGGTGGTTAAAAGGCTGTGTTTAAAACTGTTCAGTTTAGGGCTTAGAACCAATGTCAGTGGTTCAGAATCAATCATCTAACTTCCCAACCCAGACTGAAGTGGTTTGCCTCAAACTTGGAAAGGTTGGGTGTACTTAAGTAACAGAAAAAAAATGCCTTACACCCATTTCCCACTACAGGTACTCCTCGACTTATGACCACAGTTGAGCCCAATATTTCTGTTGCTGAGTGAGACAGTCGCTAAGTGAGTTTTGTCCTGTTTTATGGACCCTTCTTGCCAGCGTAGTTAAGTGAAAAACTGCAGTTGTTAAGTTTGTAACATAAATAAATCTGGCTTCCCCATTGATTTTGCTTGCCAGAACATCATAATGGGTGATTCACACATAACCATGGGACACGGCAATCGTTATAAATACGAGTCGGTTGCCAAGCATCTGAATTTTGAACAGGCGACTATGGAGATTAAGTGTGAAAAACAAGTTATAAGTCATGTTTTTCAGGGCCATTATAACTTTGAGCAGCCACTAAGTGATAGATTGTAAGTCAAGGACTAACTGCGTAGTCATTTTTGAAGTCACGAAAGTTAAAACTGCACCAAGATCTTTGGGATAGAACCAACACCAGTCGATCATCTAACTTCCCAGCCCAGACTGAAGTGGTTTGCCTCAAACTTGGAAAGGTTTGTGTTTACTTAAGTAATAGAAAGTTCCCCTCAAACTGGCAACGATTGTTTGTCTTGGGGGTGGGGGGTGGGGGGGGAGGAACATGGCTTGTACATCCAGACAGGCCTGCAAATCATATATGCTCCCTTCGTATTTCAAAGAAGGGAGGGTGAACTTGGACTCCCTTTTCTTGCTTTTCTTCAGTGACACTGTGGTCAGATGATTCCCCTTTCTTTATTTAGGAAGGGGGAAAAATGCCTTATGTTCTGACCAAGGCTCATTGAGACACTAACAAACACGTTAGTCCCAAAACCCTTTTTTTCTTTATTTCAGTGGCTGTGAGTTTTATTCATTCACAGCCTGTAATGAGTCTCACAAAGTTTGTAAATAGTCCCACAGAACTCTGCCAAAGTGCTTTGGGATTAGTCTGATAAGCACACACCTTTATCTTCCTTGAAATGCTGCCAACGACGAAATGTCCAATTCGTTATACAAGGCCAAACGGAACACAAATTCAACATGGAGCTTCAAGTTTCAAACCAACCAGTACTAACAGTTGCTTCCTGCAAAGGTTCCTGTCCCTTTGCTCCTCCTTTATGTCTCATGGGAGGGCCAATCACCTCCAAGCCTTATTCCCAAGTCGCCCCTTTTGTCTTAACTGTTCTTGCCTTCTGGCAGCTCTGTGCATGCACGTACTGGGAGCAGGCTCCCCCTGTTCCTCTGCCTCACTGCTGTCAGATTCTGGAGGATCTGAAGTCAGCACATAACTCTCAGCTGGCCCTGGCCCCATCTCTGTATTGGATGCAGAAGCCCTCATCCGAGTCCTCCCCAGGCTCCCGGACTGGCCCCTGTTCCTCCCCACTGTCAGCTCTGCTGCCAGCTCTGCAGGCTGCCAGCAGACCACGACACCTTACACCCATTTCCCGTTACAGGTAGTCCTGGACTTATGACCACAGTTGAGCCCAGCATTTCTGTTGCTAAGTAAGACAGTTGTTAAGTGAGTTTTGCCCCAGTATACGACCTTTCGACCCTTTATGTGAATCACTGCAATCATTAATTTAGTTCCAACAGATCTAACAGATTAAGAGTTAGAAGGGACTAGGTCATCTAGTCCAACCCCCCACCCAAGCAGGAGACCCTACACCATTTCTGACAGATGGCAGTCCCATCCCTTCTTGAAAGCTTCCAGTGATGAAGCTCCCACTACTTCCGTGGGCAACTACTGTTCCATTGGTTGATGGTTCTCACTGTCAGAAAATTTCTTATTTCCAGGTTGAATCTCTCCTTGTTCAGTTCTCATCCATTATTCCTTGTCTGGCCTTCGGGTGCATTGGAAAATAGCTTGACCCCTTCTTTTCTTTTTCAAGGGAAAAAATAAACCGTCCAGTTGCCCTTGGAAAAAAGCACCTTTCAGACAGCCTGTGCGTTTAACTTTGAAAGGGCTGAAGGAACCAGCGGAGCTTTCAACCCCTTGGAAAGCGGCCGAAGAGACCAGATTTTTGTTCCGCTGCCTCTTTGACTGAGGAAAACGTTGCGGGCGGAGCGGGAGGGGGGCGGGGGGGGGGCAGGTGAAAGGGAAATGACTCAAGCCAGGTACCAGTCAGCCTTTGCGGGGGGCCAAGGCCCGTGGGCAAGGCGCGCTCACTCAATGGGCCGAGACCGAGGCGAGCAAGTGGTTCAGGCCGACGAGGAAGTGGACGTGCCCGCGTGCAGCCGTCGGTGATAGACGGCAAAGCGTGGTGGGCTGCAGCTTGGGCGGCTTTAGACGCAGCAGCCTGAGGGCGAGGAAGGCCGGGGGGAGGGGAGGGAAACCGCCGCCTGCCTTCGTCTTTGTTCTCTCTCTCCCCCCCCCCCCCCCCCCTCTGACTGCCAGGAAGCCCAGCCCGGTTCGGGCCTTCCCTTTTCAAGACCGCTCGGGTTTGGAATGAGCGGCACGGGCTGGAGGCCGCCCCCACCCTCTCGACGCGTCGCTAGGCAACCCCGGCCGCCGCCGCCGCGTGGCTAGGCCGGGGCTGGCTTAGGTTTCCCCGGGCCTTCTCGGCGAGGGCGCTTCTCTCCGCTTTCTCTGCTGGTGCGCGCCTGAGGGCTTGGGTCGCGTTTCCCTGAGCGCATACAAAGCGCTCCTCCCTGCGACCTGCCAGGACTTCTCGGCGGCCACTCCGCCGCGGGGGTTTGGGAGTCATAAAGTGAGCAGAAAAGGGCGAGGGGTAGTCCATTTCACCTTACAAGAAAAAGAGAGAGAGGAAGGAAGGAAGGAAAAAAGGAAAAAAAGGAAGGAAGAAAGAAAAGAGAAAGAAAGGAAAGGAGGGAGAGAAAAGGAAAGAAGGAAGGAAAGAAAAAAAAAGGAAAAAAGGGAGGGAAAGGAAAGAAAAAGGAAGAAAGAAAAGGAAGTGAAAGAAAGGAAGAAAGGAGGGAAGGAAAGAAAAGAAGACGAAAAAGAAAAGGAAAGAAAAGCATCTCGAGCCCCGAGTTTCTCCGTTGTTGGATTGAGGAGGAAGCACGAAGTCAGGGGTGGCTCTTAGCGACCGCCTAGGCTGGAGGTTTTTTTTGCAGGCTGAGTTATTATCGCTTTGTTATTGTCGCTCCACGTGGGTTTCTTAATATAAGAAAAAGGCAGGAGCCTTTTTCACCAGCGCCTTCGCCCGCTCCGCCTGGCTGTCACCCAACCCAGGCAAGACTCACTCCGTTGAGCGAGACTTGCCCGTGAAGCAACCTGCCCGAGTGTCGGCATCGAGCCGGCCGGGCTCCTTCTCCAGCCATGTACCCTGCCCCCTCCCCCCCCCCCCACTCCCGGCCTGGAATTCCCCTTGCCCGTCGGCCGGTGCCGGCGCGCACCAAGGCGCTTTGCGCAAGAAACCGAGCTGGACTTGCATAAGTCCCTGCCCGGGCGGGCGGTTTGCCTGCCAACCCGGTGGAAACAATGTGTAGCAGTGATGGGGGAGGAGAGGGAAGGGGGGGAAAGTGGGCGGCGCCGGCGGAGCAACTTCCCTTGACATCACTGCCCAAATAAGGAGCTTTAAAGATTTTTTTGGGGGGGGGGGAGGAGAACGCCGCTGGGTACAGCAGAGTCTCCTTTCCCGACCCCCAATCTGGCGAGCTTCCAACTTCTCCCGCGGCGAAAGGAGTCGCAGCGGTGCGGGGAGCGCGTGGCCGCGGCGGAGCCCTGGGGTAAGGGGAGCCCTCGGCCGCCTCTGCGCCTGGTGCCACGTGAGTGGCGAAGGCAGCCGCGCCACGCTAGTCTCGCCCTTGACCAGCTGCGGGCTGCAATCAGCTGGGCGAAGGGTGGCGGGAGAGGAGAGGACACCCGCTTCCTCCTCCTCCTCCTCCTCCTCCTCCCCCCCCCGGCGAACTTCGTCCAGTTGTAAGACTCGGGCACGTCTCCTCCCGCCCACCCTTTGGATGAGGTCACTTGGCAGTCCTGAGCGAGCGGGACTTTGGCTGGCTGCAGAAATGCTCCGTCGGGTAATTATTAAGCCGGGCTTGGTTGCTTTTGATCGGCGGCCAACTGAAGGCCGGGAGCCAGCGCTGGAGAGCGCAGTTGGAGTCTCTCTCTCTCTCTCTCTCTCTCTCTCTAGCCTGGGCGGAGTGCGAGGATGCCTCTCGTTACGGCGCCCCCGCCCCTTCTCTCCCTCCCGCCCACTAAAACGAAACCGACTCGCTGGGGGGGAATTAACCTCCGAAGTAAGGGAGCGGGGGATTACTTGGAGCTTGGCGTGCCAAGCAGAGGGAAGGGCATCATCTGAGGAGCTTCCCGGGGAGATCTGGAATGAACAGGGCTCGGGGCGATGGGGCTCCCGAGGTCGGGCTGGTTCCGGAGAGGCAGCGCAGGGCTGATGGAGCAAGGGAAGCCCTGCAGGCTTATCTGAAAATAAGTCTTGGGGATGTTCGACTCCGCTTTCTTTCTGGTAAGATGGGTGACGTTTGCCAGATGTTTTGGGAAGAAACTTAGGAGGACAGGGACAAGGGGGGTGGATAGGTTAGTGGCCTATCCGAACACCCTTTCCTTATCGGTGATGTTATTTTGTTCGTTTTAAAATGATTTCCAAAACTCTGCCTCCAAGGCTACCAAGTAGTTTCTCCTGTAGCCTCCTGTCTTTCTACTCAACTAAATAGAGTGTTGTTGTTGTTTTTTTTTGGGGGGGGGGGACTTGGTAGAGCTTATAAAATGGAAATAAAAGGGACATTTCTGAATCTTTTGGCTGTGCAGCTTGCCTCTGAAATTAGCTCTGGATCAGAGGGAGCAGGCAGAATATAAGATTGCAAAGAGAGGCTTTCCCACTAAAGTTGGAAGAAAAGTTCTAAGCAAGTTGGGCCTGGAGACTTACAGGTTTCCCCATGTGCTTGAGATTTTGAGCAGAGTTTGAAGGGCCAGGGATCTTGAGATGCTGTTCACACGTTTGTTATGTGGGGTGATACGAATAGTAAAATTTGTTCCTTGTGAGCTCAGTTGGGACGAACAGTCTCCGTCTTCTGGAATATTTTTCAATTACCACCTTATATTCTAGTCCAGGGGTCTCCAATTTTGGCAACTTTAAGCCTGGTGGACTTCAATTCCAGAATTCCCCAGCCAGCAAGGCTGGCTGAGGAATTCTGATAGTTGAAGTCCACAAGTCTTAAAGTTGCTAAGATTGGAGACCCCTGTTATATCTAGTCCACAATGCTGGGATTTCCTGATAGCCTCAGTTCTGACTCTGCTTAATTGTTGAGAACAGCCAAGGTTAGCTCTGGACTGAGGCCTAACTGTGCATGTTCAGGATGGCATAGAACTAAACAACCACCAAGCTCTGCCTTCAGAATACAGGTAGCCCATCTTTAGCCACCATAACTGGGACTGGCAACTTAATCATTAAATGAAGCAGTTGCTGAGTGAAACAGCTTTCCTTGCTTTACAGTTCTGTGAAGGTTGTACATGAAAGGACTGATTGCAATGTTATTTTTTTTATCACCATGGTAATGGTTGCTAAAACAGACAGTTGTTAAGTGAAAACCGGAGATAGCCTATTTCTTATATTACTAGAATCTAACTTCACTAAAGTGCAATCAATTGACATCACATTTCAGATAACCATTTTACCCGATGCCCACTCAGGACCGTGTGGCACCTTCTAAGCCACATTGACCAATGGCACTACCGTCCACTTAAAGATCTATATTTTTACAATGATTTGGTAGGAGGGGCTGTTCATGCCCCTTAAGCTTTGACATCACAAGGCTGAGGCCTGCTCAGCCATAATTTAACCTGGCCTTGGTTTTCCTGTGTATGCAACAAAAAAAGTATGGTACTATACTGAATTTTTTTGATAAGATTTCTGGAGTCTGGTTCAGTGGTGGGATTCAAATGTTTTTTATTACCAGTTCTTTGGGCATGGCTTGGTGGGCGTGGCAGGGGAAGGATACTGTAAAATCTCTAGTCAGAGGTGCTATTTTCCAGTTCTCCGAACTACTCAAAATTTCTACCGCTACCGGTTCTCCAGAACTGTCAGAACCTGCTGAATACCACCTCTGGTCTGGTGATTTAAGCAACAGGCAATTCAGAGCTTTGTAGTGGATATTTGGGAACCTCCAGATTAAGCAGCAGAATGCATTTGAGTGAAGGCTGAACAGTTATTAAAGTGATGTAACACTTTGGGGGAATAATTCTGTAGTTTTGCCTTCGACAGCCAGTGCTTTTAAACAGCTTGCACACAACATCTTCCATAATTTCCATTCAAGAAGGAAGAACTAGTTGTGAACCATTTCCCAGCATAAATCATAGTTAGACCAAGTGGGAAAGTGTACACCCAAATCTTCATTCGTTCTCATTTTCTGTAATTGGTTCAGGTTTTTTTTTACTACCACGGTCTTCAATATGGTTCCCTGAAAACAAGTTGTGTTTAAATCAGCCAGATTTTTCTAATGCATGCTGCCCATCTGGGCATTGGGTTGCAAAGGAAGGCTGAGAAAGTAACAGTTGAATGTGGCTTCTAATTAATTATGTTTTTTAAATGCTGTAAGTTTTGCTAAATGATCTGTAATAATTTAAGCTATTCAGTCCTTCTTAGGGGAAATCAATCGTCGAGTCCAGTTTCAAGCTGCATGGTAAAAATGCGAGGAGTTTGTCTCAGAGCAACTGGACTGTGTTTTTTATCCTTGAGGAAGCCATTTATAATCCTTACACACACACATACACACCATCCAGTTAGAACTGAAGAAGCTTCTTGGATGAGAAGCAAAACATCTTCCTCTAGATGTTTGAGACAACCATGATGTGGATGATGGAGAATCTCCGTAGAAATACGAAGAGTTTGGTGTCAAAACTGGTGGAATGAAGGGTGTATTATACCTTCCACCCCATAGGCATTCATAAGATAAGAGTTGCGCTGTGGTTAGAATAGAGTATTGCAGGCTAATTCTGCCAACTGCCAGCAGTTTGATTCTCACTGGCTTGAGGTTGACTCAGGCTTCCATTCTTCCGAGGTCGGTAAAATGAGGACCCAGATTGTTGGGGGATAATATGCTGACTTTGTAAACCACTTAGAGAGTGGTTTATAAAGTACTATGGAGTAGTATATAAATCTCAGTCCTATTGCTATGTCACAGCTCCATTTTTCTCCTCATCCCAAACAGCCTTTCCTATTATTGAGACTTAAAACTGCTTGCAAAATTGAGGTGTCCTTTGCTTGGAAACTAGGAAATGCAGAACACTGCCAGCTGGTGTTTTTTTTTTAAATGCTGTCTCATGTCTCTTGTTTTGTTTTTTTTCCTATTATTGGATCTCAGAATCCCCTTTAGCCACATGTAGGAAGAACTCTGTTGTTACTCACTGGGCAGCCATTCCTCCCTTGTCTGTTTTGCTTGTTGCACAATTTGAAAAACATCAGTGTCTTTTGGTATATTATCTCTTATTCAGAAAGAGGGCTGGGAGAATCCCTTACTAAATTTATAGAGAAGATTTCTAGAGAGTAGTGAAAGGAGATAGAAAGAGAGGAGAAAAACACCCTTTTTATCATTCCAGAGCCAGGGTCTCCAAATGTGGCAACTTTAAGACTGGTGGACATCAACTCCCAGAATTCCTCAGCCAGCCATGCTGAATTCTGGGAATTGAAGTCTATAGGTCTTAAAATTGTCAAGTTTGGAGACTCCTGTTCCAAACCTTTGGTGAAATGGAATTGATAGTAGATTCAAGGCAGGGGGGAAAAAGGAAGCCTACTTCTCCATTAAGCCTGTAATTAAAGTACAACACAAAGAAAGAAGGTAAAATGGGGATAAGTCAAATTCAGGGAGGAAGGCTTATCAGGGACTGCCACTAAGGACAGGTGCCAGAGGAGGCCATTAGTGGATAACCTCTATTAGTGGATACAGGCCTTTGGCCAGATTTCCTCTTCCTAGCTGTCAGTACCTTGCTGTTGCATGTTTCTATCAAGACATATACAGGTGCAAGAGAAAGACAACTGCATTATGAGCAAACTGCAATACTTAAGCTTGTTAATAGCAAACCAGGCCAATTTAGTAAAGAATCCTACTGTGCTTAGCTTGTACTTCCTTGGCAGCAGGATCTGTTTCATTGGGTTATTGTTATAAAAGGCCAATGTTTCTCAATCTTGACAACTTGAGGATGTATGGTCTGGGAGTTGCCCAGAATTCAGCAGCAAGGAGGTTGTTTGAGGAATTCTGGGAATTTCAGACATCTTATCATTGCCAAGGTTGAAAAATACTCTGTTGCCTTCCCTCTTGTGTTGTAGTAGTTTTCTTGAAGGCATCTGATGGGCTTCTGGACAACTAGGAGGCTGGATAAGATGGAGCTAGCAAACATAAGTTAGAAGCGCCAATGCTCTCCATAATCTTTTTCTTTGCTCCATGCTCTAGCAAAGTACTTTCGGATAAAATGCAGCTAAGCATAAAAGGGAATAACAACACCAGTGTAGCCAGAAGTGAATACTTGATTAGAAAAGCTAGAAAGCTCTAACAAGGCTAGTGCGTTCTAGCATCAGGCTACAACACAGGATATGGTTGGTCATCTTAACAAAGCAGCTTTCCACGTGTAGCAGAAAGGACACTACCGTTGGACAGTTGGATTGTACATCTTGCCAGGCAAACCATGGTTTTATTAATCATAGTTGATCACTGACAGCTCTGCAAAACAGACTAAGCCATAAACTATGGTTTATCCACCACAGAGTGGCTGGAAATGGACAGTATACTAAACTAAATAGAAACAAAGGTTTGTATGATTGTGTGAATCCAGCTTTTTATCTTCCTGGCTTAGTATTTATACCATCATGGTATGCTCAGAAATGACAAGCATAAAACTCAACCCTCAAACCTGTCAGCTGGGAATACGTGGTGTAATTGTTCAGCAAGTGTGGAGGACACCAGTGTGGGAAGATCCTGCTTTATAAGACTGGTATGTTGCTAAGTGGCACGCTAGCCATCAGTGCAGAAGTTGAGATGGCAGCCTTTCCTTCCCTTTTGATGGGGCCAGATCTGTTACATGCTTCTTGTTGTCTTCCTGTATTGTAGTATAGCTTTCTTAGTTCTGTCACAGTGTTTACAAACTTGCTGGGAAATTCCAAGAATTGGAGTCCACACATTTTAAAGTTGCCGAGTTTTAGCCTGCAGTACCTCAGGTCACCCTCTATTCCTGAATATTGCAGAGAATTAATGCTAGCATCACCTCCCACTCTAGTTTTAGAGAACAGATTTAGCAAAACTCCCGATGCTTTTGTTCCATGGCTTGGGAACTGCATATTTTATGAAGGCACAACTCTTATTATAACTACCCTTCTTATCAAAAACTGTGGTCGTATCTAAGATTTCTATGTAAATTTCCTTCTAGTGGGTAAGGGATCTCAGATATCTTACAAAGTAGCTAAATTTTGTTCAAAATCCATTCTGAAATCCTTTGGTACAGTATGTAAGTGCATACAGTGCATTTTAGGAGCTATCTTTTTGATTAGTTCTTTTGTTTAACTTGGGTTTGCTTTTTTTTTAAAAAAAAAAATTCCTTCACATTTGTGGTTTTGGATTTAGATATGTAAATATGTGTGCTTTTCTTTTGTGAGCAAAATAAGGTCTGTATACTCCTGTATACTGTCTCTCTTTCCAATGGCATTAGGATTAATTTTTAGGGTCTGACAAATTGTCTTTCTTTGTTTTTGATAATGTCTAAATAGTTTATGCATCTTTGAATATGTTCTATTAATCTTTCCTTTATTTAGTGATTTTTTAAAAAAAACTGATTTTTTTTTTAAAAAATACATATTAGCTTTTTATTTCTTGAAGGGAAAGTATTTGAACACTGCTGCACAAATCTTTGTGGCAAAATAAGGTGACTTTTAAAGACAGATTACAAAATTCCTGGTAGGAAACAAAAATGGAAGTAGTGATGATACAACTGAAGATGTATTATAGGTCAAAGAACTGGAGGTAATATGAGTAGTAGAATTACATTTTTTTTTGAGAATTTGCACACATTGAATAAAACAAATAAGTAAAATATATGTGGGATGCGTTATGGTTTTTCTAAACTTGAGAAACTCAAAAATAGAGTCCAAAGCGGGAAAAAGATCAAGATGATAAAGGAACTGCTAGACATATTTCATTTATTCACTGGTTATTTATATATAGTGTCTGCTCTAAAAAACTCCAAAAAAGCTTGCAAGTTACAAACCCATCCTGTTTTCAACAAAATGGTTATCCAGTGCACACAAGGTAATGCTGTATGCTCATGCAAGCATATACTTGTATGTTACAAAGCAGCATCTATAGACGAATAAAACCAGGGGAATCAGTTGGAAGCCAATCTGAAAACTTTGTTACCAAGCAGACTAATGGGAAGAGGCTTCTCAAACACTTTTATGAAAGAGAACCAGGAGAAGGGAACAAATGTTAGTTGCTTTCTTTCACTTTCTGGGCCCGTACATGAATTGAAACTATAGATGGATGCCAACATCTGCCTTTTTTCTGATGCTCCTAATCAGTTTTGTAATTGGAAAAGCACAGGGCTTTTCTGATGTGATTGGTGTTGCGTATGCATGGAGCCATATCAAGATGATGCCACTGTCCATCATCTTGGCAATAACTTCTGGAGGTTTTAGAAGGCTTCAAGTAGGCACTAAAGCAGTGTTTCTCAACCTTGGCAACTTGGAAGATGGATGGATTTCATTTCCCAGAATTCTCTAGCCGGCCGGGCCAGCTGGGGAATTCTGAGAGTTGAAGCCCATTCATCTCCAAGCTGGCAAGATTGAGAATCACTGTATTAAAGAGATTGCTCATTGCTTTGAAAGGAGACCTACCGCCATCTGATTCTCGTGCAAAGAAAACCTGCCTTTCATTCTTTTCTTCTGATTTTTGCGTTTCTTTTTCCTCCCAGCGATCAACTTGAATCTACTTGTCACAAAGGTCTGAGTTCTTCTCTTTTCCCTTTCAGTACTTTTCCTGATGTCTTTCTGGGCTCAGTAAATCTTGATCTTCTTTCCTCCTTCTAGCTGACACTTCTTCTTGGCTGTTGCTTCCGAAGCTTCAGATAGTCACCTTTAAAAACGTCACTGGGCAGAAAACTAGTGAGCCTTCCCTGCCCACCCCCAAATTCAGGTTACATTGGTTAACATAATACGCACAGGAAGTTCTTATTTTTAGCTCCAAGTTTCACTATTTTTGCTTCCTTGCGAAATGAAGAACAGCATGCATAAATGCCACTGTATGGTCTTGATTGATGATACATGTGGCATATTGTCACAAAAGGGAAAACTAAAGCATCAGTAGGAAGACCACATGTAAAACCAGCTTGAATGAGTTGATTTGTCCTGAGTTGACTGTCTCATTCGCTCAATGGATTGGTTTTGTTTTAAACTCGGGATAAGGGATTGTGGTTTGATGTGACCCAAAAACCTGGAGATGGGTTTTGAAAGGAAAAGCTGAAACGGAAAAAACAGTTTTATTTTCAAGGAAAAAATTTGTGAGCAGAGAAGTATACATTAGTTGACTCTTTTCCTGCCCCCCCCCTCTTCTTCTTCCTCTTCCTCCTTTTCCTCCTCTTCTTCTTCTTCCTCTCATTCTCCTTCTTTTTCTTTTCTTCCTCTCCTCCTCCTCCCTCCTCATAGCGTATTCCTGCAAGTGCAACGGCCGCTTTCCTGCTTCCATTCCGAGATGGTTAATTCACTTAAAGTTTTAATATGGCTAAATATCTTTATCCAGCATTTCTGCTTGATTAATTAAGCTGCTTTTTATCACATTTTGAACTGCTTTGCTTTATAAGAAAAACTACATAAATTAATACATCTATCAATCTTAGCAATCTACAGACCCAAGGATTGGAATCCGATATGTAAAAATAAATCAGGAAAAATATATAATTAGCTTTCTAGTATGGCATTTTCTCCTTCTGTGAAATTATTTTTTTAAAATTATTTATTAAATCAGTTTCTAAGCCTATAGTTTTCAAGACAGCCTACTGCCAGGGTTGTTGTGAAGATCAAAGTGAAAAAAGATAACTTTTGGAGTTAGATTGCAGTCAAAATTATACACTTATATATACATGGGCTTCAATCCTAGAATTTGATATCCTACTTTTGTAATTAGCCTCAACTCAAGTTTGCCAATTTTCAAAATACCCATCAGAAAATAAATAACTTTTTGCTATCCATTTGCAACACATGCTGTAATTCATGTATGGAACCTGGAAGTGAAATAATGGTCAACCATTTGAATAGTAATTTTTTTTTAAATAAAAAGGAGGGTAGGACTGCTACAAGCTATGAACCATTCTGGCTCTGCAGAACTATCTCACAAGATTTGGAAGTCTTCAAAAACCCACCAACTTGGAGCTTTGATTCCCATCTTTATGACCGGGAGTATTTGTATGTTGAACTTCCCCTATTCAGTTGAAATGGGAGCAAACACTTTGTTCATGATCCAGGAATGTACTTAACATTAAGGTTCATAAAGAGGCGGAAGCCATCTGACACATGCGGCCAGGGTTGTATGTAACTAGGGCTTGGATGCCATTTTAGACTTTCCTTCAATTTTTAGAACAGTGATATGCTTCTGGTAGGGTTGCTGGTACTGGTTTATATGCTGGTCCAGTCTGGAGGTTCAGAGGAGCTTACGAGAAAACCAGTTTGGTGTAGTCAATTATTATAGATGAAGATTATAGACACTCATCACATTACTAGATTAAGCCACCATCTTGAAGCCTTGTCTTGTCTTTCATGGGTAGGCAGTAAGGTTGATGATCAGAGTTTGCTTACCAACTGAAAGTGTGAGTTGTGCTTTGGCGCATGTAGGAGTATGTTGTCCTCCTAGATGATGACAGACACTTTAATTGATTAATTAGTGGAGTTTAGAGAAGGTTTAAGAAAAGAGCTGGAGAAAGTGTCAGTATCCACATGGCATTTTGCAGCAGCATTAGTATTTCAACGTGATGTGCAGATATAGGAGGAACTGAGTAAATCTTCCTGGTTTTAGTATATATCATGAAATGTGCAAAACAAGGACTTATCCCCCCCCCCAAATTGGGGAGGTGTGTGTGCTGCTTACCTGCATTGGAGGTGTGGGTATAACACACGTTCTTTATAGGGGAGAGGCACGTGTCTCTGTCTTGGAGCTGAATGAGTGATGAATGCTAAAATAGGAGCTGCTACTCACTTACCCTTCCTGTATTTGCACATGTCAGGAACAATCTGTGTCTGCTTTCCAAAATGCCACATTTTTTTCTTGTTAAAAAAAAGAAAAATCCTAGAGTACTAGGGATGAACCCAGGTAGAAGTGAAGCTATTAGCAAAAGTGTCAGGCTATTCTTTCCAGTTTGTTTTCTTTGTCAAGTGCAACAACCACACTTGACAACGCCAACATCCTTTTGGCTTCGAGCTCTGGAGCACTGCAGAATCCTGTTTTATGTATAGTTCCAGGGATTGTGTCTCATGTATTTTAATCATTTATCCCTTCAGTCACATTAAAAATGATACTATGGTGTGGATTGTTGGAGGGGCCCCAGAGGCTTTGGAGGTGACCCCTGCTGTCAATGCTAGTATGTAGGAATGTTTAAGTCAGGAGTCCCCCAACTCTTTAGCTCATTGATCCCTTCATTAAATTTAAAATTGCTCATCAGCCCCCAAATGTATGAAAATAATTTAGCCCAAGGTAGCTGGGCCTAAAAAGGGGTTAAAAGCTGAGGACACCCCATAAAAGTCTACAAATGAGCATTTAAAGAATCCAAAATATCAAAATGGCTGTTCATCATCACAACACTCTTTCTCATTAATCAAGGATATCCAGTATACTCCACCGCTGATTATTATGCTGACAACACAATGTGAGTAGAACATCTAAAATGGGGAAGTATTAAGGAAGGAAGAGGAGGAAGTGATACAGTCTCTGAAATTTATAATCCAAGGCCACTTTACAGGACCCGATAAAATCTAAAAAAAAGCTTATTTAGTGCGTGTTATGTGTTTTGGGTTGCAATTAATCTCTTATCCATCTGTCTGTCTATCTAGCTACACATATATGTGCATAAAGTCGTACAGGGTCTAAGGTAACAGAAATACTGCCACCTTAAAACAAAGTGTTTCACTTAATGTGCACTGACTGGGACAGGAAGCAGTTAAGTAAGGCGAGGAAACTAAATGTTTTGCTTTGAGACTTTCATAGATATGTTACATTAATTCTTCTCTCATCCTTCTTCTTGGGCAGATTGACACAGAATGCCTGAAAAGCTGCAAAACTTACAACATGAGCATTGTGATTACACTGCTGCCATATTTTGACTTCACAAGTTGGTCTTTCTCGGGATGCCTTCTACATGTCTGAAAATCCCAGAAAGCATTACTTTTAAAAGAAGGCACCATTTATTGGAGCCAGTAGCCACAAAAGCGCCTTTGATGTTTATGTTACTTACTGCATTTCTACCCCTCCTTTCATTGTTTCAATTCATTCATTTATTTTATATGCAGCCTTTCTTTCAGGAATTAAAGGCAACATGGGGATGTCCTTTCATTTTAGCTCCCTAGCAACTCCTTGAGAAGAAGATTAGGCCAAAGGCTTTCATGGTTCAGGGTAGACTCGAACTGTTTACATGTGAACCCCCCCCCCCCCCGTGAAATTAACATCTGTTTTGAAAGGCTGATTTGCATGATGTTGGATTGGCAGGACTTCAGCATAATTTCATTTGGGTTTTATTGCTGCGTAAGGGACCAGATTTGTTTGAAGGATGCATGTGCTGTATGTTGGAACAGAATTCAAAACTTTGTGCCTTGAAGTCTGAAGTGAATCACTCCATTCTGCCTCCTTATTTTGTTCTATCAGTAGAACCACGTCTTCAGCAGTGGCCAAGAGGATGCAGCAAAGGAGAGAGAAACCTGTTGGGGACAAATGGGGAAAATTAGAGGGTAGTAGAAGACCGCATGTGGTGGGGATGGAAAAATCTCAACCTCAACCACCCACAGCCCAAGCTGTGACATCTTTAAAAGCGCCTCTTCTTGCTGGCAGTCGGTGTTACTAACGTTGGGCTAGGTTTGACTTCCTCTTTCAGAAGGAACCATAGATAGATGGTTTGTGTGCAGCAAGTCTCCAGTTCAGCCCTAGGTTCCTCCGGTTTGAAAGATAAGGTGGTGGGAAAGATTTACAAACAGGTTAAACGTGTTGACATGCAAATCTTGAGTAGGGCTGGCTGATAATATGTAAAGGCTGAATGGATTTTTTTTTTGAAAGTTGTCCTCTGAGTAGTTCGATTGACCTCACCTTTTAGTCAAGTTGTTGGGTCCATGATCTTGTTTAGGCCTGCTGGAGAAATTGCAGGAATACATCGGTCCCTGGAGGGCATCTGTATACGTGTGTGTATACACAGTGGTAAATGGTCACTTTCTAAGCGTTGTTTTTGTGTGCTTTGCCTCGGAGCTTGCCTCGAATTTCTTGCTTTCTTGTTCCTAGTAAACATCCTTTTCTCTAAATCTATGGCGCTAAAGATTTTTCTTTCCTAGGAAATGGACAGAGGCATCCCTGACATTATCATAAGACTTCAAAAATTTCTATATAATGGAGTAAACCCATAGAAGTTAAGATATAATCAATGGGGCTGGTTTTGGTCCCTGCCATGATTTTTCTCCTGTTGTAACCGAGGGAGCTTCTGCCCGTCAGACCCAACCACTTCAAGCTAGATGAGATAGAGCAAGTGGGTATAAGATACTTGTGTTCCAGGAGTCCAGGCTCTTGTTTGCACTTGGCTGTAGAATGAAAAAAAATGGCAGTGCCTGTATTTTAAGTAAATACGGAGACAGCTTTTTATATGGAGATGGCTTTTTATAGGACCCTAAATATTTACTTCTTCCGATTTCGTGCCCATTCCTTTTTCAAGAATAGCATAGTGAACAAAGTGTCTGGAACTGGAGGTACGTTTTGCTCTCTTGTTCTCAAATGTGAACGTGTTGGAGTTTACATTTGAGCCTCTTGCGAGTGTGATTTGGGGGGGATGGAGGGTTTTACCATAATGGTCAAGCAGCCCCTAAGGACTTCTCCTTCCAACCAAGCAGAGTTTGGAAAGAGGATCTGGTGCAGGGCCTAGGTTGTGTGGCTTCAGCCTTTGGAGAATCCATTAGGTGCAGAAATATACACAAATATGTTCCCAAGCTTATAGAGCAGGGGTGTCAAACTCAAGGCTCGGGGGCCTGATCTAGCCCACAGGGTGCTTAGATCTGGCCCGCAGGCCCGCCCTGGAAACAGTGAAGGACCTGCCTGCGGTGGCTCTGCCAGTGAAAAGGAAACTCGGGAGGGTCACGTTTTTGCTGGGAGAGGGCTGCAGGAGGCCATCGTGGCCAAAAACGGAGCCGAGGAGGGTCGTGACTGAAAACAGAGCCTCGATGAGTGACATCAAGCTGGCCACGTCCCCCAAGGTCAAACACAACCCTGATGCGGCCCTCAATGAAAGGGAGTATGACACCCCTGTTATAGAGTGTGAATTTATATATTTTTCAGTCCAAGCTGAAGAATAAAAGGCACAGGCTTGTTATGACAGACCGGGTTTATCCTGGCAGGCATTCTTTTCAGGCGTTTCAGGTTTCAGAGATGCAGTTGGACTCACCTCACTGATGAAGTGGATTGTTGAACTCTGGTGAAGGTTTTGGATGTTAATAAGCCTGGATAGAGTAATAATCCATCAGGGCAGACATTAATGGCCGTTATGTTTTAGTTAATGGCCATTTGCCAAGAAGTTTGGGGACGCAAACATGCCCCTTCCATTTTATTCTCTGAACCACCCAATGCAATAGCAAAAGGCTCTTAAGGAAGCGATTAGCTCAAGACCCACCGGTGCAGCTTGTGCCTGTGAATTTGAACCCTTACTTAGGAAGCCTGAGCTTAAGGCTTAGCCTTCTCGCTGCCTGCTTTCGCTGATTCCCATTTCTACCATACCATTCAGGTTGGGTTGCCTTGCAGAACAACAATGCAGGGTAAAAGGAAAAGGGATGAAGATCAGTGGTTGAATTTATTTCTTTCTTTATTTAGAAAATTTATATTAAATCACAGAAATTCTCAGTTTGGTGCTTCTGGATTAGAAATGTTGCTGTTTTAGGAGCTTTTTATAGGCTTAAAGATTGGCAAATGGAGCAAATGCTGGAAAGTTGTTGAATATATGAAGGGAAAAGAGTTCTTTGTCCTTCCATGATTTCTGGAGTGATACACACACACACACACACACACACACACACACACACACACACACACATGAATATGAGAAATTCTGTTACGTGTATGTGTCTGGAATCTCATATACAGTATAATTCCAGACACTTCTCATATATACATATACGTTATATACTGTATGTGTGTATGTGTGTGTATGTATATGTATATGTTATATGTTTTCTGAGGTTCTCGCGGGTATTTGTATGTGGATCTTTGGTTATTTGGGTTTTCTCCCGCGTAAGATTGGAAGTATCTAGGCAACGTTTTGATGAAGTCTCATTCATCATCTTCAGGCTTGTGTCTTCAGCTCTGTGCTCTGAGAAGCACAGAGCCGAAGACACAAGCCTGAAGATGATGAATGAGACTTCATTGAAACGTTGCCTAGATACTTCCAATCTTACGCGGGAGAAAACCCAAATAACCAAAGATCCATATACATACATATACATATACATATACATATACATATACATATACATATACATATACATATACATATACATATACATACATACATACATACATACATACATATATATATATATGTTTTCTGAGGTTGCCTAGATACTTCCAATCTTACGCGGGAGAAAACCCGAATAACCAAAGATCGATCGATCGATCTATCTATCTATCTATCTATCTATCTATCTATCTATCTATCTATCTATCTATCTATCTATCTATTTATCTATCTATCTATACATATACATACATACATACATACATACACACACAATATATATATATATACACACACACACACATATATATATACAGTGTGTGTGTACACACTCTACATGTATGCACACACACACACACACACACACACACACACACATATATATATATATATATATACATATATATATATATATATATGCGTGCGCATACACACATCCACTATTTATATGTATACTCTGTGTGTGTGTGTGTGTGTGTGTTGTAGTCCTGACTTCACCAAGCCAATACCCTATTTTCTTTGCTAGAAGCCATTGCAAAGAACATTGTGGTATTACATTGATTTCTCCTTGTATTATTATACTTTAACTCACCAAGAGTTGGCATGGTTTACTTAAAAAAGAATGCCATCCAAAGGAAGCAGGACAAAAAGGGCATTTTCCCTCCGTATTATTTATGCATCCATCTTAGAACAGTCAAACTGGGATGAACTGAATATATTATTGACCAGACAGTTCGTAATTTATTTGTATAATAACTGGAAGACTTTTTAAAAATCTAGCAATGTTATTGCCACGATGCTTAAATTAATGAAGGATCCATTTTCTGGGAGATCAGCTTTTTTGGACATTTCCAATCTTGTGCACGACCTTAGCCTTGATTCTGGCATCTTGAACAGAAGGTTTTGAACTTCAGCTCTGATACCTAACTCAGTCTAACTCCTCTTGCCATGAAACATACAACCTGGCAAGATACGGTACTTTCTGGGAGCAAACTCCATGAAGAAAAAATGCTTTTTTCCCCATTTTTTTTTTAGTTGTCCAGCTTCTGCTAGTATTTTTCTTGTGTGATCCTGATTTCAAGCATTGAAGGAGAAAATTGTCAGAAGGAGAAAATATTCTGTCTTTGTCTATGGAGATTCTCAGTTATCCAGGTCATGGTTGTCCCAAAGGTGCTTTATTTTCAAGAGGCAACTGGATTTTATGGTGTTTTTTTTTTTTTCTTTGAAGACGTTTTGCTTCTCATCCAAGAAGCTTCTTCAGCTCTTTTGCTCATGATTTGAGCTCTTCCCTGCTCTAAGATTTGTAATCGGAGCTATACATTCGTAGAAAATTAAAGAAAAAAGAGTACTGGGGAAAGTGACATTAATTTTGAATTTTGGTCTTTTAGAAAAAGTACTCTTTTAGAGAAGCTAATGTAAGAAAGAGGAAGTGAGTATTTTTGGATAACATCATTTTAATGATTTATTGCAATTGACTGGTATAGCACCCGACAGGAACACGAAGAGCTGTTTTCTGTCTCTCTCTCTCTCTCTCACACACACACAGACACACTCTCTTTCTTCTACTACTTCTGGTTTAGACAAGGAGAAAAAAGAAAAAAAGATGGATAGCTTAACTGCATTATAGGCTCCAGCATCAAAAGATTTATTCCATTTAGTTATGCTCCAAGGATAACACTTTTCAATCTTGAGGCCCAATTGATGCCTTTGGAAATTAAATGAAATCAAGTTCTTGCTTTTCAAGACTGGATTGCTGAAGGACTGCGCTGATGATGTTACCTAGTTTGGTAATGAAATGTCTGCAAGAAAGCAACCAAGCTCAGAGAGCACCAAGGACTCCATAGTTCAACCCTGAGCTAAACATATTCCCTTTTATGGTCAATGTTTTTGTTCGAACCTAATTTCTGGACGTTTTTCTCCTGCCTGCCAGCCTCCCACTATGCTTATGAATTTAATTTTTGCATGTAAAGATATTTGTAACTGGCCCCACTTTTGAAGGACAGTACAGTTTTGGGGTTGCAGTTAATACTCTTGTACTTTTGTTGGTTAGTTTAGCATTTTTACAACATTTTTTTAAAGAAGTTATGGTCAGTCTCATAAAATGGCTATCATGGCAGGCGTGAAAGATCTTAAAAGGACAACTTCCTATAAGTGAACGTAGTGTATATGCTCCCTTTCATTCTGGTTATTTGGGCAGGTATCTGCATTTCCAACCAAAGCTTGGGGTTGCTTAAAAAAAGCATCAGGAAAAGGAAGCTGGATTCACCCGAGGAGATCCCCAAGATCAGAGTGCTACTTGGTAACATAGTTCATAACTTCTGGTCCTATAGGTGGAGCACTGGAGTGAAACTGTGATGACCCAGGGCATGGCACAAAAGCAACACAGTCAAATAAGCAAGAAGAGTCCCTTTAATACCTCCAACTTTGCCCCCAATGTCCAGGTTACCTTCAGCTGGAGAAAAAACTCTCCCAAGAACAGTCTTTAAGTAGAGGAAATTCAGTCCAAAAATGAAGTATATACAAACTAAATAAAAATCCAGACATACCACACCACAGTAATGAACTTGACGGGGCAGGATAAGGAATTGCAGACTTGAAAGGTCAACAAAACACACACAGTTGGGAAGATGCCAGGAACCCAGATAAGCTTCGATAATAACAGATAACTTACGACTTGCTTCCAACAACTTTGCTGTGGATAGCTTTCCTTTTTAAACACTGTGTTTTCAGCTGCAGTTAATGAAGGGAATCAGGGCCCTTTCCTCCCCATAAGCCATGCAACTCACATTGCTCCCTTCTCTGTTCTTCCTTGCGTGTCCTAGGATGAACAGGGGGTGGGCCTGAGTCTTCGTTTGAATTCCCTCTGCCTTGCTCTACCCCTCCTGCTCTTCCCAGCCAGACTGTGCCCTTCTCCAGTTTCTTCCACAGCTGACAGAGACACACTCCCACTCCCTGTCAGCTGTTCAGCCTCCCCATCAGAATCAGACTCCAACAGAAACTGAATTTGCATTGTTAGAGAAGGGTGGTGGTGCTACAATGGTACCTTTGAATCAATATATGGTTGAATTTCCTTGGGGTGATAGTTTACTCTGATATTTGGTTGTGACAGAGACAGAATGCATGGAAGAAAAGGCTAATGGTGTTTAGTCATTGTCGTAATTGAAGAATTCCATGGGAAATAAGTCTCTAACTCCCAGTAGCTAGAGGCCATGACTGTGTGGACTCAATCTCTTTAGCTCCTGTTGATGGGACCAAAGGTGCTTTTTCAAGAGGCAACGGGACTTTCTGGTTCAGAAAGTACAGTTGCCTCTTGAAAAAGCACTTTTGGGACAACCATGACCTGGATGATTGAGAATCTCCGTAGACACCTTGTTGATGGGCTTCACAGAAGTAGCTGGTTGACATTTGTGGGACTAGAATGGAGGTCTTGAATATATTGTTGCACTGACTCCATATAACTCCTCTTATATTGTTATATGTTCCTTTAATGCCTCTTGAAGTGGGTTCTAAAAATTGCCATCACATATGATGACCAGAAGGCATTAGGTTTTTAGATGGGAGCTCACATTACTAAATAATGCACTTTTTTCCCAAAAGGAAGGAAAGAGAAAGAAAGAAAGAAAGATAGAAAGAAAGAAAGAAAGAAAGAAAGAAAGAAAGAAAGAAAGATAGACAGACAGACAGACAGACAGACAGACAGACAGACAGACAGACAGATAGATAGACAGACCCATATAGAGAAAACTAATCCTTTTGCCAAATATTGTATCACCCTCATTAAAAAATTTCATTTAGATGTATGCCTTGTTGTCTTCCAATTTTGACATTCTAATTTTAGTGCTAGACAAGCATATTATTTTTAACATGGAGGTACATCTGGTTGTGAAGATTTCTATTTTACCTTCAAAAGTTAATTCAGTGCAGACACGGTGTTTTACCATATTGATGAAGACATAAATTGGTGGATTCTAGGAAAAGGGTGTTTGTGAGTGAAGTCACTTTTCTGAAAAGAAAGGGGAGAATCTCCAATGCTATTGATTACTCAGGAGTAATCAAAGATCCATATCAGCTTTTTCCAAACTGACACCTCTAGATATGTTGGGATTAGACTGCAATTCCAATGTATCTAGAGGGAATCAGATCAAGAAAGAGTAACTGGTAACATTTAAGCAATTGGACTAAAAAAAAAGTATAACTATGATTTAACTGAATATCTACGGATATTCTTAGTCATCCAGGTCATAGTTGTCCCCAAGGTCCTTTTTTTCCCACCCCAAAAGGCAATTGGACTTCCTTTGTTTTTCCTTGAAGATGTTTTGCTTCTCATCCAAGAAGCGCCTTCACTTTACTTCACTCAGAACGGAAGTGAACTGAACTGAAGAAGCTTCTTGGATGAGAAGCAAAAAGTCTTCAAAGAAAGCAAAGAAAGTCCAGTTGCCTTTTGGGAGGAGAAGAAAAAACACCTTTGGGATTATGACTGAATTGAAAATCAGAAGGAGTCTGATAGTCCCTTTTCAGGCCAAGATATTTTTATTAAAAGCCATCAGCTTTCATGAGCTACAGCTCATTTCATTCGATGCATCATATGAAACCTGATGCCTTAAATAAAATGTAAGTATTAATTAATAGTAAAACGTGCTACTAGACACCTAGACTAACAGCTCTACCTCCCACAAGGTGTAATTTAATTGGTAATCGATGGTTCATATAAGTATGTTCTCTTTTTTTTCTTCTTTGCTGGAAAGTATTGGTAATACAGTGTATTACCAACATGATCTGATTAGCTTTTAGCAAGATTAGCAGTTTCCACCTTTGAGAAATTATCCCCAAATTAAGGGACCGTCCTCTCATGCTTTCAACAGCACCCCCCTTTTTATTTTTGCAATGAGGTTGCTCCCTCTAGCGGTTAATGGAGGAGTAAGGAAGAAAGAAGCCAAAAAAAGATTGATATCAAAAACTGTTGATAGATGATGATGGGAGATGTTATGACCTCATTGTCTGGTGCATTGCTTACTTTGGCTATAACTTCAAGCGATTCAGGCTGCATAGAGGATGTCACACCTTCCAAATACTCAAACAAACGAAACTGAATGCATTGACTTGGCTCAGATCCCTTCATTCTAGTAGGTTATCCTGTTGTGGGCTTAGAACTTCTTACGTTGGGAAGTATTCGAAGATAGAGACCCCTGCAAGCCGCCAATGAAATTTGTATGCTATATGGCAGTGATGGGGAACCTTTTTGTTGTGGTGTGCCGAAAGCGTGTGTGCATGCAATCGCGTGCATGTGTGTGATTTTCGGCCCGTTGGAGGCTGTTTTCGCCCTCCCAGAGGCTTGAAGGAAGCCTCTGCAGCCTCCGGAGGCTGAAAAACAGGCCTTCTGGAAATACCGGAAGTGCCAAAACGGGCCCGTTTTCAGCCTCCTGAGGCTGCAGAGGCTTTCCTCGAGCCTCTGGGAGGGCAAAAACAGCCTCAGACAGGCTATAGATAAGTTGGGAAGCGCGCGCATGCACAGTGCAGGTAAGGGGGCAGGGCAGGAGTGTTGCGCAGACATGAGCAGGGGGTGGGGCACATTTCATTGTGGGTGCTGGCACACACATGCACGCGATTGCACGCACACACGCTTTCGGCATAACTTCTGATGTTTTAAGATTTCAGGTAAGGCATATTAATATGCAAATAAAATTGAGGCAACTCTGCCTGCTGTGTGGGGTCATTGCTGTTTGCTTCTCAAAGAGCGAGAACATTGCTTTTCTTGATCCATTGCAGGCAAAGAAATACTGTATTATAGGGAAGTATGTAGCATATAGTTTTATTTTAAAGTTGGTGCTATAAATAAATTGCCATATAGGTTTTTTGTTGTGGCAGAAAGGACTTGCCAAGTTTTTTTGGAAAGTAAAAAAGATACCTTGTTTAATTTAATATATATGTTTGTGTCTGTGTCTGTCTGTCTATCTATCTCTATCTATCTATCTATCTATCTATCTATCTATCTATCTATCTGTCTATCTCTACCTATCTATCTCTATCTCTATCTATTTCTATATATATCTCTATCTATCTTTCTTCTTCTTCTTCTTCTTCTTCTTCTTCTTCTTCTTCTTCTTCTTCTTCTTCTTCTTCTTCTTCTTCTTCTTCTTCTTCTTCCTCTTCCTCTTCCTCTTCCTCTTCCTCTTCTCCTCCTCCTCCTCCTCCTCCTCCTCCTCCCCTCTACATACATACATATACACACACACACCTACATACATATAAACTATACATATATACATAATAAATAATATGAGAGAGAGAAAGACAATATTCATACATCCCCAGTCCCCTTCCCTGTCTTTGTAAATCTTGCTTAGAGGCTATGGGTATATATGTCCAGGCATAATCTCTGGCAGATTTATATATTTTAAAATTGGGAGATCGGAAAGCATTAAATGGGGCTGGTGTAACATAAAGCAAAAGTGAAATGTCTCTTTAGAACCAAGAACCCCAGCTAATTATATTACTGGTTGTTGTTTAGTTACTGATTGATTTGGTTTAAATTATTTATTAATCCCGCTTTTATTATCTATTTATTTGCATTCTTCCTCAGCCAGAAAAAACAACCCCAAAATCTATAAACTGCAATATGTTGATTGCCTTGCTTTAAGGCCCATTGTGAGAATCAAGAAGACTCCGTATGATATTCTGTTAGGTGAAAAATGTGCAGGAACAAGATGGTTCAGATCCCTCAATCCATCATGAGGTTTACAAGGTAAAGCAAGGCCATGTTGTGCCTTGGTTTAAAATTAGTTGAGTTAGATGTTCTCAATTCAGCCCCGAGGGATTGGGTTGAATGGAATGGCATCTAAGCAGTTTAAAACCCTCCAAATAACTTTGTAAGATAAGATTTGCTTATTTTAGATTTTTAGGGGTCCTTGGTACTCTCTGAGCTTCGCTGTTTTCTTGTAGACATTTCATTACTAAACTAGGTAACATCATCAGTGCTAGCAGGATGATGTTACCTAGTTTGAGTCATGAAACATCTGCGAGAAAACAATCAAGTTCAGAGAGCATCAAGGGCCCCTCATTTCAACCCTGAGCTACAAATATTATCCTTCATGCTTGTTTTGCCTTTTTAAGAAAGAAGCAGACTGTTTTATTAATCTCAAAGGAAGGTTAATTCCCCCCCCCCCCCCAAAAAAAAATAGTTTACATTTAAATTGGATTCACTGAGAATTTGGTAATGGAAGCAGACAATCTTCCTTTTTTCTGGATCATCATTTTTTTTGAATATCTCTAATAATTAATCCAAGCATTTTATCCAGGAATGTATTCTGTGTTCAGTAACATCTCACATTTTCAAGACTCCAGCCTTCTTTTGCTCCATTTGATTTAACCTTTTTAAAAAGCTAAGCATAGGAACTGATGCCTCCGTATATCTTTTAGATAAATTGGTATTAAATGGATATCACCATGAGAGATGATTATCCCATTTTCATAAAGCTTTAAAAGAGTCGTGTTTCTTCTGTTTTATTTTCCCTTGCTTTTAATTGATTGCCCACTCTCCCTTAATGCAACCATACGTGAGAGGTTTCAGTGACCGAAAGTGAATTTTAAATGCACTGAGTGTGTTGCTTTTAACATCACTTTTGGCATAGCTTTCTTCTGCAAACTCTATTTTCCTTGAAGGTCACAAAAGCAACATGTTTTGATTTATTCAGCCTGATTTGCACAATCGTTCTGTTACATCTCAAAAATTGAATATCAGAAGGGGCTTCCTGCTGAACACAAGTGACTTGCCAATCAAACTGAAATGGTTGTGTATGTGAGTGGGGACAAAGAATTTGTTTTCAGATTCATTGGTGCATCATAGTTTTCTTCTGTAGGAATGTGCTAACCTATATAGGATTCCCAAAATGGTCTTTACCACCCTAACTTAATGGGATGGTTTTGTGTTTTTTTTGGGGGGGGGGGGAGGGGACATATTTTCAAGCAAAGACATGGATTGTGTTTAGCAATAGCTAAACCGTTTCAAATGTGAATGATTTTCAACTCAAAAATGATCCGTTTGATCACTTTATAGACTGCCTGGTCTTGTTTCAGAAGGCTGCACAGTGAGTGTAGATTTAAAAATGCAAATGATCACAATTAATCACTAAAATTAGTCTAAACATTCAGGCCAAGTTAGAATAAAATAACAGGAAGGGACCTTGGAGGTCTTCTAGTCCAACCCCCCCGTTTAGGCAGTCTATCCTACACTACTTCAGACAAATTGTTATCCGGTCTCTTCTTTAAAACCCCCAGTGTTGGAGCATTTACAACATCTGGAGGCAAATTGATTAATTGTTCTAACTCTCAGGAAATTTCTTCTTCGTTCTAGGTTGCTTCTCTCTTTGTTTAGTTTCCTTCCTTTGTTCCTTGTCCTGCCTTCAGGTGCTTTGCAGAATAGCTTGACTACTCAACTAATCAAGTATCTCAACTCAAACAAATAATTCATATTGAGGCAATGATTGTTTATTATGTTATAGTTTACACTGTGGAGTCATTCCCTGCGGGGCAGCTCAGAATTGTCCTATGGCAGGGGTCTCCAACCTTGGCTCCTGGAAGCCTGGCGGACTTCAACTCCCAGAATTCCACAGCCAGCTTGCTGGCTGTGGAATTCTGGGAGTTGAAGTCCGCCAGGCTTCCAGGGGCCAAGGTTGGAGACCCCTGTCCTATGGGCTTCAGCGAGGCCAGAATTTGTGGGTGCTCAATCTCTGGACACTTTTAAGAAGAGACTGGACATCATTTGACTGAAATAGTACAAGGCTTTCTAGTTGAACAGGAGGTTGGACTGGAAAACTTCCAAGGCCCTTTTCAACTCTGTTATTCTATGTTCTATATTCAGTATGGTTAGGGCTGCATTTGTGACCATATTATAGTGCTGTGAGAAGCATTGGAAGAAACCTTCCTTTTGAACAGGCCTCTCAAGGCACCAATAGGTTGCATGCTGAGCCGTTTCTAGTCTTTGATGCATGCACAGAAGACACTTCTGCTAGAATTTATATATACAGTCTTGTTAATTTATGCCTTTTTTTTTCCTGGCAGCTAAATGGTCGTAAAATTTGCAGGCATCCAAGATTTCCAGACAGTGAGCAAAGCTAGAGTTGCCTTGTGCCTAAAGACTTTTTGTGGTTTTAGACTTAAAAGAGAAACTTTTTGGGATTTTATTTCTTGCCTTCTGCTTCAAATTGACTTGCTGTTGCAAAATTGTTCTCTTTTTAGTTCACAAAACGAGCAAAATTTTATAGTACTCTTTTTCGGTTGTATCCTATGTGGCTTAGCAGCATTCTGTCACCTGGGCAAAAACACTTGTGTATCTCTTTGCAAGAAAAGCATGTGGATGACCTATACAGCTAATCTGCAGGAACTGAACTCCAACTCTTTCAAAATGCAGTGATAGATATTCACTTGTGAGCCATCAGTACCCCAAATAACTTTTTGTGTCTTCTTGAGACTTCTGCAGCTTCCAGTGCCAAAGTTTCTTAAATGAGCTACTTAACATTTATTTATTTTCCTTTGAATTAAAATGTTTCAAGATCAAATTCAGGGGGCGATGATGTGTTTGGACCAACACACACGTCTGAAATGGTATAGGGCAGGAGTGTCAAACTCAAGGTCGGGCGACTGCGTACAGCCTTCCCAAGCTCCATTTTCACTGGCAGAGGGTTGCAGGAGGCCTTGGTAGCTGAAAACGGAGCTCGGGAGCCCATTTTCACTGGCAGAGGGTTGCAGGAGGCCTTGGTAGCTGAAAACGGAGCTCGGGAGCCCATTTTCACTGGCAGACGGTTGCAGGAGGCCTTGGTAGCTGAAAACGGAGCTCGGGAGCCCATTTTCATTGGCAGAGGGTTGCAGGAGGCCTTGGTAGCTGAAAACGGAGCTCGGGAGCCCATTTTCACTGGCAGAGGGTTGCAGGAGGCCTTGGTAGCTGAAAACGGAGCTCGGGAGCCCATTTTCACTGGCAGAGTGCTTGGGCCACCACAGGCACTTCGACACGAGTGATGTCAAACTGGCCACGCCCACCCTGTTATTCCAACTCTGTTATTCTGTTATACAATTTACTCTTGAATTTATCAGACATTTTTCCTGGTCTGAATGTGTCTCAGATAAAACACTCTGTGGCTCCTATCATGGGCAATCTATGTAGAGAAACATGCCAGATTTTTTTTTAAAAAAGTCCAAATCTTCCTGCCATACATTTTATGGGATGAATTTCATCATACCCAATTTGCAGCCATCATCCTGATCCCACAGTAAAGTGAATCTTTATGAATTCCAAAATGTATAATGTGAAATTAGCATCAAAGCTGTGTCTTGTGTTTGTTTCTGGGTAAGGTGTTTAATTTGAGCTCCAGATCTTGTTCACGTTGTCAAATGCTATTTTGATGTGAAATGCATTTCTCTGATGAGCATGTGTTTTTGTTGTTTTCCAGGTTGAGTTAAGCCCTGGGCAAAAATCATTTTTAAAAAAGAAGCACAAACACCATTAGAGCCACTGAAGATCAATTTTGCTGTAAGTATTCCCCGTTCTCCTACCATTAGGTGGAGCAGGTGTATATGTTGGGATGTGTCTATGTATGTGTGTACACATACAGACATATACCCGACTTGTTTTAAAGTTGGAAATCAAGATTCTTGTTCTGTAGAGATGTTTATTGAAATATGCTTAATCTGTTCAATGAATTTTACCAACATCCTTTCTCTTTACTTGCAGTACCCTTAGAACTGTTGATGAAATGGTAACATCCTCATAGGCCCAATGTTTAAAACTTTTTTTTTTGAGATTTTGGGAAGGATTATTTTAATGCAAAATAAGTGGCATTAGAAACTGCAGAAGTGAAAGTAGCTAATTTTACATCTTTCTACAGAAAACTTGTTAGGGCACTAAAAAGGTGATTTTCTGACTAATATCGACAATACTGTTTTAGACATCAGGGTCTAGAAAAACAGGTTTGGAAGACCAGAAGTGATCCATAAGAAATCCACCGCTCTGTTGATGCTGGATTATTTTCACTTTGCAGTTCATATTGTCCCCACTCAGTCTAGCTGAGCATGAAAAAAAACCCACAATGTATACCTCCCTTATTTTTAAAAACATGAAGTCCGTTTTGCTTAATTCTCTCATCGATTGAAGAAGAAACATAGCATTTTCTTAATAAGTGGGAAACCAAAACAAAGGAAAAACTGAAAAGCAAAGTTGTATCTCTCACTCTCACACACAATTCCTCCTATCTTTATAGTAAGGAGGTAGTGATAGTATTTACCTCTTTGCTCTTGTCAAAAAGAATTAAAAGAAAAGCTACAAAGGCTGCTGAAAAAATTGGCAGATCTCTATACAGGTAGTCCTTGATTTATGTGTCATGCCCCTAGTGGAGACTGACTCTGAGGGAGAGGAGGAACAGCTGACAGGGAGTGGAAGTGTGGCTCCAGAGGTCGTGGAGGAGGCTGGTGAAGGGCAGAGGCCGGCTGGGCAGTCAGAGGAGGACCCAGGCCCATCCCCTATCCATCCTAGGGCATGCAGGGAGGAGAGGATAAGGGAGAGACATGATCTACTCAGGAGGAGAGGGCCTTGATCCTCTTAATGGGCTGCAGCTGTGACAACTGGATAAGAGTTTGGACCTGTGTACTGGCAAACGCTGGAAAGAAAGCGTGTTTCATTTTGGTCTAAAGTTATCTTGTTTGCATCCTTCCAACAGACTGTGCCTTGTTATCTCCTTGAATTTGGTAAATACTTCTCCTGTTCTGTTGTGGAAATTTCGTCATTGTAGTTTGTTTGGTTTTTTATTTCACCTCTATTTGCTCATTAAGTTCGGACTGTATTGCTTTCTTTTGAAGACTATTTTTGAGTACATTTTATCTCCAACTGAGAATTATTGAACAGTGGGGCCAAGTTGGAAGCATTAAAGGACATTTATTTACGTTTTAGATCTTGTTATGTTTGTGTTACACTCTGGGTCATCACATTATGAGCAACATTTCTTTTCTTTTTTTTAAACAAATTTTATTAATTTTACAAAAAACAATACACAATGCAGGCATAACAACTTGAAAAATCTTTTCTAAAAAAAATAATAATAATTACAGAAGAAAGCCAATAGAACATATAAAATAATTCCAAATTGTAATATCAATATTTACATTATCTATTTAACTTCATATCTTATCCAGACTTCTCCTTTTATCCAAATTATATTTCTTGCTTATTAAAATTTTATTGCCTTTCATAAACATACAAAACACAAAACATAAACAAAACTAAAACATCATTTCTGAAGGCTGCCTGATCCTGGGTTGAAACTCTTCACACAGACACAAATTCAAACATCATATTCACTTTATATATCCTTCCATATCTTATTATCGTTTTCTTTTTTTTTTTTATAAACCAATTTTATCAATTTTACAAAAACAGTGCACAAACAATCAAGGCATAACAGCTTATAAATTCTTTTCTAAAAAAATAATAATAATAATTAAAGAAGAAAACCAATAGAACATAATGATTCCAAATTATAATATCAATATTTACTTTATCTATTTAACTTCATATCTTATCCCAGCTTCTCCTTTTTATCCAAATTATTTCTTGTTAATTAAAATTTTATTGCCTTTTATCAATATACAAAACCCAAAAAAACATAACAAAACTTTTATATACCCTTCCATATCTTATTACCATTTTCAATAACATTCTTTGTCTGTTCTATTTCCAACTATCCATTCATCTTTTTTCTTTTACTATACTTCTCCTATACACTAATTGGAGTGACGCCTTTAACTCATTACCCTAACTTAAAAGTACTTCATATAACACTTAATTTGTCTTGGGATTCTGTTTAGTAGATTCTAGAATTACACAGTAAATTTTATACTCTAAATACACATATAAAAACACAATCTTATATACCTTCCAGAATCCCCCTTTTATCCTTAATTAAATTCACCCATTGTCTCTGAATAAACTTTTTTTCTTTAGCTGTTGCTTCCCATTGAGGCTTCTCCTCCCCCCCTTTCTCTCTTGCTTATTCTTCTCCTTGCCCTTTTTACCCCTTTGTCTCTCCTCCTCCCTTTTCTTACTCCCTTTCCTTTGCTTTCTAACCTTGCATCCATCTTTCCTCTCATTTTTCTCTTTTTTGGTTGTTTTTTCAAATCTTAAAATCCCCTTTTTCTTATCCTCTTTCTCCTCCTCCCCCGGAAAAAACCCATTGTTCATCAAAGATGGCTTCTTGTTCCTCTTCTTCTTTGTCCCAGTCATTCTGCTGCGTAATCAATTTTTCATAAGTACATAACGCCATTTCTAAAAATTGAATTAAAGTGCCCAAAGTATCTTTTCCATCTTGTTCTTCCTTTTTATATTTTTGATATTCAGTCTTTAGTTTATCCACAAGTGATGCCATCCTAAAAAGAGAAACTTTCCCCAAAACAACCACCCAAGTATTTTTAATCAAAAATAATTCAAAAAATGTTCCAAAAGTTTATATTTTTCTTCTTTCTTCTATTTCTTTTTCTGGGGTTACTGTTTAATCAAAGAGGTCCAATTACCTTGTATCTTTCTTTGAGATTCTAGGCAATCTCCTCCTTTTTCCACTTCTGCTCCAATTTTTTTTCCTCTCCCTTTCCACTTGCAACATCAATTTTTAAATGATCAGAAATCCATACCTCTAATAAGGGTTTTCCAATTTCTTAAATTTTTAAGTCCAGTGTCCAAGAACTCTTTTGTCCCTTAACTTCAACTTTCAGAATAATTCACCTTCAGTCAAATCTTCATCTGCTGTTTCCATGGGGTGGGAGAGTGAAGAAAAAAAAAGTTCCCTTTAACAGCTTCTCCGCCGCTTTCGATCTTCTTAGGGATACAATGTATCCTCCAGCAATTCAGACAGCTCAATTCCAACGAATTTAAAAGATGTTGATTGATCCTCCAGCAATTCAGACAGCTCAATTCCAACGAATTTAAAAGATGTTGATTGACCCGGCTCAGCCTGAAGTGCACTTTCACTTTTCTTGCTTCCTCCAGCACAATCTTACCCGGTTGCTGGCTTCTTCGTGACGGCCATTGCTGACCGCCGCTCTACCACCTTGGGAAAAAGGGGTTTTCCCGGACCAGGAGGGGGTCTGCGGCACCCCCAACCCCCTGTCCGGCTCCCCTCTCTCTTCGACTGTCCCTACAGGGCAGCCATATCCCCCTGACCCATTTGGATCGGGGGTACCTCGGTGGCAAGCGCAGCAGGAATCGCGAACAGTCGCGAATTCCTGCTGCCACCGAAGCCACGCAGAACCGGAAACCACATTATGAGCAACATTTCTGTTGCTAAGCAAGACAGTTGTTCAATGAATTTTCCCCTTTTTATGACCTATTGCCAGTTATTAAGTGAATCACTGCAGATATTAAGTTAGTAACAGTTGTTAAGCGAATCTGGCCTCCCCGTTGACTTTGCTTGTCTGAAGGTCACAAAAGAGCCCTGATCCCGGGACACCACAACTGTCATATTTAGTCAGTTGTCAAGCACCTGAATTTTGGTCACATGATCACGTGAGGGTGAAAAATGGTCATGTATTCAATGCTGTTTCAACTACGAACGGTTAGTAAACAAATTATTGTAAGTCAAGGACTACATGAATAGCAAGGAGACCCTTATGGTACAGTTATAGTAACCAAGAAGAAGGGTAGGCCAAATTGAATGTTCGTGATTCTATCTGAAATATATGTGGGATTCAAGGAACAGAACAGTGGGGTGTTGTGGACAAGTCACACCTGTACAACATCATGCCTGTGATTGCCAGTGTTCCTCAGACCTGTCCTTTGAAAATTTGGCACCTAACAACTAATTCTCACAACAGTGTCAAACTGTTCACTAAGACTGTATTACTATTATTCTTCTCATCCTTCCCATTACCTATCTCCTCTTACTTATGACTACAACCTTGTTGCTTGTATCTTTACGGTTTATATTGCTTTATTTAGTTTCCTAGTATGATTTGATTGCTTATTTAGTATCCTATGAGTATCAATAAGTGTTGTACCTTATGATTCTTAGTGTTTCAAGTTTTTATTTTTATAGCATATAAAAATTCCAGTCTCAATTGATCAGTGTGTTGTCTGGGTACAAATGTTATATATTTGATATAATAATCAAAATGTTTGCAACAATATTCATTACGTTGATGTGAATTATAATAACATCAATAATAATAATGACAATATTATTTCTTTAACCAATTCAACATGCCTTTCTTATATCATTGATCATATCCATCTATTTCCCTATAACTGATTCTTGATGAATGT